>JBBDGP010000934.1:600000-1030000 GCA_037952835.1 Lithobates septentrionalis
GGTCAAACAGAGAGGAAGAAGCATGACTAGATGTTGGTATGTCTGCAGAGAGAGATACAGAAGAAAATGATGAGAAAGAATCTGAAATTTTGGATGTATGCGCTGTTGAAACTTGTTTGCATGCTGAAGTCAAACCAGAAATAACCTTGGTTGTGAAGGGTAGATGGGTAACATTTCTCTGTGATACTGGGGCTTGTAGGACCCTAATACACCCACTGGATATGCCCCCAGGGGTAAAGAAAAAAGGTGTAGTATATGTGAAATCTGCAAATGGGTTGATGCACCAGGAGGCCGTGTCCGAAGGCCTTACTGTGGAAGATCCACAGACAGGTAAAAAGGCTTAGTGTAAAATTGTAATTTCAACTAAATGTCCCGTTAATTTGTTGGGTAGAGATATGTTGCACGCTCTTGATATTTCTGTCGTACCAGTGGAGGGAGGTCTCAGAGCCCATCGGCTGCCGTGGATAATGAGCCCCGATACTGGTACAGCCTGGATTTGCAAACTGAGGGCTTAAATATACCCAAAACCCTGACAGAAATAATTGAAGAAGAGCCTGAGAGGAAAAGGTATAAGGTCCAGACAAACCTCTATTGCACCATGTACTACAGAAAGACCTCTGGGCCCGATAAGTCCTATGAGAAACAGTTAATGAGTCTCACTAACACTGAAGTTCTCTTAAAATACTTGTACTGTGATAAGGAAGGAAATAGCGTGGCTACTTGTCTCCTACCACAGAATATTCTGCAAATATACAGGCAGGATACTGTACCTCATGTTTCGGTCACCCGGAACCCCAAGGTATCATGGCATGAGCTAGGAGAACTTATCACGGACTGGGTCCAATTGACAGACGAGGAACTAAAATCTAGAGGGATTTGGAGGTACAAATTGACGTGGTTTGTTAAGTGTATACCCAGAACTCACATGATTAAAATTTGTGACAAAAGACAGTGACTGACACTTTTGACCCAAGAGGAAGAGGATGCCCTAAAAGACGTCCCCGATATCTTGTGGTCAAGAGGAAAGACGGATGTGGGCCTAATTAAAACAGCCAGTGAAGTCCAAATAACCCCTAAGAGTACAATGAGGCCTCACCAAAAACAATATCCACTGAGGAAAGACGCTGAAGAGGGTGTAGATCCCTTGATAAAGGAATTATTAGCAAAAGGTGTCATCATTGAATGCCCAGATTCACCATGCAATACGCCCTTGTTCCCAGTTAGGAAGCAGAAGGGAGGAGAAGATGGGTGGAGACTCGTGCAGGATTTACAGGCGGTCAATAGGGCCGTATTACCGAGGGCCCCGGTGGTCCCAGACCCGCATGTCCTCCTGAACGACCTCCACCCAGAGAATAAGGTATTTTCTGTCATCGATATCAGTAACGCTTTCTTTTCCATTCCCTTACACAAAGATAGTCAGTTCTGGTTTGCATTTACGTACAAAAAAAAAAAATACACATACACCAGGTTACCCCAGGGATATTGTGAAAGTCCAACTATATTCTCACAAGAAATGTCTAATAATTTGTCTCGGTTTGTACCCCCCAGTGGGAGCCAAATTCTCTTGTATGTGGATGACATTCTGGTAGCGGCTCCTACAGAGCAACAATGTAAAATTGACACCTTGGCTCTGATGCATTTCCTCGCAGACCAAGGTCACAAGGTCAGCAAAGACAAATTGCAACTGTGGAAAGAAAAGGTGAAATACCTGGGTTATATTTTATCTCAAGAAGGTAGACATTTGGATGAGATCCGAAAAGAGGCCATCCTTCAAGCCCCCAAACCATGTACCAAAAAAGAAATGATGTCATTTCTTGGCATGGCAAATTTCTGTAGAGCATGGATAGCAAATTATGCTACGGAGGTGGCGCCTCTTTCTGATCTCATCTATGGTTCACTAATGGCTGCAAAAGATTCCATTCAGTGGAATGTGCAAGCAGAGGATGCATTTACGAAGATAAAGCACCTCATTGTAGGTTCCGCTGTACTTAGCCCTCCGAATTACAGTAAAACCTTTTTTCAGACTGTAGATTGTAAGGAAGGGTACATGACTTCTGTTCTTACACAAGTTTATGGGGACAAGCGCAAACCAATTGCATTCTATTCCCCTAAATTAGATCCAGTAGCCCGAAGTTTGCCCCACTGTGTACAAGCTGTAGTAGCAGCCTCATTGGCCATACAGTCCTCTGCACTGATAGTACTGTTCCACCCCCTGGTACTTAAAGTCCCACATGCCATTTCAGTAATCTTACTGCAAGACAAAATCTCCTATTTATCTCCTGCCAGGCATCTATCATGTATGACTACTCTTTTGGGACAGCCTCACATTACAATCGAGAGGTGTACCACATTGAACCCAGCCACACTGTTACCAACACCTAGTGATGGGGATCCACATGATTGTATAGCACAAATTGATGAACGGGTACTCCCTAGGAAGGATCTCACTGATATTCCCTTTCCCGATGCTGACATTACCTTTTTTGTTGATGGGTCTTGTAAAAAGGACGATAAAGGGGTAAATCAAACGGCATACGCTGTAGTAACACATGACCAGGTCATTGAAGCCAGACCCCTTCCCAGTTCGTACTCTGCACAACAAGCTGAAATTATTGCCCTATCCAGGGCCTGTAGTCTAGGGGAAGGGAAGAAAATAAATATTTATACAGACAGCCAATATGCTTTTTCTACTATACACATATTTGCCCAGCAATGGAAAAATAGGGGTATGATTACATCCACAGGTAAACCAATCTCACATAGAGATCTTATCCTGGCACTTCTAGAAAATGTACAAAAACCAACACAAGTGGCTATTTGTAAATGTACAGCACACAGAAAGGGAACAGATCCAATTACTCTAGGAAATGCACTAGCAGACAAGACCGCAAGGGAAGCTGCTACAGGACCGCAAAAAACACACATATACTATACAGGTCCCCAAGAAAATGATGAGGTACGGACAGCTATTGATAAAACATGGTTATCAGAAATGCAGAAAACATCACCGGCAGGTGAAAAACAAAAGTGGTTATCTAAAGGGGCAACGCTGGTCAATGGTATATACACAAGTACAGAAGGTAAACCCATCTTACCTACATCACTTTTTAGATATGCTGCATTATTGAGTCATGGGCAAGCCCATATCTCAAAAGGAGGGATGGTGCAGGTGATCAACAAGGTGTTCACAACATATGGGTTTACGAACTATTCTAGAAATTTTTGCCTCACATGTCCGCTTTGTAACAGATACCATGCTCAAGGTGCTCTAAGACCCTTAAGGGGCCATTTCCCACAACCCCCTTATCCATTTCACACGATATGCATGGATTTTATTGAATTGAACAAATGTGAGAATAAAAAGTTCTGTCTGATTATTGTTGACATGTTTACGAAATGGGTGGAAGCTTTTCCTATGACACACCCAGATGGGCAGTCAGTGGCCAAAGTACTAATCAAAGAGGTGATTCCACGTCAAGGAATCCCCTCTGTGATTTACAGTGACAATGGCTCCCATTTTGTAAACCGAACGATACAACAAATTGGTAAATGGTACAATATTGACCTAAAGAACCACTGTGTCTACCACCCACAATCTGCGGGCACAGTGGAGAGACACAATGGTACCTTAAAGAGTAAACTAAGAAAATTGATAGAGGAGACAGGAAAAAACTGGGTTCAGTGTTTGCCAATGGCATTGTTGAGTACAAGAATTACCCCTACTGCTAAAGGACTAACACCGTATGAAATGCTGTATGGTAAACCTTATTATATTCCACAACTTAGAGCATTTACTCGAGATGACGAGGAAATGGACTATGAACTGGCAAATTATATGAGGAAGTTGCTAACAACTAAAGAACTCCTATGCCCAAATTCTCTTACAGGTCAAGAGACTAAATCAGAGCAGGAAGATCTTGTACAACCTGGAGATTGGGTCTGGATAAAAATAATAAAGAGAAAGACTTGGTCTGACCCCAGGTGGGAAGGACCCTATCAAGTATTGTTGTCTACCCCTACTGCAGTAAAAATCGTGGAACGGATACCTTGGATACATCTCACCCACTGCAAGAAGGCACACTATTTGAGTAAAAAACTGATTAAGAATTAACTACCACACAACAGAGGAAGAACATGGTGCAATATGGACTCATAGGGGTGGAGGGAAGACCCAGAGAGAGACTTTTGTTCGAGCCAGGGCATTTTACCAAGACATGGAGGGGGAGAATACTTTTTGCCATATTGATAATAGTGGGCATAGTTGTGGGAATTTATGTGCTTCTTGACCTTATCCCGATGTTGAGCATAATGGGTCAAAGGGGGGAAAGACAGATGACGAAGGGACCAGACGGTGCCACCATAACTGTTACACAGGGTAAGACCACCACCATACGATTTGATCTCAGTCAGGTCATAGACATTGGGCATCAAAGGTATGTCTTTGATGCCAAATATCTATGCTCTACTCCAGAATGCAGTACATGGGCTGATGTATGGTGGTCATCCGATGATGACGGATGGCTTGCTAGTTCTACCGTGATCCCTGAACAGAGGAAGGATCAGGTAGAACGTATATCAATATATAGCCGGGGTGGACTGGGAGCTGCCAGTACCGTACTATACGTGGGAAGTGTAATCCCATTTCAATAACAATAAAAAACCCACAGATATCAGATGCTGGAGTTTATGGACTAGGAGTATATAGGGCAAGTCAGGGTGATCTACTAGGGAGAATTACTATTAAGGTTGTAACCCCTGGTCAGATCACCCCAGCCCCAGAACCAACACAGTTTAAACTTAATCCCTCTTTGGTCAAAAAAGATTTTACCTATAAAGAACAATTACGTATAGAAACAGGATTTGGAGACAAAAATTAGTGGATAGAGTGGGTCAGATACACAACCCAATCTAAAGAGTTAGGTGATTGTATTTCTTGTGCAAATCCAAGACCACAATTAGCCACCGTTCCTCTCCCTGAAGAGGAAACTGACTTGACTTGTATAATAAGAATGTTTTCAGAAAATATTACTGGGTCGGAATGTGCAAATGAGAAAAAGAGCTACCCAAAGACTAAAATGCAAAGTATACCCCCATCAGTACAAGCATTACCAGGAAATTTTACTTGTTTTTCTAACAATGACAGTAATGGTACAAATGTTGGCACCCTATCCACGGAATACTGTGCAACTACAATCCTTACTACAGACATTAAGTACCAACTAAAATGGTTTCAGGAACAGAAACAGCAATTGGCTGATGTTTGGTGGCTGTGTGGAGATAAGAGACTAAGGCCCAGACTGCCACCCAGATGGGGAGGGGGGTAGTTGTGCCCTTACCCGATTGCTGCTTCCCTTTTATATAGTTCCTATAAGTGATAAATCAATGAAACTACCAGGTAAATACTTTTTTAAACGAATTAAGCGAGAAACACCACAAGGCTCATTTGACAACCGAGTGTATATAGACGAAATAGGTGTTCCACGAGGAGTTCCAGATGAATTTAAAGCGCAGAATCAAATAACAGCAGGACTCACCTCACTCTTCATATGGGTCCAGCCCAACAAGAATGTCGACTGGATAAACTACATCTACTACAACCAGCAGAGGTTTGTGAATTACACCAGAGATGCTATCAAAGGCATAGCAGCACAATTGGACGCCACCTCTTTGACAGCGTGGCAGAACCGTATAGCGTTGGATATGTTGCTGGCAGAAAGGGGCGGGGTATGCAAAATGTTCGGCACCTTCTGCTGCACTTTTATTCCAAACAATACGGCACCTGATGGAAGTATCACCAAAGCCTTACAAGGCCTACAAATGCTATCCGAAGAATTAGCTGAGAACTCTGGTGTAGAGAACCCCCTGACAGGACTTTTCGAAAAATGGTTTGGTAAATGGGGTGATCTTGCAAAAAGTTTGCTTATCTCTATTGTCATGGCAGCCGCAGTTCTTACATTGTGTGGATGTTGCTGCATTCCCTGTATTAGGGGAATTCTTCAAAGACTGATTGACACATCTTTAACAAAAACTATGCTCCTCCAGAGCGACACGGAACTATACTCGGAACCTGATGATGAATTTACAACTCTCGCTAAGGACTCACCTGTCTAAATGATAATACCTGGTAAAATAAAAAACCTGGATATTTGAAGTATTGACATTATGAGTATAAAAGAGGGGAGATGTTAGAGAAATTATACTTTAAATGTCAGTTATAAAAGACGCCATTTTGTTTATCATGGCCTAGAAATAAACTATAGTGATAATATGGAGTCAGCAATATATATATACTCAGCAATATAATATGCTTAGATGTGCAATTTTGCATATATCCTGTATTTTTGTGTTGACTTGGGGAGTTTTCAAGTCAGTATCCTGTAACCATTGTTAGATGAAGATAACAGTCTGTAACAGACACTTCCACCTTTCCTGTTACGTCCAGAATAAAGTTGAAAATACATGAGACTGGGCATGTTTTAAGACAGGAAAGGGGGGTGTCCAGGGCTTATAAAAAAGATATGTACCACAGTATTTTCCTTAGAAATGATGATGGCTGCATGAACATGTAATTCATTTCTCTTGCATATGCAATAAATATTACCTTGATGCCCGAGGACGGTCTGAGACGGTGAATTATTTCCCTAACATTTTTCCAATCCAAAAATCCTGAAAGTTTATTCAATTCATAAAGGTAGTAGTTGTCCCATATAGGCATATGTTTTGTATAGCCCTTTGTTGAGTAATAGTTTGGGCTGTTCCCCATACCCTATGAATCAAATAAAAAGTAGGGAATTTTCTTTTATTATAAAAGTGGTGAGCTACTTTTAGTTGAACTAAAGGGTGTTTTTTAAATTGTGCTATTATTATCTTCTGTGCAGGATCCTGCATGTCCACTACCTCCCAGCCATGCCAGTGTTGTAATTGTGATGCAATAAAATATAATCTTAGATTGGGTATCGCAACTCCCCCCTTATCTATGGGCTGTTGTAATGTTTCTAATCTAATTCTAGGTTTTCTGCCCCTCCACACAAAGTCTCTAGAAACTGAATCAATAGTCCTAAATAATTTCAACGTCAACCATATGGGGGAGTTGTGTAATACATATAGCATCTGGGGCATCCACACCATCTTCACCAAGTTCGCCCTCCCTATAATGGACAGAAATTTACTCCATGTTTTACTCAGTTGTCTAAATTTGACAATAAGAGGGAGTACATTCATATCTGTGTATTCTGTGATATCTGATGTAATTACCACTCCCAAATATTTGAATTATGTAACCAGGGCCACCCGATGATCCCGCGTCGGTGTTCAAAATGCACAGGGTCCAAAAGCAGCATTACGGATTTGTCCCAGTTAATTTTAAATCCTGAAAAGGATCCATATAATTCTATTAACCACTTGCCGACCGCCTCACGCAGATATACTGCGGCAGAATGGCACGGGCAGGCAAAATCACGTACCTGGTACGTGATCTGCCTCCCGCAGGCGGGGGGTCCGATCGGACTCCCCCCGGTGCCAGAGGCGGCCGGCATTTGTTCGCGGGCGATCAGAGGTGAGGGGGGGAGGCCATCCATTCGTGGCCACCCCCTCGCGATCGCTCCCGGCAAATGAAATCCTACCTCTGCCTCTGTAATGTAAACAGAGGCAGAGGAAGTTATGTCATCCCTCCTCGAGCCGGTCTTTTCGTTCCGGTGCCGAGGAGAGAAGACATCAACGTGAGTTTGCACAACACTACACTAACAGTAGAACAGGCAGGCACACTTTTCACCCCCCAGTCACCCCCCGATCACCCCCCTGTCACACTGACACCAATAGCAGTTTTTTTTTTTGCATTGGTGTCAGTTTGTGACAGTTATAAGTGTTAGGGCAGTTAGGGTTAGCCCCCTTTAGGTCTGGGGTACCCCCTTTAGGTCTAGGGTTCCCCCTAACCCCCCTAATAAAGGTTAACCCCGTGATCACCCCCCGTCGCCAGTGTCACTAAGAGATCTTTTTTATGATCGCTGTATTAGTGACACAGGTGACGCTAGTTAGGGAGGTAAGTATATAGGTTCGCCGTCAGTGTTTTATAGCGACAGGGACCCCCATATACTACCTACTAAAGGTTTTAACCCCCTGATTGCCCCCTAATTAACCCTTTCACCAGCGATCACCGTATAAGTGTTACGGGTGACGCTGGTTAGTTAGTTTGTTTTTTATAGTTTATTATAGTTTTAGGGCACCCGCCGTTTATTACCTTATAAAGGTTTAATCCCCTAATTGCCCGGCGGTGATATAAGTTACGTTTTTAGGGTCAGATAAGGTCTGCGTCGCCCCAGGCAGCGTCAGTTTAGTGCCAGTACAGCTAACACCCATGCACGCAGCATACACTTCCCTTAGTGCTATAGTATCTGAACGGATCGATATCTGATCCGATCAGATCCATAAGAGCGTCCCCAGCAGTTTAGGGTTCCCATAAACACAGTGTTAGCGGGATCAGCCCAGATACCTGCTAGCACCTGCGTTTTGCCCCTCGGCAAAGCCCTGCCCAGCCGACCCAAGTGCAGTATCGATCGATCACTGACACTTACAAAACACTAAGCACACATAACTGCAGCGTTCGCAGAGTCAGGCCTGATCCCTGCGATCGCTAACAGTTTTTTGGAAGCGTTTTGAATCAGTCGCTAACAGTCAGGAGCTTTTTTGCCTGTGAGTCTCACTAGTGTACCCCTAAATTTAGAGCCCAAAATGGCAAATCGAAGGTACACTAGTGAAGAGGCCTACGCGTTTCTGAGCATGACAGATAGTGAAGAGGAAGTCACTCATCTGTCAGATTCAGGCTCAGAATACGATCCTGTAGATGACAGCGGCTCCATGACAGATAGCTCTGACGACGGAGTTGTGGTCCCTGCTAAGGTCAGGCGTACCAGACCCCAATCTTCTTCTTCTGTCCTTGAAGTGCAAGAACCGCAGGTCCCTCATATGGAGCAGAGAAGTACTAGCGCCGCTATTCCTTCTGGTGAACTGGCAAGCACCAGCGGCCTAGTACACCCTGGTCGTACATCCAGCACTGCAGTAACACTTGGTGACGTGGCGAGTCCCATAAGTGCAGTTCAAGCTGGCGAGGTGGCAAGCACAAGTAGTGTCCCGCTGCCACCAAGAAGACAAACACAGGCCCGTCGTGCCCATAGTGCCCTTCCTGCTGCATTCGCCAATCCGAATTGGGTACCCACCACTTCTGCAGCACCCGTACTTCCCCCATTCACTGGCCAACCCGGAATTCAGGTGGAAACAGTTGATTTTACGCCACTGGATTTTTATTCGCTGTTTTTCACCGACGACGACGGTCCAAATTCCTACGGCGACTGGTGTTGTGGAGAAACCCCTCTGTGTCCACGAATATAACCAAAATATGGGTGGGGTGGACCTCAACGACCAGTTGTTGGCGCCGTACCTAGTTGCCCGTAAGGCCAAACGCTGGTACAAAAAAGTGTCTGTTTATTTATTTCAATTGGCTTTGCTGAACGCTTATGTGCTATACAGAGCTTCAGGACGGACTGGATCCTTCCTTAAATTCCAGGAAGAGATCGTCAGAGCCCTTCTGTTTCCAGACGGTGCTCCACTTCACCATCCCCAACCAAATGCAGTAAGCCGGCTGCATGAGAGGCATTTTCTTTATGTCCTCCCGAGTACCCCTACCCAACGAGCCCCCCAAAAAAGATGTCGTGTCTGCAGCAAGCGCGGATTTAGGCGTAACACCCGGTATTATTGTCCCTTCTGTCCTGACAATCCTGGTCTTTGCATTGGTGAATGTTTTGAACGCTACCATACACTAGTTGAGTATTAGCGTAGGGTACAGCACTGCACAGACTAGGACACACTTTTACAGGGTCTCCCAAGATGCCATCGCATTTTGAGAGACCCAAACCTGGTACCAGTTACAAAAGTTAAAGTTACAAAAAAAAGTAAAAAAAAAAAAAAACACAAAAAAAAAATAAAATAATAAAAACCAAAAATAGTTGTTGTTTTATTGTTCTCTCTCTCTATTCTCTCTCTATTGTTCTGCTCTTTTTTACTGTATTCTATTCTGCAATGTTTTACTGTTGTTATGTTTTTATCATGTTTGGTAACCATTTTTTTGTTTTCAGGTACGCCATTCAGCTGCAGAGCGGATTTATTTATCTTGACAGCAACAGCGTTTGCTCCCACTATACATAAAGCCGTGACTCCAGCGCTATCGGAGGTGATTTCACCACCACAGTTACATACTTCAGCATATATGCCGAAGCATGGGGGCAGCAGTGGGTGGAGGAGCGATTTGCTCCTGCCTTTTGCGGGAGGATGCCCCCATGCTTCGGCATATATATATATATATTTTAGGCACAGGTTGCGTTTAAATGTTTTATTTTTTACTATTTTGTTTGTATTTGCTTTGCAGGTATGGTAAGTCTTACTGTTATACTGTAATGTTACTTTGTTTTATTGTTAACCATCATTTGCTTAGCAGGTACGCCATTCAGCTGGAGAGCGGATTTATTTATCTTGACAGCAACAGCGTTTGCTCCCTCGATACATAAAGCCGTGACTCCAGCGCTGTCGGAGGTGATTTCACCACCGCAGTTACATACTTCAGCATATATGCCGAAGCGTGGGGGCAGCAGTGGGTGGAGGAGCGATTTGCTCCTGCCTTTTGCGGGAGGATGCCCCCATGCTTCGGCATATATATATTTTAGGCACAGGCAGTGCTGGGACAAGGCCATTTGGTGCCCAGGGCGAAGATGGCAAACTGCGCCCCCCCCCCCCCGTTTTTCATTCAGATATCCCCGCACAAAGTCAAGGACGTCGTATGACAACCGGCGGGCGGGAAGTGGTTAAAACGCATTTTTTTTTTAACACAAAGTTGTCCATTTATACAATATTTCTAACACATAACATGTACATACCAAAAATGACACCCCAAAATAAATTCTCCTACTCCTCCTAAGTACGGCGATACCACATGTGTGAGACTTCCACAGCCTGGCCACATACAGAGGCCGAGCATGGCTGGGTATAACTGAGCATGGCTGGGTATAACTGAGCATGGCTGGGTATCACCGAGTATTGCAGACTATGGCTGGATATGGAAGGGTATGGCTGGGTATCACAGAGTATTGCAGAGTATGGCGGGGTATTGCAGAGTATGGCAGGGTATTACAGAGTATGGCAGGGTATTACAGAGTATGGCGGGGTATTGCAGAGTATGGCAGGGTATTACAGAGTATGGTGGGGTATTGCAGAGTATGGCAGGGTATTACAGAGTATGGTGGGGTATTGCAGAGTATGGCAGGGTATTACAGAGTATGGCAGGGTATCGCCGAGTATCAGAGGGTATTGCAGGGTATTTCATGGTATTGCGGGGTATTGCAAAGTATTGCAGAGTATTGTGGGGTATTGCAGGGTATTACAGGGTATTGCAGAGTATTGCACAGTATTGTGGGGTATTGCACAGTATTGTGGGGTATTGCAGAGTATTGCACAGTATTGTAGGGTATTGCAGAGTATTGCACAGTATTGTGGGGTATTGCACAGTATTGCACAGTGTTGCAGGGTGTTGCAGAGTATTGCACAGTATTGTGGGGTATTGCACAGTATTGTGGGGTATTGCACAGTGTTGCAGAGTATTGCACAGTATTGTGGGGTATTGCACAGTGTTGCAGGGTATTGCAGAGTATTGCACAGTATTGTGGGGTATTGCAGAGTATTGCAGAGTATGGCGGGGTATCGCCGAGTATATCTGGGTATTGCAGAGTATTGCACAGTATTGTGGGGTATTGCAGAGTACTGCACAGTGTTGCGGGGTATTGCAGAGTATTGCGGGGTATTGCAGAGTATTGCACAGTGTTGCGGGGTATTGCAGAGTATTGCACAGTATTGTGGGGTATTGCAGAGTATTGCAGAGTATTGCGGGGTATTACAGAGTATTGCACAGTGTTGCGGGGTATTGCACAGTATTGCAGAGTATTGCACAGTGTTGCGGGGTATTGCAGAGTATTGCACAGTGTTGTGGGGTATTGCAGAGTATTGCGGGGTATTGCACAGTGTTGCGGGGTATTGCAGAGTATTGCGGGGTATTGCAGAGTATTGCACAGTGTTGCGGGGTATTGCAGAGTATTGCGGGGTATTGCAGAGTATTGCACAGTGTTGTGGGGTATTGCAGAGTATTGCGGGGTATTGCAGAGTATTGCACAGTATTGTGGGGTATTGCAGAATATTGCACAGTATTGTGGGGTATTGCAGAGTATTGTGGGGTATTGCAGAGTATTGCGGGGTATTGTGGGACATTGCAGAGTATTGCACAGTATTCTGGGGCATTGCAGAGTATTTTGGGGCATTGCAGAGCATTAGGGATGGCTGAGCATGGATGGATGGCTGGATGTCACTGAGCAGCGCTGTGGGCACTACACATCCAGCCCACAGCGCTGCGAGAGGGGAATTCTGGGAGGACGTCATAGTACGTCCTCCCAGAGTTAAGCAACCGCCCTGTAGCCGTCATTCGGCTATGGGCCGGTTGTTAAGTGGTTAAACAGCAGCGGTGGTCATTGGTCATTAACCTCCTCTCAGCCTCCTCCCCTCCCCCAATCCAGCCATTTATTAATCTGTTTTTTAGTGTTTACTTACACAAGTTCAGACTCAGAAGTTCTGAGTCTGAACTTGTGTAAGTAAACACTAAAAACAGATTAATAAATCTGAGGCTGAGGCGAGGTTAATGACCAGTGACCACCACTGCTGAAGATCTGAGTCAGAACACTGGCATACATGACACTGGCACTGCACTCTTCTACCTTCGCTTCCTTCCAGATTGAATCCAGCAGCAGCTACTAGAGCCAGCCAGCCAGCCAGGCAGGCAGCAGCTCCTCAGCTCCTCTCCTCTCCTCAGCTCAGCTCAGCTCAGCTCAGCTCGCTCGCGGTGACAGCGCGCCGACACAGCTCCCAGCTCCCGGCTCCCGCCTCCCGCCTCCCGCCTCCCTGTGCTCCTCTGCGTCCTCCCACCTCGCCTCCGGCCGTGTGTGACGTCACGGCGCTGGCAGAGACTACGGCACTCCTCCATAGGGGAGTAAACTGTAACAGAGTAGTTTGTGCTGAGGGAAGGGAGGATGCAGGAGCACACGAAGGCAATTTGTACAGTGCCGCTGGGGACTGTAAATGCACTGGACTGTTGTATTATTGTACACATTGGCGGGCGGCGGCCGTGGCAGAACGTCACTTGCAGGCTGCGCCCCCCCCCCTATAGCAAATGGTAGCGCCCAGGGCACGTGCCCCTTCCGCCCCTGCCTTGTACCGGCCCTGGGCACAGGTTGCGTTTAAATGTTTAATTTTTTACTATTTTTTTTGTATTTGCTTTGCAGGTATGGTAAGTCTTACTGTTATACTGTAATGTTACTTTGTTTTATTGTTAACCATCATTTGCTTAGCAGGTACGCCATTCAGCTGCAGAGCGGATTTATTTATCTTGACAGCAACAGCGTTTGCTCCCACGATACATAAAGCCGTGACTCCAGCGCTGTCGGAGGTGATTTCACCACCACAGTTACATACTTCAGCATATATGCCGAAGCGTGGGGGCAGCAATGCGTGGAGGAGCGATTTGCTCCTGCCTTTTGCGTGAGGATGCCCCCATGCTTCGGCATATATATATTTTAGGCACAGGTTGTGTTTAAATGTTTTATTTTTTACTATTTTTTTTGTATTTGCTTTGCAGGTATGGTAAGTCTTATAGGGCGTACACACGGTCGGACTTTGTTCGGACATTCCGACAACAAAATCCTAGGATTTTTTCCGACGGATGTTGGCTCAAACTTGTTTTGCCTACACACGGTCGCACAAAGTTGTCGGAATTTCCGATCGACAACCACGCGGTCACGTACACCACGTACGACGAGACTAGAAAAGGCCGGTTCAGAACCAAGCGCGGCACCCTTTGGGCTCCTTTTGCTAATCTCGTGTTAGTAAAAGTTTGGTGAGAGACGATTCGTGCTTTTTCAGACTCGTGGCTTTCAGATCATTTTCTGCCGTTCAGTTTGTGCTTGTGGGTTTGTATCTGCTCTTCAGTGCGTGCAGCAAGTTCCGCGTGACTTTAATTAGTCATTGTATTCTTGTTAGTTCGTTATTGTTTTTCAGGTCGCTCTTCACAGGCCTTGCTGTTCTTCAGTGCATTCTGTTACTTCGTTCTGAGCAGCCGACCGTTTTCTAGCCATGTTGCGTATGCGTACTCCTCGTAGAGTTCGTGCTGTGCGGGGGCTTAATGTTGGGGTCCTGACCTTGACACAAGTCCAGTCCATGAACAGGGTGGGGAGGAGTTCATGGACCAAGAATTGGCTGCTTCAGCGTGACCAGTTCTCTCATATGCCTTTGCTCCGTGAGAATAATCCTGATGATTTCAGGAACTTTCTCAGGATGACGGACCCCGTGTTTCACCGTTTGTTGGCTTCGCTGACCCCCTATATTAGCAGGCAGGATACCTGCATGAGGCAAGCCATCACTCCGGAGCAAAGGTTGGTCGCTACCCTGCGGTATTTGGCAACAGGGAGAAGCCTGCAGGACCTCAAGTTCTCGACAGGCATCTCCCCCCAGGCTCTGGGGATCATTATCCCAGAGACCTGTTCTGCCATCATCCAGGTCCTGCAGAAGGAGTATATGAAGGTAAGATTTTTATCCTTTAATATCACATTTTATTGTATTTAATGTTTGCTAATATATTGTATTTCTTTCCTCATTCCCTAATTACCATGATTGTAATATGCTGTGAATGTCCCCTTTGTCCTCATGCATGCTGGATTTTTATGTAATTATTATTTTAGGTCCTTCATACATATTTGCCCTTCAATAACCTCCCCAGCATGGTGTCTCCTGGCCGTATTTTCACCTCATGTAGTCACTTAACAATGTATTTTTTCTGCTCCATAGTAGTGCTTTACCCCAAACACCCCCTAAAATGTTTGGAAATGTTATTTTTGCTTTAAATTCAGGCAGAATGCCAGAGGCTTTTTTTGTGGTGTCCCCAAATAATTTTTCTAAACCCTCCCTCCCCCAACTGCTAAGTCAGCTGATCCCAATTCTCTATCTATCCTCAATCATCTATCTGCTGACTTTGCCAAACCCATACACACTATACCCATCTCTTTAGTGGTGAGATTTATGGATGAATTCCCCAAAGCATGTAGTGTAAGGGCCTGCCTGTATACTTTCAAATGGTACTGTTTCACGTTTTGGAATCCTATTATTATCTTGATAGGTAATAGCAGAATGTCCAAATGTCCTCAAATGTGTACAGTGTGTATTTATATCTTTGTATTATGACACTTCTTACCTGTCCAGTGGGCTGCCAATAGTGTAACTAAGGAGGGGCTGTTCCAAGTAATACCCTGTATTTAGGCATTCATCTCTCAATGAAGTGAAGAGGGTTACCTGTCCAAGATTTCCACACACCCCATAATGTTAGAAATGGCCCATGAGAGTGGGGGAGGGGGAATATGATAGGTGTACCTTATACTTTGGTGTTGTTAAATCCCCCTTAATAAATGCTATCTGGAGGTTGCCCCGTAATGTTTGTGCCTAATCTGCTTGCCATGTTTCTGACTAAAAATAGTAATGTTTATTTTTTTTTCCTCAACAGTTTCCTTCCACGCCACAGGAATGGCAGACTGTGTCCTCCCACTTTGCCGAGCGGTGGGACTTTCCTAACTGCGGAGGGGCAATTGATGGGAAACACGTCCACATCGTCCCACCACCCAACTCGGGGTCATACTATTATAATTACAGGGGTTCAATAGTATAGTGATGTTGGCGGTGGTGTCGGCTAATTACGACTTCTTGTATGTGGACGTGGGGAAGAATGTCCGGATGTCCGATGGTGGAGTCATCGCCCAAACGGAGTTCTACGGGCGTCTCCAGAATGGCAGCTTGGACTTGCCAGCTCCAGGGGACAATGTTGAAGGACTCCCATTTGTGTTCGTTGCTGATGAAGCGTTTGCGCTGGGGGACCACCTGATGCGGCCATTCCCAATGAGGACCCTCACCCCGGAACGGAGGGTTTTTAATTACCGGCTGGCCAGAGCCCGAAGAGTGGTGGAGAACACATTTGGAATCCTGGCCAGCCGGTTTCGCCTATTTCTGACACCCATCCATATGGCGGAGTATAAACTGAACCATATTATACTTGCGTGCTGTGTTCTCCATAACTTTTTAAGGAAACATTCGGCCAACTATGCTGGCTCAGTTGGGCCTGAGGCCAGAATGATACATCAAACCACACTGACGGTGCTTGAAAGTGGCCGTCCTGGCTTGCCCTCCCTGAGTGCCCGTGATGTCCGGTTACGCTACCTGGAGTTCTTTGCGGGTAGGGGGGCTATCAATATGCCAGCAAATATGTGAAGCCTTTTTATAATAAAAAAAAATAAAAATCTTTGTGGACATTTATTGCTTGTGTTTGTTTTAGCTGACCCTGACAGAAATGTGTTGAGTCCAGAAAATGTCGTGATTGTGTAACCTTATTATACAAAGCACTGTTGGCTGTTATTTACTAAATGCAAAAACACATTTCACTACAAGTGCACTTGCAACTGCACTGAACCTGCACTTGTAGTGCAAAGTGGATTTGCCCTTAGGAAATAACCCCCATTTTCGCAGAAAACAGCAATTACATCACCCCAAAAGTGTTGTAGTGTTGAGACAATAATCCACACATTCTTGATTAACCAGATTTTTTATACCTGCACAATCACATGTGCATTTACCAAAGGTTTTTAAAACAAACCAACATGTTTGTTGTATAACAATTTTTGGAGTAGCATTATCAAAAATCGAAATGTCCATTTAAGATAAAACAGGCCTGTGTAAAACCAACAAGAAAGCCAAAAAACTTGAACTTACAAAGTTCACATTAGGTAAAACCTGAAGGCTATATCAGACATCAGTATTTAGGAACTGGGTTTGATATAGCGTTCAGATGGGGGGAAATCACCCCTGGAAAAGCCAAATTTGGAAGATGCACACCAATTTACGAATGTCAACATGTGCTATCTGCCATCACGGGGGATCAAGGGACGTGTTTTTAGGGAGCAAGCCCTTCCTCACCGCTACTTTATAATTGAGGAAGGGGTTGCACCCCCAAAACGCGTCCATTGATCTCCCGTGATGGCAGATAGCACATGTTGGCACACTGTGTGCATCCTCCAAATTTGGCTTTTCAAAACATTGCAAAAATATTTAAAAGATTGGACCACAATCCAAAAATTGATTTTGTGGGGTTTAAATTCGCCCCAAAACACCAATGATGTTATTATTTTTTTTAATCACATCATTGATTTTTTGCTGTATGTTTTGCAATTCGAGATTACACCCCATGATCTCCCCGATCAGGATCTGGGCACTTTCAGATGTGAAAGGATCTGGATCACGATCACCTAAAAAGAGAGAAACAAAACAAAAACAGGTATCAAAAATCTGCCACCATCCATCTCTTTTACCTGAGTCTGTGGTCGCAGACACTCACCTGTTGTGGTGCCAATTTCCACCACATCTTCTTCCTCCTACTCTTCTTGGGTTGGTGGTATTTCCCCTTCTTCCATAGGTGGGGGGTCTGTGGTCTCCTCGGATGAGGGGTGTCCTCCGGGTCTTTTCTCCCCTATGTAAAACAAAAATGGTATAATTAGCACACAGATATTTGATGGCATAACTAGAAATAGGAAACATTGCTTGGAAGTGGGGTACAATTGTCTATTTTAGCCGAGTTCCAAGATGTATTTTTTTTATTGCCCTTTGTCAAGCTGCAATACTTTACCTGTTTGGTACAAGCTTCACAGATGGAGACCCCCCTATAGTATACACTGGAGCACCTGTGTGGCCCCCCTAATAAAAATGGTGTTCTTGTGTCCCACACTAGTGCTCCAGTGTCCAGATGTGAAAACAGCTGCTCAGTGTCCGCTCATTACACACAATCTAGTTTGCATTTCATTCGAGGAACAAACCCATCTACACAAACAAATATTTGGCATCCAAGTAGGCCCAAAAAAAATGTGGGAAAATGCATATGGCCTAAACAATGGTGTTTTTTAGAGGCCGAAAGAAAAATGTTTGATACGAACGAATAATGGGCCCATGAACATTAAAGTTGCCCTTTTAAACTGTACAATTAAGAAAAGCATATGGAGCAGCACGAACGGAATAAAGACAGAAAGAATAGGAACACAGCACAACTACTTACTTTTTTGCAGCACTCTCCGGATCTTTCGGTACTGCTCTGGCTCTCTCAATTTCAGGTCCGACCACCGCTTCCTGAGCTGATCTTTCGATCTTCGTACCCCGAAATTCCTGTGAAGACTCCTGACCACTTTCGCCATTATCTTGGCCTTTCTGATATTGGGGTTGGGGTAAGGCCCATACTTTCCGTCATAGTCGGACTTCTTCATGATGTCGACCATCTCCAACATCTCCCCAAAGGACATATTTGTGGCCTTAAAACGTCTCCTTCTGGATCGGGACGTGTCCGGATCCGGGCTTTCCTCCTCCTCCTCCTCGTTTCTGCAATTATCACGCACCTGCTGTGACTCCGCCATGTGCTCTTCCCCCACTGCGCCAAATGAAAAGGGGCGGGGAATAGAATAGAAAGAACGTCAGGGGCGGGCAGAGTTACACGCATGCGCAGTATATATAAAGCGTAACACGCGTGCGTATTACGTACTATCTGTGAGCGGAGGAAGGAGCTTTGGACGCGCCGATCGTAAGAACGAAGGTAAGAGACAAACTTGTGCCTATACTGCTTCTACATTGAGGCCTATATTGTAACAAGATTAGGAGAGTTTTGCCTGACATTAGGCTTTGTCTTGTGTTGTGTCTTGCAGTGAACATGGATATGCTACTGAAAGACAATGACTTCATGTCAGTATTCGTAGATATGTTAAGGGAGCTGCCCTGTCTGTGGGAGATGAAACACCCCCATTTCAAGAACCAAGCAAAGAGGAAGGCAGCACTGGTGCAATTTTGTGAAATTGTGAAGCAGGTGATCCCCACGGCAGACATCACCTATTTAAAGATCTTAATTGGTGGCCTGAGGAGTACATATCTAAGGGAGCGCAAGAAAGTCCTGGATTCACAGAGATCCGGAGCAGCAGATGACATCTATGTCCCCAGGATGTTGTACTACGACAGGCTGCATTTTCTGGCAGGCCAGACTGAATCCAGGCCATCCCTCTCCAGTCTTCCTTCCACGCTTCCTTCCCCCCCGGCTGAGGCTTCTGACGCCCAACCTGGGCCTTCCAGGCCACATGTGGAGGAGCCCAGATTGAGCCAGGTACAGCATTCCTCTAAATATTTCTGCTTGTACAATCAATGATGTTAACTAGATGTTAGTTTGGAGTACTAATTTAGGATTGTGATTGATGATGCAAAACATTACAATCATGTCCCTTTTTCATACACAGGGAAGTCTCAGCCAGGAGGTGGCCGGGCCGAGCCGGCTGGCTGATCTGCAGGTCCCTCCACTCCCCCTGGAAAGAGAAAGTGGCAGTAGGAGGCGTGCCCTAGAGGAGGCTACCAGAGGACTCTTTTGGAGGGCTACAGAGGTCCTGGGAGCACGACAGACCATGGAGGAGGACATTGCTGCCGTCATTGCCTATAAAATGCAGAGGATGGAGGAGGGCCAACAAGTCATGTGTGAGGCGCTCATATCGGAGGCTCTTAAGAAAGGTATGAGGGGCCAAATTACAGCTCAGACACACCTTTGCGATGGTCCTCCTCTTCCTTCTGCAGGTCCTCCTCCTCCTTCTCCTCCAGGTCCTCCCAGTCCTCCTCCTCCTCCAGGTCCTACTCCTCCTCCTGCCACATCTCCAACTGAACAGCCACAGCCGGGAAGGAAGCGTGAAAGGAAGACCAGAAAGTGAGGACCCTGGATCCAATCTGGTCGGCCAAAAGATGCAGCCTCTTGTGGTACCACAGCCTGGGGACATACATGTCATCTGCTGCTATCCGGATCTCTGCGAATTCTGGACCAGACTGCCCTCCCTTACATATGGACTCCTCAGGCCACCAATTTTGATGTTCAAGAATTGATGTCTGCCGTGGTGGTCCCAGGCTTCGCTAATTTCTCATGTTGATCCAGTGTTGCCTCCCTCTTTGTTTGGTTCTGATCCCTTAATAAAGGATTTTTGTTTTGAATTATACTCTCCTATGTGTTTTACTTCAAAAAGGACAGTTTGTTTGTGAGGATTCAGGTACATTTCAAAAATACAATGTGAAATTAACAAGGGACACCAACAACAAACAATCTCCTTGAGATTAAATAATAAAAGATATCAATGGTGTTGGGGTAACTTGACACACAAAACACACACAAAAATATTCTGGAGTAAAACTAAAAATCACATTGAACAAAGATCAGCCTTGGAAAAAATACAAACATTAAATAAAAAAAAAAAAAGGCTTAAAAACCCCAAAAAAATTAAATAAAAAAAAAAAATTATGTCAGATGTGACAACTAATAACAATATATTCGGGGAATCCCAATAAAAAAACAAAAATAAAACTTTGGGAGAAGTGTGTGTGAATATGAGCAGCAAAACTACTTCATTCTTGTCACATTATAAAGAAGAGAGTGCGCTGTATTAAACCATTTTTTACATTGCAGCGTGACGAAAGGGCTGTATCCATTGCGAACGCTAAGTTTACCAGAACGAGCTGTTCCGTCTTGGAATTTCTTCTGAGCATGCGTGGCACTTTGTGCATCGGAACAGGCCACACACGGTCGGAATTGACGCGATCGGATTTTGTTGTCGGAAAATTTTATCTCCTGCTCTCCAACTTTGTGTGTCGGAAAATCCGATGGAAAATGTCTGATGGAGCCCACACACGGTCGGAATTTCCGACAACACGCTCCGATCGGACATTTTCCATCGGAAAATCCGACCGTGTGTACGGGGCATTACTGTTATACTGTAATGTTACTTTGTTTTATTGTTAACCATCATTTGCTTAGCAGGTACACCATTCAGCTGCAGAGCGGATTTATTTATCTTGACAGCAACAGCGTTTGCTCCCACGATACATAAAGCCGTGACTCCAGCGCTGTCCGAGGTGATTTCACCACCACAGTTACATACTTCAGCATATATGCCGAAGCGTGGGGGCAGCAGTGGGTGGAGGAGCGATTTGCTCCTGCCTTTTGCGGGAGAATGCCCCCATGCTTCGGCATATATAAACGGTGCATGTATGCCCATCATTGGAAGTGGGTGGATGAAGGGAGGTATTCTAATAGTGGGCATACCCACCGATCAATATTTTTTCTTTCGTTCAGCCCACAGGCTGCATGAAAAAAAAGTTTACAATATATGCCCAACAAGGACCAGCAATGTACTGGTATGTTGCTGGACTTTGAGTGGTTATATCAGAATGATGCCTGCAGGTTTAGGTATCATCTTGGTATCATTCTTTTCAGCCAGTGGTCGGCTTTCATGTAAAAGCAATCCTAGCGACTAATTAGCCTCTAGACTGCTTTTACAAGCAGTGGGAGGGAAAAAACCCCCGCTACCGTCTTCCATGTTTTTCTCTGGCTCTCCTGTCCCAACAGGGAACCTGAGAATGCAGCCGGTGATTCGGCCAGCTGACCATAGAGCTGATCAGAGACCAGAATGGCTCTAGTCATCTCTATGGCCTAAGAAACCGGAAGCTACGAGCATTTTACATAGTAGGTGAGGTTGAAAAAAGACACAAGTCCATCAAGTCCAACCTATGTGTGTGATTATGTGTCAGTATTACATTACATATCCCTGTATATTGCGGTCATTCAGGTGATTATCTAATAGTTTCTTGAAGCTATCAATGCTCCCCGCTGAGACCACCGCCTGTGGAAGGGAATTCCACATCCTTGCCGCTCTTACAGTAAAGAACCCTCTACGTAGTTTAAGGTTAAACCTCTTTTCTTCTAATTGTAATGAGTGGCCACGAGTCTTATTAAACTCTCTTCTGCGAAAAAGTTTTATCCCTATTGTGGGGTCACCAGTACAGTATTTGTAAATTGAAATCATATCCCCTCTCAAGCGTCTCTTCTCCAGAGAGAATAAGTTCAGTGCTCGCAACCTTTCCTCATAACTAAGATCCTCCAGACCCTTTATTAGCTTTGTTGCCCTTCTTTGTACTCGCTCCATTTCCAGTACGTCCCTCCTGAGAACTGGTGCCCAGAACTGGACAGCATACTCCAGGTGCGGGCGGACCAGAGTCTTGTAGAGCGGGAGAATTATCGTTTTATTTCTGCAGTTGATCCCCCTTTTAATGCATGCCAATATTCTGTTTGCTTTATTAGCAGCAGCTTGGCATTGCATGCCGTTGCTGAGCCTATCATCCACTAGGACCCCCAAGTCCTTTTCCATCCTAGATTCCCCCAGAGGTTCTCCCCCCAGTGTATAGATTGCATTCATATTTTTGACACCCAAATGCATTATTTTACATTTTTCTACATTGAACCTCATTTGCCATGTAGTTGCCCACCCCATTAATTTGTTCAGGTCTTTTTGCAAGATTTCCACATCCTGCGGAGAAGTTATTGCCCTGCTTAGCTTAGTATCGTCTGCAAATACAGAGATGGAACTGTTTATCCCATCCTCCAGGTCATTTATGAACAAATTAAATAGGATTGGACCCAGCACAGAACCCTGGGGGACCCCACTACCCACCCCTGACCATTCTGAGTACTCCCCATTTATCACCACCCTCTGAACACGCCCTTGTAGCCAGTTTTCAATCCATGTACTCACCCTATGGTCCATGCCAACGCACCTTATTTTGTACAGTAAACGTTTATGGGGAACTGTGTCAAATGCTTTTGCAAAATCCAGATACACCACGTCTACGGGCCTTCCTTTATCTAGATGGCAACTCACCTCCTCATAGAAGGTTAATAGATTGGTTTGGCAAGAACGATTCTTCATGAATCCATGCTGATTACTGCTAATGATATCATTCTTATTACTAAAATCTTGTATATAGTCCCTTATCATCCCCTCCAAGAGTTTACATACTATTGATGTTAGGCTAACTGGTCTGTAATTCCCAGGGATGTTTTTTGGGCCCTTTTTAAATATTGGTGCTACATTGGCTTTTCTCCAATCAGCTGGTACCATTCCAGTCAATAGACTGTCTGTAAAAATTAGGAACAACGGTCTGGCAATCACCTGACTGAGTTCCCTAAGTACCCTCGGATGCAAGCCATCTGGTCCCGGTGATTTATTAATGTTAAGTTTCTCAAGTCTAATTTTAATTCCGTCCTCTGTTAACCATGTAGGTGCTTCCTTTGTTGTGTCATGAGGATAAACACTGCAGTTTTGGTTACTGAAGCCCCCCGATTCACTCGTGAATACTGAGGAGAAGAATAAATTCAATACCTCTGCCATCTCCCCATCCTTTGTAACCAGATGTCCTTCCTCATTCTTTATGGGGCCAATATGGTCTGTCCTCCCTTTTTTACTGTTTACATACTTAAAGAATTTCTTGGGATTTTTTTTGCTCTCCTCCGCTATGTGTCTTTCATGTTCTATCTTAGCCATCCTAATTGCACCCTTACATTTCTTATTGCATTCTTTATCAATTCTGAATGCTGTGGATGATCCCTCAACCTTGTATTTTTTGAAGGCCTTCTCCTTTGCTTTTATATGCATTTTTACATTGGAGTTAAGCCATCCAGGATGTTTATTCACTCTTTTAAATTTATTACCCAATGGGATACATTGGCTAATGCCCTTATTTAATATGCTCTTAAAGCAAACCCATCTCTCCTCTGTATTCTTTGTTCCTAATATTTTATCCCAATTTATGCCTTTTAGCAAGGTTTGTAGTTTAGGGAAGTTGGCTCTTTTGAAATTCAGTGTCTTTGTGTTCCCTTCATGTCTCCTATTTGTGTGATTTATACTGAAACTAATTGACCTGTGATCGCTGTTACCTAAATTGCCCCGTATTTCCACATCTGTTATCAGGTCTGTATTGTTGGTAATCAGTAGATCTAGTAATGTTTCATGACTTAGATTTCGCCGGATGTAAACAGCGCCATTGGGAAATTGGGAAAGCATTTTATCACACCGATCTTGGTGTGATCAGATGCTTTGAGGGCAGAGGAGAGATCTTGGTTCTAATAGACCCCAATTTTTTCAAAAAAGAGTACCTGTCACTACCTATTTCTATCATAGGGGATATTTACATTCCCTGAGATAACAATAAAAATGATTAAAAAAATAAAAAAATGAACGGAACAGTTTAAAAAGATAAAAAAGCAAAAAAATAATAAAGAAAAAAAAAAAAAGCACCCCTGTCCCCCCCCTGCTCTCACGCAAAGGCGAACGCAAGCGTCGGTCTGGCGTTAAATGTAAACAGCAATTGCACCATGCACGTGAGGTATCACAGCGAAGGTCAGATCGAGGGCAGTAATTGTAGCAGTAGACCTCCTCTGTAAATCTAAAGTGGTAACCTGTAAAGTCTTTTAAAGGCTTTTAAAAAAGTATTTAGTTTGTCGCCACTGCACGTTTGTGCGCAATTTTAAAGCATGTCATGTTTGGTATCCATGTACTCAGCCTAAGATCATCTTTTTTATTTCATCAAACATTTGGGCAATATAGTGTGTTTTAGTGCATTAAAATTTAAAAAAGTGTGTTTTTTCCCCAAAAAATGCGTTTGAAAAATCGCTGCGCAAATACGGTGTGAAAAAAAAAATGAAACACCCACAATTTTAATCTGTAGGGCATTTGCTTTAAAAAATATATATAATGTTTGGGGGTCCAAAGTAATTTTCTTGCAAAAAAAAATTATTTTTTCATGTAAACAAAAAGTGTCAGAAAGGGCTTTGTCTTCAAGTGGTTAGAAGAGTGGGTGATGTGTGACATAAGCTTCTAAATGTTGTGCATAAAATGCCAGGACAGTTCAAAACCCCCCCCAAATGACCCCATTTTGGAAAGTAGATACCCCAAGCTATTTGCTGAGAGGCATGTCGAGTCCATGGAATATTTTATATTGTGACACAAGTTGCGGGAAAAAGACAAATTTTTTTTTTAACAAAGTTGTCACTAAATGATATATTGCTCAAACATGCAATGGGAATATGTGCAATTACACCCCAAAATACATTCTGTTGCTTCTCCTGAGTACGGGGATACCACATGTGTGAGCCTTTTTGGGAGCCTAGGTGCGTACGGGACCCCGAAAACCAAGCACTGCCTTCAGGTTTTCTAAGGGCGTAAATTTTTGATTTCACTCTTCACTGCCTATCACAGTTTTGGAGGCCATGGAAAGCCCAGGTGGCACAAAACCCCCCCAAATGACCCTATTTTGGAAAGTAGACACCCCAAGCTATTTGCTGAGAGGTATAGCGAGTATTTTGCAGACCTCACTTTTTGTCACAAAGTTTTGAAAAAAGAAAAAAAAAAGTTTTTTCTTGTCTTTCTTCATTTTCAAAAACAAATGAGAGCTGCAAAATACTCACCATGCCTCTCAGCAAATAGCTTGGGGTGTCTACTTTCCAAAATGGGGTCATTTGGGGGCGGGGTTGTGCTATCTTGGCATTTTATGGCCTTCAAAACTGTGATAGGTAGTGAGGAGTGAAATCAAAAATGTACGCCCTTAGAAATCCTGAAGGCGGTGCTTGGTTTCGGAGCCCCGTACGCGGCTAGGCTCCCAAAAAGTCCCACACATGTGGTATCCCCATACTCAGGAGAAGCAACTAAATGTATTTTGGGGTGCAATTCCACATATGGCCATGGCCTGTGTGAGTAATATATCATTTAGTGACAACTTTTTGTAAAAAATTTTTTTTGTCATTATTCAATCACTTGGGACAAAAAAATAAATATTCAATGGGCTCAACATGCCTCTCAGCAATTTCCTTGGGGTGTCTACTTTCCAAAATGGGGTCATTTGGGGGGGTTTTGTACTGCCCTGCCATTTTAGCACCTCAAGAAATGACATAGGCAGTCATAAACTAAAAACTGTGTAAATTCCAGAAAATGTACCCTAGTTTGTAGACGCTATAAC
The DNA here is from genome assembly GCA_037952835.1 of Lithobates septentrionalis. Lineage (NCBI taxonomy): Eukaryota > Metazoa > Chordata > Amphibia > Anura > Ranidae > Lithobates > Lithobates septentrionalis. The sequence continues at coordinate 626,023 of JBBDGP010000934.1, forward strand.
TTTTGTGCAAACCAATAAATATACGCTTATTGACATTTTTTTTACCAAAGACATGTGGCCGAATACATTTTGGCCTAAATGTATGACTAAAATTGAGTTTATTGGATTTTTTTTATAACAAAAAGTAGAAAATATCATTTTTTTCAAAATTTTCGGTCTTTTTCCATTTATAGCGCAAAAAATAAAAATAGCAGAGGTGATCAAATACCATCAAAAGAAAGCTCTATTTGTGGGAAGAAAAGGACGCAAATTTCGTTTGGGTACAGCATTGCATGACTGCGCAATTAGTAGTTAAAGCGTCGCAGTGCCAAATTGTAAAAAGTGCTCTGGTCAGAGCAAAAAGAAGCAGGATCCAGACTTCCTAAGTCGGGATGATGCGCTGCCTAGACTGATCCTGGTAATGTCAGCAGAAAGCAGACTTCAGACCGATCTCTGCTGAAAACAGTCACAGGAGTGCAAAACGAATGGCACTCTGGTGACTTATAGAAGTCCGGTCTAAAAAGCTCAAGCTGGACTTCTCCTTTAATGCAAGGAATGCATTAAGGTAAAAAATGTTTTTAGTTTTAGTATCTCTTTAAAGTATAACTAATGGCAAAAATAGTTTTTTTATTATTTGTTTTGGATAGAAGGGAGAGTAATTAGACCGCCTGTCAGTTTTTATTGTTGTCTGTCCCTGATTATGGGGATTCATCCTCTCTCATGTTTACCATTGAAAATGAAAGTAAAAGATCCCAATTCCAAATTTTGGGTTTTTCCCAGTAAAGTAATAGAGAGGAAATATTTCAATGACACTAGTTCTGGTAACCTGTCAGAGGAAGGGGGGGCAAGATATTTCCTTAATTTGCAGGGATTGCCTCTCACTTCCTGTTTTGACTATGAGACATAAAGTGAAGGTAAATCTCAATGGGACACAGGTGGCAAAATATATATTTATATATATTTAAAAAGCAATTTAAATTGTAAAATAATAATAGTTTAAAATAAGCACTAAAGATCAGCAGAAAAATAATAGCTAAGGAGGGGGAAATTAGTGCTAACTAAGCACTAAACTAAAGATTGGTGCTAAGGAATAAGGTGTTAAGTAGGAACAGTTTATTGAAGAGAAAAAAATGTTTTTTGCTTGTAAGGTTGATTTAAAGGTCATCTTATGCAAATCGAAGATCACTCCTTTGATCCTCATATGAATGAAACAAAAAAAATACAATGTAGCCATAATGTTACACTGAATTTCTGAATCGCCTATGCAAAGTGTTTATAAAGCAGCTGCTGCTGTATTACCCAACAAGTCCCAGCTGTCATTTTGGCATCTGGGAATTGCAGTAGAAGGAAGGGGGGGGGGGGGGGGGCAAGCAGCAGGGGGAAAGGAATATCTTTTTAGCATAGATAGCCCATCTAAAAGTAAAGGTCATTTTTAATTCAAATTAATTTTGGTTCAAAACCTGAAATCCTTTAAACAGAATACTTTCAATACTTTTTTTTTTTTATAATATCTTTATTTATTCAAACAGTTTTCAATTTTAACATTAAAACACATATCATAATAAAAACAATCATACTAAAAAACATATATACACCATAGATAGTGATTATTTACTATGCTCTAATCCATCCCTGCTCGCCTAAGCTCCGACATCAAACATCCTACCAGTTGAACCCATCCATTCACCCATACTGGCCCATTCATACCTAACCCACAAAAAAAAAAAAAAAAAAAAAAAAAAAAAAATTTTTAATAAAAAAAAAAAAAAAAAAAAGGCATATATTCCCATATCCCTAAGGGTACTCAGCCTCCTATGGATCACATAGTAAATCTGCCGAGGCGCTATATGTTTCCCACCTCTTCCAAATATCCGTTGTCCGTTTAATCTGCTTATTGGATCCTTCCTCTCTCACCTTTCTTTCTTCCAGGGTCCGCATCTCCGTTATCTCACACTCCCACTCTACCAGAGAGGGTGGATCTGTACATTTCCATTTTCTGGCTATACACGTACGGGCAGCCGTTAGGAAATATTTTAATGGGCCTTTCTTTATACTTTTCATTGATCCGGGGATCATGGATAATACTGCCATTTGTATATCTGGATATATTTCCCTCGCTGTCATGGCCCTAAAAATTTCGAAAATTTTCTGCCAAAATGGAAGGATTTTAGAGCAATAGTACCAGATATGGGACATTGTACCACGTCTTTCCTGACACCTCCAACATACTTCTTTATTCATAGGGCTTATCCTATGGAGGTCTACAGGGCACTTATACCATCTGGCTAAAATCTTATAGTTTCTTTCTTGATGTTTAGATGAAACAGAGAGTTTGTGCGTGACTGCTAAGGCTTTTACCCATTCCTTCCTGGGGATCTCCTTCCCCAGTTCCTCTTCCCACTTCTTAATATATGGTAACTCCAACTTCTGACCGTCCTCAATTAAAATTTTATATACTTTCGAAAGCACGTGCAAGGGTCTTTCAGCTTGAGTAAAGATTTCCTCTAGCGCCGTTAGAGGTCTGGTTATTTCTGCTTCTTTGAACAGGGATATGACGTACTTTTGGAATAAGCCATACTGTAACCAATCTTTTCTATGTTCCTCCCTCATGGACTCTAGAGGAAGGACCTTATTTCCCACCAATGTTTCTGTTACCCTTGTATCCTCATGACTGTACCACTTAAGGAATGCTTTTACCCCGAATGCCAGCGGGAATTCTGGGTTATCAAAGAGAGGGGTCATGGGTCCTCTAAAGGTAGAGACGCGCCCCATTTTAATCAGAATGTCCCATGCTTTCATTGTTGAGGTCACTAAGAAGGGTGTGTAGCCATACGGTGAGCTATATGTCCCTTTGATCCATGGCAGAGATTTTAGTTTCAACCCTGTGATCTTTTCCTCGAGTCCCACCCACTGTTTTTTATTCCTATTATGGAACCAGTCAACTAACCTGGTGACCATTACCGCCTTAAGATATACTGCTAAGTCAGGGAGGGATAAGCCCCCATTTGCTTTAGTCTTATTTAGCACTTTTCTACTAATTCTGGGGGTCTTACCTGCCCATACAAATTGTCCAATAATCCTGGAAACCTTTTTCACAAAACCCAATGCAGGAAACACGGGGATCGTTTGTAATATATACAGTATTTTTGGGAGTATGTCCATTTTTATGACGTTTACCCTACCCAACCATGAGAAGGTACCCTTATTATATTGCTGGAGAGTTTTTGTTATTTTTTGCAACATCGGGACATAGTTATACTCTTCTAATTTCTTTAAATCCGTAGGGATATAGGTGCCCAGGTATTTAATAGCATTTTCCTGCCATCTAAAGGGGAAATCCTTCTTGAGTAATTCCACCATACTTCTAGACATATTGATATTCATTGCCTCAGATTTGTTATAGTTAACTTTAAAATTACTCAAGGTGCCAAAACGTTTAAATTCCCTTATCAGGTTTGGTAGTGTTATCAACGGGTTTGTGACATACAACAGGATGTCGTCTGCATAGACAGACAGCTTGTATTCTGTACCCCCCACTCTTATACCTTGTATATCTTTATTCGCCCTAATAGCATTTAATAAGTGTTCCATAATTAATATATATAGTATTGGGGACAGTGGGCAGCCTTGTCTGGTTCCATTTGCTATTGTTATTTCTCCGGACAGGTTACTATTCGCCCGGATCTTGGCCGTTGGATGTTGATACAGGGTCATTATCTTGTCTATCATTACCGTTCCCAGCCCCCATTGTATAAGGGTCTCTTTGAGAAAGCTCCATCCCACCCTGTCAAAAGCTTTTTCAGCATCTATTGCTAACAAGCAGGATGGGATGGAGCCCTTCTGTACGTATTCCATTAGAGTAAGCGTTTTCAGGGTATTGTCCCTGGCTTCTCTCCCTTTAACGAATCCCACCTGGTCCAGATGGATATAGCGAGGTATTATAGGGGTAAGTCTATTGGCGATAATTTTGGAGTATATTCTGAGGTCAAGGTTTGTCAGAGATATTGGCCTATAATTCCCACATAGGGTATGGTCTTTATCCATTTTTGGTACGAGGGCAATATAGGCCTGCATACTCTGAGAACCAAAAGGTGTTGTTGTGGAAACTGCGTTAAATGTCTGTTTCATTATAGGCATAAGTTCCGTTTTAAATGTCTTATAGAACCTAGGGGTGAGTCCGTCCGGTCCTGGGCTTTTCCCAGGTACTAATGAGTCGATTACTCTTTGAATTTCTTCCACAGAGAAATCACACTCAAGCTGGCTTGACTCTAAAGAAGTTAAAGTCGGGATTGCGGTTTCTTTAATGTACTGTTGTATTTTTTGCTGGGCCATCTCAGGGTTGTCATACATCTTCCCCTTAGGAATATTATACAGCTCTGAAAAAAATATTTGGAATTCTTTTAGAATCCCTTTTGGATCATATCTCATGTCTCCGTCCCCTGACTTTATCTTAGCAATGGGTAGTGTAGTGCTTCTATTTTTTAGGGCCCTTGCCAATAGTTTACCTGGCTTGTTGCCCTGCTGATAAAATAGGGCTCGATTTTCATCTCTAACATATAGCGTCTTTTCATTTAATAATATTTGCAATTCTGCTTTTAATTCTGTTACTATCAATAGTGTTTCCCTCGTTAGGCTCTGTTTATGTTGAGTTTCTGCCGTCTCTATTTCTTTAAATAATTGAGTAATTCTACAGCTTTTCTGTTTTTTCAATCTAGACCCATGTTTTATAAATAAGCCTCGTAGCACACATTTCAGTGCTTCCCATTGTGTAGGCAATGATGTAATATCTCCAATATGATCAGCAGCAAAGTCCGTTATCGCTTTTCTTATTTCTAATACACATATCTCGTCATAAAGTAAATTATCGTTAAGACGCCATTTACCCCTACTATTCTCCCCCGTATGTAAGCCTACTTTTAGAAACACGGGTGCGTGATCGGACCATATTGAGTTGCCTATTTCTGCCGCGAGGATGGTATTTATCCCTCTTTGATTTATTAAGAAAAAATCTATGCGGTGATATGAACCATGCACCTTAGAGTAAAATGTAAAGTTCTTCTCGGTTGGGTGTAATAAACGCCAGATATCCACCAATTGACGTTTGGCCATTAAGTCCTTAAATTTCCTCTTGTCTTTACTACACTGCACTATCGTTGGTGCCGTGGTGTCAATCCCTCCCTCCATAACGAAGTTGAAATCACCCCCGATTATTATTATACCTTCTGCTTTATCCAACAGTTGATTAATCAGTTGTAAGCCTACTTTGATCTGGTTTTGATTAGGTAGGTATATGTTTATCAGGGTGTATTTTTGGCCATATATATTAAGCTTAAGTAGTATTGCTCTTCCATCCCTATTGCGCCATTCCTCTAGCACTTGAATTGGAATTGTTCTATGGATTGCGATAGATACCCCTCTCGATTTTGAATACCCATAGGAATCATGGAACCACGTGGTGTAGTATTTATTTCGTAGGTTAGGAATATGGTCCGACCGGAAATGCGTCTCCTGAAAGAAAATAATCCCCACCTTCTGTTTGTGAAGCGAATATAGCACCTGTGATCTTTTTGATGTCGAGTTGAGACCCCTAATATTATAGGAACATATATTCATTACTAATCAAGGCTTACGGAAGCTGAACCCACAATGGGGAAGAAAAAAAAAAAAAAACCTATCCTACCCGCCCCCTCCCGACTCACACACACCAATTCGTACCTACTTGACTATAAACAGTCTATCTTACTTTAACGTAAGTTCCCTATACTAGGGAGAGCGGAGCGTACCCTCGAATTTCCGCCCACCAGTCGGTGGCTACACGCTGACTTTTTGTGTATTATAAACCTATTTAATGCCTTGGGTTTCCCCCTGTCTGGTTGGTTCGGATGGTTACGGGGGAGAACAAATTTTCATAGAGGATAATGAACTTCCCCGATAATATAGCTATGTCACTCTATACTATCTTAAAAAATATATAAGCTGTCTTAATGGCCTATATAATCCATGCCTATATAAAGGGGGGGAGAAAGGGGAAGAGAAAAAAAAAAAAAAAAAAGGGGGGGGAGCCACCGCCTCCCCCCTACCTATACCCTAGCATCTATCGCATAGAATTTAATACAGTGCTTATCCCTATACAAAAACAGACCATTACATCTTACTTTGGACCAATATTGGTGCTCAATTTAACCAAGACCTATGCGTTTCTATATACAAATCAAGACAAAAAAAAAGGGGGGGGGGGAGGGGGGGTCCCCCCACTTACCCCCTCTCCCATGTATACCTCCTTCAATGCAATAACTAACATTATGCATAATGTATCAAAACACAAAATATCGTTATCATCAGTGTTACTATTAAATATTAAACCCTTCATCTGTGAGAAGCCTAACATCAAGACTCTGATATATCCTTTTGTATTGTTATGCAAAAAAAAAAAAAAAAAAAACCCCCCCAGCCCAACCCCCCCATCACCCATTCCCCTACCCATTCCCGTCATCTTTAATATAGTGATAAAACATATGCATACTTTCTTAATAAAATATTCAATATAGACCACAAGTGGCCACAACAACTATGGTGAGTATCTTAGTGCTCATGTATATTCATATATATAAAAAAAATAAAAAAAAAAAAAAATCCCCCAGCCCGACCCCCCCATCACCCATACCCCTTGCCCTGACCCATTCCCGTCATCTTTAATATAGTGATAAAACATATGCATACATTCTTAATGAAATATTCAATATAGACCACAAGTGGCCACAACAACTATGGTGAAAATCTTAGTGCTCCTGTATATTCTTATAAAAAAAAAAAAAAAATTTTTTTCTTCTTTTTTCTTTTTTCTTTCCCTTCTTTCCCCCCTCCCTTTCTTTCCTTTCCCCTTTCCTTTTCTTTTCCTTTCTCTTTCCCTTCCTTCTTTCCTTTTTTTTTTCCTTTTCCTTTCTATTAATCCCCCCCAGCCCACCCCCCCCCCATCACCCATACCGCTTACCCTGACCCCTTCCCGTCATCTTAATATAGTGATAAAACATATGCATACACTCTTAATAAAATATTCAATATAGACCACGAGTGGCCACCATAACTATGGTGAAAATCTTAGTGCTCATGTATATTCATATAAAAAAAAAAAAAAAACAAAAAAAAAAAGTTTACCACCCCAGCCCCAACCCCTCCCACACCCGAACCCCCCACCCTCGCACATACCTAACATCCTTGATATAGTGGTGAAGAAAAATGCATAAACTAATAATCAAATATTCAATATGGGCCACATGTGGCCAAAACAGATGTGGTAAAAATCTAAGTGCTCGTATATTTACGTATAAAAAAAAAAAAAAAAAAAAAAAAAAAAAAAAACCATTTCTTTCCCTTGTTCCTCCTTTCCTACCCCTTTTCTTCCCCTTCCCCGCTCCCCCTGACAAAAAAAAAATGCTAGGGACTCAACCTCCCCCTACCACCCTCCTCAACCAAAGAAAAAAAAAAAAAAAAAAAAAAAAAAGAAAGAGCTAACTAGACATTTTTATATATGGGATAGGCCAGTCCGGTAATTCTATCCCTGGCAAACCGAGGGTTGACACAAACTGCGGTAAGTCCTCTAGGTCTCTAAATACAGCAATATGTCCATCTTTCTGTGCTTGTAGTTGGAATGGGAATTTCCATCTATATTGGAGATTACTCTTCTTTAGTTGTTCCACTAGGGGTTTTAGCGCCCTTCTACGATCTAAAGTAAATTTGGACAGATCCTGAAAGAATTGTATTGGGGCCTCTTCAAATAGGACAATATTCTTTAAACGTGCAGCATGCATGATCCTGTCTTTTATATGCGCATAGTGCATCTTGCAGCTGACATCCCGTGTTTTGTTAGGATCCAATCTTCTTATTCCTGCTGTTCTATGGGCCCGATCAATTATCAGTTCCTTTACTTCTATCCCCGGAATTAACTCTTGGAAAATCTTTTGTAGGGTATTTATTAGCTCTTTAGCCCCCACTTCCTCCTTTAATCCTCTTATTCTAATATTAGATCTCCTACTTCTATTTTCTTGCTCGTCGATGCTGTTAATTAGGTGATGAATTTGCCTTTCTTGTTTATGCATGTTTGCTTTTAGATTCATAGTTTCCTGCTCGACATTCAAGAGCTTAGTGTCTAACGTAGCTGTTTTTTCTTGTGTGTTTTTAATAGACACCTTAAGCTCAAGCACCTCTTTTTTGTATAGATTCTCCAGTCTGAACACATATTGGTCCATATCTTCCCTAGTTGGCAGGGATTGGATATATTTTCTCATGTCCCAATTCTCTTTTTCCATCTCCTTTGGATCACTACCCGAGCCAGTGGTATCTATTAGTGAGCTACTTCTGGGGTGTTGGGGTTGAGTTTCCCCTGAAGATCTGGATCCCCCCGAGGTTTCTGTTATATCTGAAATGTCCTGTGGTGTTTGTAGGGCTTGTATTACGCGGGGGGATTGTAGCTGTAGTTGTTGAAATATCTCCTTTATATCTGCCGTCTGTGTGGTTTGTGACCCAGTGGGGTTTTTACTTTTATTTTCTTCCTTATCTTTCTTATTCTTCTGGGATTGCGGAGTTTTATTTCCCTTTTTAGGCGCCATAGCTATGTAGCTTTTACTAATTTTTACACACTCCCTCCCTTTGCGTTACACCTTCCCAACGCCTCCACTATCAGGACTTATATGTGGACCGGGGGTTAAAGAATCCTTTTCTGCTCTTTAATATATGTTATAGGGGAGTGATATCAAATGTTGCCCCTATCTTGGATTATTTATCTTTTCATCACCTCTCTTCCAGGTCGGTTTTCAGATTATAATGTACTTTAGTTATATGTGTTGCTTATCTTCCCTTGGCCCTTAGTTTGAGCACAACTCTCAAAAGCCATACAGACAAGTCCATATAATCAGCTAGCATATAGTTACAGGCAGAGAATCCAACCAGAATTGAGAGTCTTTTAAAACCATGCAGGTTAACGCAAACTTCCTATATATCAGCTGTAAGTGAGGTGTATAATATATCCATGCATATATCCATACAGTTTCCAATTCTGGCTCATTTAATCATCTTACCAGTTCCCCGTACTGATAATCTTGTCTGGTAATATTCTCCTTATCTTACTTGGCAAGATGTTGAGATCTCCTATTCCTCCTGGCTCACCGCCGGCCTGAGCCTCGGAACCATCCCGCGTTGCGCGCTCCCGCCACCGAGCCGTCGCTGTCGGATCTGCCGTCTGCGTGTGTAGACCCGTCAGCAACCCGTGTGGCTGTGCGCCTTCCCGCAGTCCAGTCTCCGGTCCCCTACTCGGCACTCCACAGGTAGGGCTTGGCTCCGAAATCCTCCCTACGATGTCCGTGGTTAATGGGACAAAGCTATGTGTCAGTTCCCCGCAGTCCGCCAGCTCACATCATCCCCGGTCTCAGCTGCATGTCAGCGTGTCTGCCCGTCTGGCTTAGTGAGCGGCCATCTTGGGTAGCAGCTCCTCCCCAAATTCACTGGCTTTGACTTTCAATACTTTGCAAGTTAAAGCAGAGCTATGGCCAGATTTTTGCTAAAAAAAACATTATTGCCTGCTGACATCCTGTTTGTAAGACCGCTGGCTTCTATCCCTCTCCTAAGCTCAGCCAGCGGTCTGACATGCCCAGTTGTAGTCCTCTGAAGACGAGGAGGGAGGAAGCAGACATGTTGTCGGCGGAAGGGGCCTCACAGCCCCTGGTCTGTGCCGCCCATGGAGGAGGTGTCCTCCTTCTCCTCTGTCCTCCCTTCTCCTCCTCCCTGCCAGCATTTGGAATGCATTAAAAAGGGGTTCAACTCCAGAGATAAATTGATAATTCTCCCGCTCTACAAGACTCTGGTCTGGCCGCACTTAGAGTATGCTGTCCAGTTCTGGGCACCAGTCCTCATCATGGATGTACTGGAAATGGAGCGAGTACAAAGAAGGGCAACAAAGCTAATAAAGGGTCTGGAGGATATTAGTTATGAGGAAAGGTTGCGAGCACTGAACTTGTTCTCTGGAGAAGAGACGCTTGAGAGGAGATATGATTTCAATTTACAAACACCGTACTGGTGACCCCACAATAGGGATAAAACTTTTTCGCGGAAGGGAGTTTAACAAGAAACGTGGCCACTCATTAAAATTAGAATAAAAGAGGTTTAACCTTAAACTATGTAGAGGGTTCTTTACTGTAAGAGAGGAAAGGATGTAGCAACATGCTCTCCACTGTCCCCGCCGCACCGCCCCCCCCCCCCCGCCTGCTATCTCCATGCAGAGCGGGGATTATCATCAGCAATTACCACCAGTGCCGCTTGTCAGGGACCACCATGTCAGGGACCACCAGTGCCGCTTGTCAGGGACCACCATGTCAGGGACCAACAGTGCCGCTTGTCAGGGACCACCAGTGCCACTTATCTGGGACCACCATGCCAGGGACCATCATGGGACCACCATGTCAGGGACCCTCAGTGCAGAGTGGGGATTATTATCAGTAATCACTTGTATGACACAGCAGGGATCTCCCAGTGTGTCAGGTATTATTATATGAGAACACCGTTAGCTGATGCCCCGCCCCCCACCGTTATCATGATTGACAGCGCACTGTTCCTATAACGGCGAGGGGCGGGACATCAGTGATCTGTGTTCTTATATAACAATACCCGACACAGTGGAATACCTGCTGTGTCATACAAGAACATGGATCGTAGGAACAGTACGCTGTCAATCATGATAAAGGCGGGGGTCCCATGATGTTCCCTGGCATGGTGATCCCAGACAAGCGGCACTGGTGGTCCCTGACAAGCGGCACTGGTGGTCCCTGACATGGTGGTCCCTGACAAGAGGCACTGGTGGTACACGACATTCGGCACTAGTGGTCTCTGACAAGCGGCACTGATGGGACAAGCGGCACTGGTGGTCCCTGACATGCTATACTGGTGGTCCCTGACATTCGGCAGTGGTGGTCCCTGACATGGTGGTCCCTGACATTCGGCACTGGTGGACACTGATAAGCTACACTGGTTTGCATTTATATTAAATGCATTAAATGTATTCATTTAATTTAAATGTATTTATTAAATGCATTAAATTAATATTATATTAATATGCATTTATATTAAATTGCTTTGCATTTATCAAGGCTGTAACCTATCATACCGTGTGTTATGTATGGCTTGCTGGCTGCAGAATGAGGGGTGTGATTTGATGTGGAAGTGGCCAAGTTCACATTTACATGTACAAGCCTAGTATACCTCCCACATTCACTCCCATCCTAAGGATTCATGGGAAATGTAGTCTGATTACAGTTAGAGAAAGAGATGTACTAATGGAGGATTTTTTGAAAATCCCGGAGTTCTGCTTTAAATGCCCAGGTCAGGCCTAAATTCCATCATCCAGAGAAGATCAAGCTGTGTAGAGTTTTTTGGGGAGGCAAGAATGTGTTTTTCTCTGTTATCACATACAGATATTTTTCCCGCTAGCTGGGAAATCTCTGTGGAAGCAGGTGTCAATTGTCCCTCTCTATGTTGAAATAAGAAAGGAAACACTTACATTTAAGTTAAGAAGTGTAAACAAGCTGCAAAGATGCATGTCGGGCTTTTACACTAGTACCATCATTTTAATATGATATATATTTTTTTAAGGCTCTGTTTTTCTGAAGTTTACTTAAAATTGCTTAACTGTTTAACAAATAGAAGCATTGACAGAAACAGAAGCATGAATATATAGAATGGAGAAATATATATTTCTTGATACATTTTAACAATATGAATTGCTAATGGATGCATAGAGTTAGTTTATGGTGCAAATGTGGTTACGGCAAAAGTCCTTAACATAGTGCAAATTACAAGGTCAAGTCTATTTCCTTTTAATTTCACAGTCTTTCAAACCTCCTACAGCAAAGACTGTCTTTATATAAGGGTAGGAACGTACTATATATCTCAAAAAAGATCTTCTTCATTGCTTCTGGAATTAGTTCCACAATGTAAGATGACACCAATCAAAAAATACTGCTCAGAAAGTCTATGCACACTATAGTGATGAGCTATAATGATATGAATCTGCTGTATATTTACAGACCAATCTGTTGTGGCACTACCCCAGGAGGAGCTGCAGGTTGTTTTGGTGCTCCTACCCTACTCCAGTAATCACCTGCCCTGCCCCTGGACCAGAGTAACCCTGACACCCTTGGAACTGTTGGAATGGGCTTTCTCATGTCCTGAAAATGAAGATGGGTTAGGCAATAAGCATAACGGCAATACAACACAGACATGATTAGCACAGTCGCAACTACTGGCATAAGAAAATGACAGAATATTGCACAATAAGAAAAGACTCATATATTGAGCAACTAATGCCGCGTACACACGAGCGGACTTTACGGCGGACTTTGCCCGGCGGATTTTTCTACGTACTTTCCGACGGACTTTCTGAATGAACGGACTTGCCTACACACAATCCACCAAAGTCCGTCGAATTCGTACGTGATGACGTACGACCGGACTAAAACAAGGAAGTTCATAGCCAGTAGCCAATAGCTGCCCTAGCGTGGCTTTTTAGTCCGTCGAACTAGCATACAGACGGCGGACTTTTCGACCGGACTCGATTTCAACGGATAAATTTTAAACAAGTTTCAAATCTAATTCCGTCCAACTTTTGAGAAAACAAAGTCCGCTGGAGCCCACACACATCGAATTGTCCGACGAAATCCAGTCCGCCGGGCAAAGTCCGCCGTAAAGTCCGCTCGTGTGTACGCGGCATTAGTCCCAGGGCTCAATTATTCACTAAGAGGTAAAAATCACATTAGCGTTAAAATAACTCATGCAGTATTTATCTCAGGAGCAGGCAATTCACTAAAAAATGTATTTTAAATATTGCATGCTTTAAATGTTTTATTTTACCCCAGACCGGACCTCCGGCTCCAGCAAGAAGTGAAACATTTATGTCACGTACCTGGTAGGTTGTGAGCCTGAAGTGCAGGAAAAGACCTCCCTTACAGCTCCCACTCCCGTTCCTCTGGAATGGAGACAGAGGGCCAGGAGTGAAGAGTGGTATGGGTGCCTGGCAGGATCAACAGTTGCTGAAGGTCCAGTAGTGGTGGCACCCTCTGGAGTCAGTAGCCTGAGGAGTAGACTGAGACAGAGACTGGAATGCAGGACTGGAACCCAGCAGAAGGTAGACAGGAACGCTGGGCTGGAACACAGCAGAAGGTAGCCTGGAACGCTGGGCTGGAACACAGCAGAAGGTAGCCTGGAACGCTGGACTGGAACACAGCAGAAGGTAGCCTGGAACGCTGGGCTGGAACACAGCAGAAGGTAGCCTGGAACGCTGGACTGGAACCAGGAACAACAGCAGGTAATAGCAGACTGGAAGCTGAACTGGAACCAGGGACAACAGCAGGTAGTAGACTGGAACGCTGGGCTGGAACACAGCAGAGGGTAGCCTGGAACGCTGGACTGGAACCAGGAACAACAGCAGGTAATAGCAGACTGGAAGCTGGACTGGAACCAGGAACCACAGCAGGTAATAGCAGACTGGAAGCTGGACTGGAACCAGGAACCACAGCAGGTAATAGCAGACTGGAAGCTGGACTGGAACCAGGAACCACAGCAGGTAATAGCAGACTGGAAGCTGATGAACACAGCGGAGGGTCCACAAGCCGGTAGTCAGTAACGTTCAGACAGCAGAGGTACCAGGGGTAATGCAGAGGGATGGTCAGGCAACCCAAGAGGGTCTGGTGCAGGCAGATAGCAGGATCGTCAAACAGGAAGCCGGGTCAGATAACAGGAAACACAGATCAGATCAGGTAACACTCACAGAACGCTGTAGAGCAGACAGCGGGGATAGAGTGTGCCAGGCAGGTTTAAATAGCCCGCCTGACACCAGCGGGAGTGCGCGCGCGCGTGCCCGTGCGTGACCGCACCCGTGAACACGCGCGCATGCGCAATGGGACCCGTGGCCGGGTTCCCGTGCGCCTGGGACGCCGATTACTGGCAGGATCTTCGTGACATTGCCCCCCCCCAAGCGGCAGCCTCCGGATGCCCCTTTGAAAAAATTTCTCTGGATGGGCTGTTTTAAAGGCTTGTAACAGGTTTTCAGCATGGATATTATCCTCTGGCTCCCAAGAATTCTCCTCTGGGCCAAACCCCTTCCACTTTATTAAGAATTGATTTTGGTTACCTCTTTTCCTGTGGTCCATGATAGCCTCCACCTCGAATTCCTCTTCCCCATCTACCAGGATTGGATCAGGAGGATCCGTACTTCGACCTGGAAATGGGTTAGTAATAGATGGTTTAAGCAAGGACACATGAAAAACTGGATGTACCTTTAGTGAATCCGGGAGTTCAAGTTCATATGCAACTTCATTAATTCTCCTTTTAACAGGAAATGGTCCAAGAAATTTGGGACCCAATTTCTTGGAAGGGCAGGCCAACTTAAGGTTTATGGTGGACAACCATACCTGATCCCCAGGTGCAAGTAAGAGCTCACCTCGCCTCTTTTTATCAAAGGTTGCTTTGTTGTACTCCTGGGTTCTGGTCATGGTGTCCTGTAAAATTTGGTTGTTAGAGGTAAAGAAATCCAATTTCTCCTGGACTGCGGGTACTGTGCATTCTGGAAGAGAGTTTGGTAAAAATGAGGGGTGGAAACCATAATTCGCAAAAAACGGAGTTTGCTTGATAGCAGAATGAATAGAATTATTATAAGCGAATTCGGCCAATGGTAAAACAGCAATCCAATTATCTTGGGCAAAGGAAGAAAAACAGCGCAAATATTGTTCAAGGGTCTGGTTTGTTCTTTCTGTTTGCCCATTAGTCTGGGGGTGATAAGCCGATGAAAATGAGAGTTCAATGTCCAAGGTTTTACACAAAGCCCTCCAGAATCGAGAGGTAAATTGTACCCCTCGATCTGAAACGATGTTAACTGGTACCCCATGGAGCCTGACGACCTCTTTAATGAATGCTTGTGCTGTTTCTGTAGCTGAAGGGGTACCCTTCATTGGGACAAAGTGCACCATCTTCGACAACCGGTCCACTATGACAAAGATTGAAGTGAAGCCCCCGGCCGGGGGTAGTTCTACAATAAAATCTATTGAGAGCATTCTCCAGGGTCTATCTGGGACAGGCAAGGGTTTTAGTAGACCCCATGCCTTTGTTTTGTGCCCCTTGTTCCTAAGGCAGGTGGTACAGGACTCTACAAACTCTTTACAATCTTTGCGCAGCTGAGGCCACCAGAAGGTGCGCTGAACCAAATCAGTGGTCTTAGCTACACCGAAATGCCCAGCCAGCGCATGATCGTGACAAAGCTCTAGTACTGGAACTCGTAATGTTTCAGGTATAAAGATCCTACTCTCATGCCACAATAACCCGTCCTTGGCCTGGAGCTCTGTCTTAATGGAAGATTCCATTTCTGCGGAGGCCTGTTTAATCTGGGAAAGCAGGTTTCCCTGAAGTAGAAGAAAGTTCCCTGGAGACAAAATGGTGTCTGGAGGGGAAATCTCTTGAGGTTTGTGAAACATCCTAGACAGGGCGTCAGGTTTGGTATTCTTGGAACCAGGACGGTAAGTGACATGAAAGGAGAACCTGGAGAAAAAGAGAGCCCACCTGGCCTGACGTGGTTTCAACCTCTTTGCAGACCTCAAATACTCCAGGTTCTTATGATCTGTAAAGATTAAAACTGGATGAGCGGCACCCTCCAACAGATAGCGCCACTCCTCCAATGCCGACTTGATTGCCAGCAACTCTCTGTCACCTACATCATAATTTCTCTCTGCCGTGGATAATTTACGAGAAAGCCACAGGATACAGCAGGGCTTTGGTTCCCTGTCTTTGGGATAATACTGCTCCCACAGTAATTTCAGATGCATCCACTTCTAGAATAAATGGCAGAGAGGAATCTGGATGCTTCAGTACAGAGGCGGAGGTGAAAAGGCCCTTGAGAGTCTCGAAAGCCTTTTGAGCCTCGGCCGACCAATGGAAGCGTGTACCCTGTTGGGTAAGCTGTGTGATGGGTGCAATGATGGCTGAGAACCTCTTAATAAATTTGCGATAAAAATTAGCGAATCCAATGAATCGCTGGATTCCTTTCTTATCAGTCGGGACTGGCCAATCTAGAACGGCCGTGACCTTCTGGGGGTCCATTTTAATGCCCTTACTGGAGATGACTAACCCTAAAAATGGAATACTTTCCTGTTCGAATTCACATTTTTCAGCCTTTGCATATAGACCGTGTTGTCGAAGTCGGCCCAATACACTTCTGACGTGCCTGCGATGGGATTCAAGGGAACAAGAGAAAATCAATATGTCGTCTAAATAGACGATGACAAACAGATCTAAAAAGTCACGTAACACATCATTAATAAAGTATTGAAATGTGGCAGGGGCATTACACAGGCCGAAAGGCATCACGAGGTACTCAAAATGTCCATAACGGGAACGGAAAGCGGTCTTCCATTCGTCTCCATCCCTGATACGAACTAAATTGTAGGCCCCACGGAGATCAAGTTTGGTGAATATGGTAGCCGTCCCCAGTCTCTGAAACAACTCGGGTACTAAGGGGAGAGGGTACCGATTCTTCACAGTAATTTTGTTTAGGTCGCGGTAATCCACACACGGCCTGAGGGTTTTATCTTTTTTCTGCACGAAGAAGATGCCTGCACCTGCGGGGGACGTGGATGGACGAATGAAGCCTCTTTTGAGGTTTTCGTCAATGTATTCCTTCAATGCCCCTTGCTCCACCTCAGTCAGGGGAAATATTCTTCCAAAAGGAATTTCAGCACCAGGAAGTAACTCGATGGGACAGTCATAGGCCCGGTGAGGGGGTAACACCTCTGCCCTCTGTTTACTAAATACGTCCAGGAAATCATGATAGGCGTAAGGAATGGATTGAAGTAAACTAGGGTCTGTATCTAGGCACAACAGAGTAGGGGTCTCCTGGGTGCTCTGGGTTCTGCAAAACTGTTGGCAGTAAGGAGAGGGAAAGGTCACCTCACCCGTGATCCAATTTATGTCCGGATTATGGGCCTGTAACCATGGCATGCCGAGAATTATGGGAAACAGGGGTGAAGCAATAATGTCCAGACGTAGCTGTTCCTGATGGACATTGGAAATGAAAACGGGTATTGGCATAGTCTCTTGGGTGACAGGTCCAGACTTGATAGCGGTCCCATCAGCTAGATGGATAGAAAGTCCATGGGCTTTAGGCGACAGGGGTATTTGGTGTTGGCTGGCAAAACGAGAATCCATGAAACAGCTGCAGGCTCCTGAATCAATAATGGCGGTGACTTGTAGATCCCTCCCTGGAAGCTGTAGCAGAAGAGGAAGAGCAAGGTGAGTGGTATTTTTAACCAGAGATGTCACATAGTCAGTAGATAGGGATAAACACTTACGAAGTTTGAGGGGACAGTTCCTGACATAGTGCCTGGGTTCCCCACAATACAGGCACAAGTTATTTGCTTGACGACGTTGTCGTTCCTCTGGGGTGAGTGAAGGCCGCAGGACTCCTAATTGCATTGGCTCAGGTAAGTTGAGCGTGGAGGCAGGTGGGGTTGAAGATGGGTGATGGGGAACTCTAGGGGTAACCCAAGTTGGACGAGAAGACCCCATAGCTCTTTCAGACCTGCGCTCCCGTAGGCGTCGATCGATCTGAATAGCTAGATCGATTAAAGCATTTAAAGTCTGTGGTGTACCCACCCTGGCCAGTTCATCCTTCAGAGGATCAGAAAGTCCCAACCGAAATTGATAACGGAGAGCCGCATCGTTCCAATTAGTGTCCGCACTCCACTTCCTGAATTCGGCCACATAATCCTCTGCTGCTCTGCGACCTTGTTGAAGGGTGTGTAGAGCCGCCTCTGCAGTTACAGATAGCTGGGGGTCATCATATAACTGGCCTAGTGCATCAAAGAAAGTGGAGAGGTTGGTCAGAGATATGTCCTTTTGCTCTAAGAGGCGATGGGCCCAGGTTTGGGGGTCACCAGAGAGTAAAGAAATCACGTAGCCCACCTTTGTAGCCTCCAGGGAAAAGGTACATGGCTGAAGAGCAAAAAACAGTTCGCAGGAGTTGCGGAAGGCTCTGAACTTATGGCGATTTCCAAAGAAATGTTCAGGTGTGGGAACCTTAGGTTCCGGAGGGAGCATCACCACCGTTGAGGAAGGCCCAACTGAAGGAGCAGGAGCAGAGGTAGCTCCCTGGGCCCCAATGGGGTTAGACAGGGTTAACACTCGTTCCTCCAGTCTGGTGTATCCTTGCTGCAGATTCTTGACTGCTTCAGTCAATCCTGCCAGGTGTGCGCAGAGTTCCTCCATGGGAGTCGTTCCCTGCTCAGGCTCAGACATGGCTGTCTGCTACTGTCACGTACCTGGTAGGTTGTGAGCCTGAAGTGCAGGAAAAGACCTCCCTTACAGCTCCCACTCCCGTTCCTCTGGAATGGAGACAGAGGGCCAGGAGTGAAGAGTGGTATGGGTGCCTGGCAGGATCAACAGTTGCTGAAGGTCCAGTAGTGGTGGCACCCTCTGGAGTCAGTAGCCTGAGGAGTAGACTGAGACAGAGACTGGAATGCAGGACTGGAACCCAGCAGAAGGTAGACAGGAACGCTGGGCTGGAACACAGCAGAAGGTAGCCTGGAACGCTGGGCTGGAACACAGCAGAAGGTAGCCTGGAACGCTAGACTGGAACACAGCAGAAGGTAGCCTGGAACGCTGGGCTGGAACACAGCAGAAGGTAGCCTGGAACGCTGGACTGGAACCAGGAACAACAGCAGGTAATAGCAGACTGGAAGCTGAACTGGAACCAGGGACAACAGCAGGTAGTAGACTGGAACGCTGGGCTGGAACACAGCAGAGGGTAGCCTGGAACGCTGGACTGGAACCAGGAACAACAGCAGGTAATAGCAGACTGGAAGCTGGACTGGAACCAGGAACCACAGCAGGTAATAGCAGACTGGAAGCTGGACTGGAACCAGGAACCACAGCAGGTAATAGCAGACTGGAAGCTGGACTGGAACCAGGAACCACAGCAGGTAATAGCAGACTGGAAGCTGATGAACACAGCGGAGGGTCCACAAGCCGGTAGTCAGTAACGTTCAGACAGCAGAGGTACCAGGGGTAATGCAGAGGGATGGTCAGGCAACCCAAGAGGGTCTGGTGCAGGCAGATAGCAGGATCGTCAAACAGGAAGCCGGGTCAGATAACAGGAAACACAGATCAGATCAGGTAACACTCACAGAACGCTGTAGAGCAGACAGCGGGGATAGAGTGTGCCAGGCAGGTTTAAATAGCCCGCCTGACACCAGCGGGAGTGCGCGTGCCCGTGCGTGACCGCACCCGTGAACGCGCGCGCATGCGCAATGGGACCCGTGGCCGGGTTCCCGTGCGCCTGGGACGCCGATTACTGGCAGGATCTTCGTGACAATTTAGCAGTGGTATTCCTACCATAGATAAGAAAGAGACTCCCATCATCTCATATAGAGTCTGGTGGTCCCATCCCTTTGAATAAACATAGAAAAAATGCCCCCTAATTGGGACTTTAAATGGACCACCAACTCAAGAAATTATAAAAAATAAATCTTTAATACAGTAAGTTAAAATTCAAATCACATATGTGAAAGGATGCACAACATGTGCTGCATATAGCAAACCAATATATAATAAAACCGCATGCTCGGTGAATGCCCAAATGCCCGACGCGTTTCCGGTATCAGATGGTCTTATACCTTCTTCAGGGGCCAAGGGTTCAGAAAATTTAGTGTTCAAAATACATTCTGGTGTAAAGATTCAATATTAGAGATACGTGTGAGGAGCCAGTGAGTTCGTATTGACACTGCACACTTTGTCTTTAGTGAGAATTATAAATGATAAGTGTGTTCTTGGGGTGAATGGCACCCGCAAAGTCTCCTATTGCCTCAGGCATGCATCTAGAGATCTGACACGGTACACAGAGGGGACAGGCTGATTTTCACTTTAGATGGACGGCTGGGATATTTCTCCCTGGGCTATTTAGCCTCACTACAGTGATTGTGTGAACAGTCCAGTTATCAGCTTACTGAAGCCCATAACCTCAACACTCCATAGGAGACTTTGCGGGTACTGAAACGCGTCGGACATTTGGGCATTCACCGAGCATGCGGTTTTATTATATATTGGTTTGCTATATGCAGCACATGTTGTGCATCCTTTCACATATGTGATTTGTATTTTAACTTATTGTATTAAAGATTTATTTTTTATAATTTCTTGAGTTGGTGGTCCATTTAAAGTCCCAATTAGGGGGCATTTTTTCTATGGTATTCCTACCACTGATAAAAGTGACAGTTCCAGCTCAGTGATGCTGGTTGTTGGGGAGCCGATACCTGCTGGCATCCTAACACCCAGTGACTCATCCCTGACCTGCTCATTCAGCTGTCAGCTGTGGATCCCTAGCTGAAAGGCGAAAGTACTGTAAACAAAGGAGCCAGGATTTGCTAGAAATGGTTGCAGGGATTCCCCCACAATCTTTATACCAGGCCCTTCGGGTCTGGTAGGAGTTTTAAAGGGGACCCAATGCCAAAGAAAAGGCAAGAACTCCCCCTCAAATTTCATACCAGACCCATGCAGCCTGGCTTGCAAGGAACGGGTGGGGACATGCGGCCCCCCTTCAGAACCATAGCAGCAGACCACATACCCTTAACATGGGGGGGGGGGGTGGAATCTGTGTTTATGAGGACAAGGATCTCTTCCCCATAACCCTGGCTTTGTACTTTTCACGGGGGGTCCTGAGTGCCCCTGTTGCATGCATAGTGTGTATGTGTGTGTGTGTATATATATATATATATATATATATATATATATAGTATCTCGCGAAAGTGAGTACACCCCTCACATTTTTATAAATATTTTATAATATCTTTTCATGTGACAACAAGTGACTGTACAGCTTGTATAACAGTGTAAATTTGCTGTCCCCTCAAAATAACTCAACATTCAGCCATTTAAGTCTAAACCACTGGCAACAAAAGTGAGTACATCCCCAAGTGAAAATTTTTCGAATTGGGCCCAATTAGCCATCTTCCCTCCCCGGTGTCATGTGACTCGTTAGCGTTACAAGATCTCAGGTGTGAATAGGGAGCAGGTGTGTTAAATTTGGTGTTATCGCTCTCATACTGGTCACTGGAGGTTCAACATGGCACCTCATGGCAAAGAACTCTCTGAGGATCTGAAAAAAAGAATTGTTACTCTACATAAAGATGGCCTAGGCTAAAGGAAGATTGCCAAGACCCTGAAATTGAGCTGCAGCATGGTGACCAAGACCATACAACAGTTTAACAGGACAGGTTCCACTCAGAACAGGCCTCGCCATGGTTGACCAAAGAGTTGAGTGCACATGCTCAGCGTCATATCCAGAGGTTTTCTTTGGGAAATAGACATATGAGTGCCGCCAGCTTTGCTGCAGAGGTCGCTGCAGAGGTTGAAGGGGTGAGGGGTCATCCTGTCAATGCTCAGATCATATGCCGAATACTGCATCAAATTGGTCTGCATGGCTAGCTTCCCAGAAGGAATCCTCTTCTAAAGATGATGCACAAGAAAGCCCGTAAACAGTTTGCTGAAGACAGGCAGACTAAGGACATGGATTACTGGAACCATGTCCTGTGGTCTGATGAGACCAAGATAAACTTATTTAGTTCAGATGGTGTCAAGCCTGTGTGGCGGCAACCAGGTGAGGAGTACAAAGACAAGTGTGTCTTACCTACAGTCAGGCATAATGGTGGGAGTGTCATGGTCTGGGGCTGCATGAGTGCTGCCGAAACAGGAGAGCTTCATTGAGAGAGCCATGAATGCCAACATGCACGGTGACATACTGAAGCAGAGCATGATCCCCTCCCTTTCGGAGACTGGGTTGCAGGGCAGTATTCCAACATAACGACCCCAAACACACCTCCAAGATGACCACTGCCTTGCTAAAGAAGCTGATGGTAAAGGTGATGGACTGGCCAAGCATGTCTCCAGACCTAAACCCTCTTGAGCATCTGTCGGGCATCCTCAAATGTAAGGTGGAGGAGCTTAAGGTCTCTAACATCAACCAGCTCCATGAAGTCGTCATGGAGGAGTGGCAGAGGACTCCATTGGCAAACTGTAAAGCTCTGGTGAACTCCATGCCCAAGAGGGTTAAAGCAGTGCTGGAAAATAATAGTAACCACACAAAATATTGACACTTTGGACCCAATTTGGACATTTTCAATTAGGGGTGTACTCACTTTTGTTGCCAGAGGTTTACACATTAATGGCTGTGTGTTGAGTTATTTTGAGGGGACAGCAAATTTATACTGTTATACAAGCTGTACACTCACTACTTTACATTGTACAAAAGTGTAATTTCCTTGTGTTGTCACATGAAAAGATATAATAAAATATTTACAAAAATGTGAGGGGTGTATTCACTTTTCTGAGATACCGTGTGTGTGTATGTATGTATGTGTGTATATATATATATATGTGTGTGTGTGTGTATATATCTATATATATAGATATATATATATATATATATATATATATATATATATATATATATATATATATATATATATATATATATACAGTGCCTTGCAAAAGTATTCGGCCCCCTTGAACTTTTCAACCTTTTGCCACATTTCAGGCTTCAAACATAAAGATGTAAAATTTTAATTTTTTGTGAAGAATCACCAACAAGTGGGACACAATTGTGAAGTGGAACGAAATCTATTGGATATTTTAAACTTTTTTAGCAAATAAAAAACTGAAAAGTGGTGCGTGCAAAATTATTCGGCCCCTTTACTTTCAGTGCAGAAAACTCACTCCAGAAGTTCAGCGAGGATCTCTGAATGATCCAATGTTGTCCTAAATGACTGATGGTGATAAATAGAATCCACCTGTGTGTAATCAAGTCTCTGTATAAATGCACCTGCTCTGTGATAGTCTCAGGGTTCTGTTGAAAGCGCAGAGAGCATCATGAAGACCAAGGAACACACCAGGCAGGTCCATAATACTGTTGTGGAGAAGTTTAAAGCCGGATTTGGATACAAAAAGATTTCCCAAGCTTTAAACATCCCAAGGAGCACTGTGCAAGCGATCATTTTGAAATGGAAGGAGTATCAGACCACTGCAAATCTACCAAGACCTGGCTGTCCCTCTAAACTTTCAGCTCAGACAAGGAGAAGACTGATCAGAGATGCAGCCAAGAGGCCCATGATCACTCTGGATGAACTGCAGAGAACTACAGCTGAGGTGGGAGAGTCTGTCCATAGGACAACAATCAGTCGTACACTGCACAAATCTGGCCTTTATGGAAGAGTGGCAAGAAGAAAGCCATTTCTCAAAGATATCCATAAAAGGTCTCATCTAAAGTTTGCCACAAGCCACCTGGGAGACACACCAAACATGTGGAAGAAGGTGCTCTGGTCCAATGAAACCAAAATCAAACTTTTTGGCCACAATGCAAAACGATATGTTTGGCGTAAAAGCAACACAGCTCATCACCCTCAACACACCATCCCCACTGTCAAACATGGTGGTGGCAGCATCATGGTTTGGGCCTGCTTTTCTTCAGCAGGGACAGGGAAGATGGTTAAAATTGAGGGGAAGATGGATGCAGCCAAATACAGGACCATTCTGGATGAAAACCTGTTGGAGTCTGCAAAAGACCTGAAACTGGGACGGAGATTTATCTTCCAACAAGACAATGATCCCAAACATACAGCAAAATCTACAAAGGAATGGTTCACAAATAAACGTATCCAGGTGTTAGAATGGCCAAGTCAAAGTCCAGACCTGAATCCAATCGAGAATCTGTGGAAAGAGCTGAAAACTGCTGTTCACAAACGCTCTCCATCCAACCTCACTGAGCTCGAGCTGTTTTGCAAGGAAGAATGGGCAAGAATTTCAGTCTCTCGATGTGCAAAACTGATAGAGACATACCCCAAGTGACTTGCAGCTGTAATCACAGCAAAAGGTGGCTCTACAAAGTATTAACGCAAGGGGGCCGAATAATTTTGCACGCCCCACTTTTCATTTTTTTATTAGTTAAAAAAGTTTCAACAATCCAATAGATTTCGTTCCACTTCACAATTGTGTCCCACTTGTTGGTGATTCTTCACAAAAAAAAAAAATTGATATCTTTAGGTTTGAAGCCTGAAATTTGGCAAAAGGTTGAAAAGTTCAAGGGGGCCGAATACTTTCGCAAGGCACTGTATGTAGCGGTCACATTTTTTCTATTGGTGGGAAGCTCCCCTGTCGGTTTTATGTAACCGCATAGAAACAAAAATGTGTAACAGAAACAAAATCTTACATCTCTTTGGGGACCAAAGAGTCCAAGCAGGGGGAGTGTGTAGCGGTCACATTTTTGCTATATAAATTAATGTTATGTTATAGCTTAGTATCTGGCGCCATCTAGCGACCAAAATTATGTATGGATTTGATTTTATTTTTTTCTTTCTGGTTAATGTGAGAAGATGATAGGAAGTGACTATTTTGTTTACATTTCTACATTAACTTGACCTACCCACAATGCCTATGACCTACCATGAACACCAGAGAACAGAACTGCATTGTGGGAAGGCTATAAAAGAACTCGGCGCGGCCATCTTAGCTCTCTTGGAAACGCATGGCCAGCCTAGGAGGATCAGCGTGAGGTCTCCAGTGAAGTGCGGCCTACGTCCACGGAAGAGCGATCCGAGCAGCAATACTGTGACACACCAGTGAGCTGGGCTGATGGCGAGGCAAGACTGTGAAGGAGCCAGAGAAACCTGTCGGAGCCATCTGAGAGTTCCGGAACGTCTCGTGCGGAGCAGCGCAGCGCAGCAGTGCCGGCCAGCTGGAAACGGGACCTTGTACACCGGAGCAGAACTTTCTGACAACACTGACCTGCTTGGGTGAGAGGGCTGTTGCCCAAAAGTTTCCTTGATGCACTTTTACACATCCATCTGTACAATACAGAGTTGCTGGGATCCATAGTCCCACAAAGCAAGATCAAAGGATTGGACTGAGCCAAAAAATAGGCCCCGGGCCTGTATTTAATTGAGAATCTGGTACTGTATCATTGGCATCAGGTATAGTTGCAGTGCTGCTGTACCATAACTTTGATTCAATATTCAGCTTAATTTGATCGGGAGTCATTAACCATTGGATTACAAATTCACTTTATTCATAGCTAGCAGAAGAAAGAAGAAAAGAAGGACTGTCTAATAAAACACAAGGCTTTGTGTTTCATTACCATATTAAAGTTACTGTAATATCAAGTAATGGGAGCTCCCTAAAGATTGTACTATACTTTATTAAATTAGCATTCGATTTCCTTAAAGTTACAAAGCGTGCTAAGGATGGGACAGTGCTCATAGTGAAATCAGTTCACTCTGCCATTTACCCCATTTTCCTTGACACATTATTAGCAGGTTAATTCAAACATTTTATATCTGTGTAATACCTTTGTACGTTGAAATCTGTTGACTGTCACACTACGTTGGTCTGACAGTACAACTGTTGTAGTGTTTTACTTTAAAGCAAATACAGTAAACAAAGTTCTTGTTTAAGTAATTTTGTGTGAGTGTTGTTTCCTTCGTGGAGATTGGAGACTAAAGGTAAAGACAAAAAGGTATATTACATTGTATTTTGTGAAATTGTCTTTAGGTTTTTTACCGCACACTATATTACACCACAGCTGTATCAAGTGGACTGAGGGAAATCAAGGGGGTAACGAAGCAGAGTACAGGCCCAATTAAAATACAGCAGCTCCTTCGGGGGTCAGCGCTACATATATATATATATATATATATATATATATATATATATATATATATATAAATAGTTCAGAGTAACTCACAGGTCTTGAAACAGATTTCCAAACTTAAACATTTATTGTGTTAAAGTTTTAGATGATCTCTGTCCATCCTTTTAAAGACAGACAGAGATCAATTGAAACGCTGACAAAATAAGGCTAGGTTTACACTTCTGCGTGTGGTTGCGGGTGCAGGAATCTCAGCAAGTCCTGCACCCACAACCACCCGCAGTGAAAATGCACTGCTCTGCGTAAATGCACGACTGCCATTCATTCTGAATGGCACCACCAACCATGTAAAATCATAGTGCGGGAACCGCAGGGGAAATTGCATTGTCAAAAAGACTATGCGATTTCCCTGCAGCCACATTTTTAAAAAGGTGCATGCACCTTTTTGCGGAAATGCAGGCACAGCAGCCCATTGTTTTGAATGGGTTGCCGTGCCCAGGCAAACGCAACATGCAAAAACACATAGGTAGCATAAATGTTTCCATTTTGATTTATCCCCATTTTAAGCCCAATGAGTGCCTCCAAACTTAAGTCAAAAGCTCTTGCAGCCTTTTAGCCTGCCTTTCCTTTCTGCTCCATACTTGATTTGATTGTAGCCGTATTAGTGCAATTGTGACATAGAAAATTGAGTACTGTCCGTGATACTTTTTTTATTTGCACTAACATACAATTTTTCAGGACAAGCTTTCGGGGTATGTCCCCTTCTTCAAGGTCCAAGCAGTACTGATTCACAAATTTTTAAGCTGAATGTTAAAGAAAAAAAAGAGAAAAACAAACACATATAAATCAATGGTAATAAAGATAGCAGCAGAGGTAGTGAGATAATACAGAGGGAGAGCTATAGACTGGAGGAGGGGGGGGGGGGGGATACTGGTCACAGAGGGGGTCGTAAAACTTTAGCATAGTGTGTAAGGAACCCAATATCTAAATTCAGGCCATTATTTTTCCTGTCAAAAAGAAGTATCATTCTTAGTTCAAACGTTTTCCTTTCCTGGATAGTTCTGAAATTCCCTTTAATGCCGCGTACACACGGTCGGACTTTTCACCTGCAAAAGTCCGACGGACGCCGCCGGACTAAGTCCGGCGGAAAATCCGACCGTGTGTGGTCTCCATCGGACTTCCGACGGACCGTTTCGGGCGGAAATCCGACGTACTTTAGATTTGAAGCCTGCTTCAAATCTTTACGTCGTACCTCTGCCGGACTCAGTTCAGGTCGACCACGCCCCCTAAAACGTCACAGTCCCAGCATGCCCAGGGCCTGTGACATCATATGGGGCGGGGTCTCCGCCTATATAAGTCACAACGCAGCCCTCGGAGACCAGTCCAGCCGGAGAGAGCGTCGTGTCAACATCTGGGGGAAGAGAAGAGAAGAGAAGACAAGAAGCCCAGCAGCTCAGAAGTCCGGACCTCTGCTGGCAAGAGAGCTACCTGAACACAGCAGAGGAGCCGGCCGAAGAACTGGAACACCGGGAGAGGAGAGCGGAGAAGAACCAACCGGACGCCGGGAGAAGATGAAGCGGAGGGACCCCCGAAGACGGAAGAAGACCCCCCCCCGGAGCAGTTTAATAAATTATTTTAAAAACCTGTGTTGTGTTTTATTATTAACACTTTTTACCTAGGTGAATGGGTAGGGGTACCATGTACCCCATATTCATTCACATAGGGTGGGGGGGCCGGGATCTGGGGGCCCTCTTATTATAGGGGGCTCCCGGATTCCGATAAGCCCCCCGCCCGCAGACCCCGACAACCAACGGCCAGGGTTGTCGGGAAGAGGCCCTTGTCCTCATCAACATGGGGACAAGGTGCTTTGTGGTGGGGGGGCACCGTAAGGCGCCCCCTCCCCCAAAGCACCCCCCCCATGTTGAGGGCATGCGGCCTGGTACGCTTCAGGAGGGGGGGGGCGCTCGCTCGTCCCCACCCCCTTTCCTGACCGGCCGGGCTGCGTGCTCGGATCGGGGTCTGGTATGGATTTTGGGGGGGACCCCCACGCCGGTTTTTCGGCGTAGGGGGTTCCCCTTAAAGTTACATACCAGACCTAAGGGCCTGCGACGGGGCTCGCAAGGTTTCAATCTCGCCAAAAAAAGCGGCGAGATTGAATTCCTTTTCTAGTCCCGTCGTACCCGAGTCACGTTCAAAATGAACGGACTTGTCCGTGTGTGGGAAAGTCCGTTCATTCTGAAAGTCCGGCGGAAGTCCGTCGGGAAGACCGGATTCCGGAAAGTCCGGCCGTGTGTAGGCAAGTCCGGCCGTTCAGAAAGTCCGGCGGTAGTCCGCCGGAAGTCTGGCGGCAAGTACGTCGGACCTAGCTTTCTAGAAAGTCCGACCGTGTGTACGCGGCATAAGAACTAAAACATTGAGGTTTTCTATAGTGTGGTCCGGTTGTGAGAAATGATGTCCCACAGGTGTGCATAAACTGTCTTCTTTATGTATTTTGATGGTATGTCTGTGCAAATTCATCCTCGCTTGCAACTTCTGTCCTGTTTCACCAACATAAGATCCTTTGCTGCACCTTTTGCATTGGATGAGGTACACAACATTACTGGAGGTACAGTTGTAAGATCCCATGATATTGAAGGTCCCATTTGTGTGTGTAACACTTTTGGATAGATTGATCTGGTTGCATAGTTTGCAGCGTTTTTTATTGCAGGGTTTGCTTCCATTATTTGTGACTTCATAATCAGAGTGAAGTTTCCAACTGATTAGTTTGTGTCTGAGGTTGGGTGTTTGTCTGAAAGCCAATAATGGGGGTTGTTGGAATATTCCTTTTAGAGTTTCATCCTCTGTTATAATGGGTTATAAATCTTTGATTATCTTTTTGATCCCTTCAAGTGCTGGGTTGAATGTGGTGACTAGAGGTACTCGGTTATTTGTTTTTTTCTCTGTGTATTGGAGGAGATTTTCTCTTCGGATTTTCAAGGCTGTGTTTATGCTGTTGTCGATGGTTTTGTCTTTGTAACCTTTCTTATGGAAGGAGTCTGCCAGTGTTCTGAGATGTTTAGTTCTGTCTTCTGGGTCTGAACAAGCGTTGGACACCGGGGGCGGACTTAAGAGTTGGGTCTGCTCCACTAAGCTTTTTGTGAATCTTTAAAGCCTAACTTTAATTACATTTTTATTTCTAAAAGTCAGCACAAGGGACAGTACTTACATTGAATAAGAAATGTCCTTTGTACTGGCTCTTTTGGTTGAAATCTTCATCATCTGTCCCTCGGTCCCCCCCCCCACCCCTCATACTCTTGCAGCAGTAATCTTTTACTGCTGCGGGAGTTTATATGATCCACTCATTAAGATTGCCGACTATGCCCACACTTTTCTACCCCCCTTCTCCTCATAGAAGCTGTCAGTGCTATGAGGTTCTGGCCATTCTCTTTTCTAGCCTAAATAAAATCACCCTATAGCAGGAAGTGCCTAAACACGGATCTCCATGGCAGGCTTAACCAGGTACTATTCTAATAAAAGTTTAAAAATACTGAAAACATCTTTTGAGCTTGTACATTAACATTTTAAAATTTACAGTGTATGAGATTTAAAGAGAAAGTAAACCCTGATGGCTTTTACTTCCTCTTTTTTTTCCTGCAAAGGTAAAGCATAATGGGCTACTATGCATCGCAAAGTAACCCATTATGTGTCACTTACCTTAAAAGGAAGCCTGCGATGTCACTGCTGTCCCCGCTGGCTGCAAGTGTTCATCTTCAGCCCTCTTCCTTCCGGGGCCGCGGACTCCGGCTCTGTGACTGGCCGGAATCACGTGACATCACTCCTGCTTATGCGCGTGGGAGCTGCCAGTCACGGCACAATCCCTTTAGAAACGGTACGATCGTGCCCTTGACACTCATGTACATTAAAAATATTCATTTTTACTCTCAAATTTGTGTTTGAACCTGCCTCATTTAAAGTCCCATACTTTTTTTTTTTTTAATGTAGAATAGGGATGGAGGCGCACTACCCTCTTTCCTTGTGCGCTTCATTTAAAGTCCCAGTATATGGAGATATACAGTGCCTTGCAAAAGTATTCGGCCCCCTTGAACTTTTCAACCTTTTGCCACATTTCAGGCTTCAAACATAAAGATATAACATTTTTATTTTTTGTGAAGAATCACCAACAAGTGGGACACAATTGTGAAGTGGAACGAAATCTATTGGATATTTTAAACTTTTTTAGCAAATAAAAAACTGAAAAGTGGTGCGTGCAAAATTATTCGGCCCCTTTACTTTCAGTGCAGAAAACTCACTCCAGAAGTTCAGCGAGGATCTCTGAATGATCCAATGTTGTCCTAAATGACTGATGGTGACAAATAGAATCCACCTGTGTGTAATCAAGTCTCTGTATAAATGCACCTGCTCTGTGATAGTCTCAGGGTTCTGTTGAAAGCGCAGAGAGCATCATGAAGACCAAGGAACACACCAGGCAGGTCCGTAATACTGTTGTGGAGATGTTTAAAGCCGGATTTGGATACAAAAACATTTCCCAAGCTTTAAACATTCCAAGGAGCACTGTGCAAGCGATTATTTTGAAATGGAAGGAGTATCAGACCACTGCAAATCTACGAAGACCTGGCTGTCCCCCTAAACTTTCAGCTCAGACAAGGAGAAGACTGATCAGAGATGCAGCCAAGAGGCCCATGATCACTCTGGATGAACTGCAGAGAACTACAGCTGAGGTGGGAGAGTCTGTCCATAGGACAACAAACAGTCGTACACTGCACAAATCTGGCCTTTATGGAAGAGTGGCAAGAAGAAAGCCATTTCTCAAAGATATCCATAAAAAGTCTCGTCTAAAGTTTGCCACAAGCCACCTGGGAGACACACCAAACATGTGGAAGAAGGTGCTCTGGTCCGATGAAACCAAAATCGAACTTTTTGGCCACAATGCAAAACGATATGTTTGGCGTAAAAGCAACACAGCTCATCACCCTCAACACACCATCCCCACTGTCAAACATGGTGGTGGCAGCATCATGGTTTGGGCCTGCTTTTCTTCAGCAGGGACAGGGAAGATGGTTAAAATTGAGGGAAGATGGATGCAGCCAAATACAGGACCATTCTGGATGAAAACCTGTTGTAGTCTGCAAAAGACCTGAAACTGGGAAGGAGATTTATCTTCCAACAAGACAATGATCCCAAACATACAGCAAAATCTACAAAGGAATGGTTCACAAATAAACGTATCCAGGTGTTAGAATGGCCAAGTCAAAGTCCAGACCTGAATCCAATCGAGAATCTGTGGAAAGAGCTGAAAACTGCTGTTCACAAACGCTCTCCATCCAACCTCACTGAGCTCGAGCTGTTTTGCAAGGAAGAATGGGCAAGAATTTCAGTCTCTCGATGTGCAAAACTGATAGAGACATACCCCAAGCGACTTGCAGCTGTAATCGCAGAAAAAGGTGGCTCTACAAAGTATTAACGCAAGGGGGCCGAATAATTTTGCACGCCCCACTTTTCATTTTTTTATTAGCTAAAAAAGTTTCAACAATCCAATAGATTTCGTTCCACTTCACAATTGTGTCTCACTTGTTGGTGATTATTCACAAAAAATAAAAATTTTATATCTTTATGTTTGAAGCCTGAAATGTGGCAAAAGGTTGAAAAGTTCAAGGGGGCCGAATACTTTCGCAAGGCATTGTACATCCCTCCCCCTCTGTTGTTTCTAAAGTGCGCATGCACCGATTATGTCGGCGCTAGTGTATATTGTAAATATCTCCTAAACCATGCAGGTTTAGGAGATACTTCCAGCACCTACAGGTAAGCCTTAATATAGGCTTACCTGTAGGTAAAAGTGGTTGTACAGAGTTTACAACCACTTTAAGTGATTGGAATTAGTCAGGGTCTATTTTAAAGTCTTCTTTTTTTTTTAATGATAACATGTCAATAAAACCAAAAATACAGATCCTATAAAAGGCAAGCAGGTAATGTTCTATTCAGTTATTATATCTAGACCATAATTTTCTGGGCAGGTTAGTTTAAGGACCATTATTCACAATCATTTGTCACATATTTCCTACTCTTTGTCTATCATGAAAGATGACACAGTTCTGAAACTCCTGGTAGGCATTTCATTTGTAAGGTGAAATTAAATCTTGAACAAATTGGCATGGCACTGGTAAATATATTGGTAATGTTCTTTGCAGTGACTCCTAGGGACTCAAATTCAAGCGGAGGAAGAACAATACTTGCAGATAATAAAAAACTCAGAGATGAGTGAAATTGAACTAGTAATGCTGAAAGAATATCCTACTTGTCTATTTCCAGTCTTTCCGTTTTCTGTATATCATGTTCATTACCAGTTTAACAGAACAGAGTATTGACTGAAAAGTCTGACAGGAAGTAACTATAAGTTGCAGTATACTAAACAGATGCAAAGTTAGAAGCAATAATGCAAAAACAGGTTAAAGGTGGCAAAGAGCATGTATTAACTCAGGGGCATTTTCTGAATGCTAAGAGCCATGTGTGCAAGATCATAAGTTGGGTCCCCTCCTTCAAGACCCTATGCTGCACCACTCTGTCCTTTGGGAGCATATGCAACAGGTGCTTAGCAGTGTCCAACGTGCATGCAGTCAGAGCCAGTGGCTCTGGGCGCAAACAATCTGTGTTCATGTTCAGTCAGAAATACTGATTTGATGTAATCCCTCTATTACACAACTGCCGCTCCAAGCAGTACAGAAGAGCCAGCTCTACCCCAGGAACACCACCATCTGCATACACATCACTGACACATGGAGGGCCCAGACACAAATGGAGGAGAGGGACAACGTCGGCTGGACCTTCCACACCAACCTCACCACCATCTGCATACACATCACTGACACATGGAGGGCCCAGACAGAAATGGAGGAGAGGGACAACGTCGGCTGGACCTTCCACACCAACCTCACCACCATCTGAATAGACATCACTGACAGAATCAACAGCTTAGAGCCTGATATGGACACATACAGTAACTGTTACACCAGGGGACTTTGGGACTTGCACTGTACATATTATGGGCACACACTGCAGAATAATATGAAATTGACTATGAACTTATTGCCCACACCCCGTCATAAGGTAATGTGGCCAATGGTCATGCTAGCATACATTGCTCTGATGTGGCAAAAGTTATACCATAGGTCACATTTGGCAAGCAGTTTTCCCATCTTCGTGACTCATTTAACCACTTCAGGCCCCGGAAGGATTTACCCCCTTCCTGACCAGAGCACTTTTTACAATTCGGCACTGCGTCGCTTTAACTGCCAATTGCGCGATCATGCAATGCTGTACCCAAACAAAATTTGCGTCCTTTTCTTCCCACAAATAGAGCTTTCTTTTGATGGTATTTGATCACCTCTGCTGTTTTTATTTTTTGCGCTATAAACGGAAAAATACCGAAAATTTTGAAAAAGAAATGATATTTTCTACTTTTTGGTATAAAAAAAATCCAATAAACTCAATTTTAGTCATACATTTAGGCCAAAATGTATTCGGCCACATGTCTTTGGTAAAAAAAATGTCAATAAGGGTATATTTATTGGTTTGCGCAAAAGTTATAGCGTCTAAAAACTAGGGTACATTTTCTGGAATTTACACAGCTTTTAGTTTATGACTGCCTATATCATTTCTTGAGGTGCTAAAATGGCAGGGCAGTACAAAACCCCCCCAAATGACCCCATTTTGGAAAGTAGACACCCCAAGGAAATTGCTGAGAGGCATGTTGAGCCCATTGAATATTTTTTTTTTTGTCCCAAGTGATTGAAAAAAGGACAAAAAAAAATTTTACAAAAAGTTGTCACTAAATGATATATTGCTCACACAGGCCATGGGCATATGTGGAATTGCACCCCAAAATACATTCAGCTGCTTCTCCTGAGTACGGGGATACCACATGTGTGGGACTTTTTGGGAGCCTAGCTGCGTACGGGGCCCTGAAAACCAATCACTGCCTTCAGGATTTCTAAGGGTGTAAATTTTCAAATTCACTCCTCACTACCTATCACAGTTTTGAAGGCCATAAAATGCCCAGATGGCACAAAACCCCCCCAAATGACCCCATTTTGGAAAGTAGACACCCCTAGCTATTTGCTGAGAGGCATGTTGAGTCCATAAAATATTTTGTATTTTGACACAAGTTGCGGGAAAGTGACAATTTTTTTTTTTTTGCACAAAGTTGTCATTAAATGATATATTGCTCAAACATGCCATGGGCATATGTGGAATTACACCCTAAAATACATTCTGCTGCTTCTCCTGAGTACGGGGATACCACATGTTTAGGACTTTTTGGGAGCCTAGCCGCGTACGGGGCCCCGAAAACCAAGCACCGCCTTCAGGATTTCTAAGGGCGTAAATTTTTGATTTCACTCCTCACTACCTGTCACAGTTTTGAAGGCCATAAAATGCCAAGATGGCACAAACCCCCCCCCCAAATGACCCCATTTTGGAAAGTAGACACCCCAAGCTATTTGCTGAGAGGCATGTTGTCATGAAGATCCTGCCAGCAACCGGCGATCCAGGCGTCCGGGAACACGGCCACGGGTTCCACTGCGCATGCGCGCGCGTTCACGGGTGCGGTCACGCACGGGCACGCGCGCGCGCACTCCCGCTATCAGGCGGGCTATTTAAACCGGTCTATCACACACCATCTCCGCTGTCTGCTCTACAGCGTTCTGTGAGTGTTACCTGATCTGATCTGTGCTTCCTGTTATCTGACCCGGCTTCCTGTTTGACGATCCTGCTATCTGCCTGCACCAGACCCTCTTGGCTTGCCTGACCATCCCTCTACATTACCCCTGGTACCTCTGCTGTCCGAACGTTACTGACCACCGGCTTGTTGACCCTCCGCTGTGTTCATCAGCTTCCAGTCTGCTATTACCTGCTGTTGTTCCTGGTTCCAGTCCAGCGTTCCAGGCTACCTTCTGCTGTGTTCCAGTCCAGCGTTCCAGGCTACCTTCTGCTGTGTTCCAGTCCAGCGTTCCAGGCTATTACCTGCTGTTGTTCCTGGTTCCAGTCCAGTGCTCCAGGCTACCTTCTGCTGTGTTCCAGTCCAGCGTTCCAGGCTACCTTCTGCTGTGTTCCAGTCCAGTGTTCCAGGCTATTACCTGCTGTTGTTCCTGGTTCCAGTCCAGCGTTCCAGGCTACCTTCTGCTGTGTTCCTGTCCAGTGTTCCAGGCTATTACCTGCTGTTGTTCCTGGTTCCAGCCCAGCGTTCCAGGCTACCTTCTGCTGTGTTCCAGTCCAGCGTTCCAGGCTACCTTCTGCTGTGTTCCAGTCCAGCGTTCCAGGCTATTACCTGCTGTTGTTCCTGGTTCCAGTCCTGCATTCCAGTCTCTATCCTCAGTCTACACCCCAGACTACTGACTCCAGAGGGTGCCACCACTACTGGACTTTCAGCAATTGTTGATCCTGCCAGGCACCCATACCACTCTTCACTCCTGGCCCTCTGTCTCCATTCCAGGGGAACGGGAGTGGGAGCTGTAAGGGAGGTCTTTTCCTGCACTCCAGGCTCACAACCTACCAGGTACGTGACAGTAGCAGACAGCCATGTCAGAGCCTGAGCAGGGAACCTCTCCTATGGAGGAACTTTGTGCACACCTGGCAGGATTAACCGAAGCAGTCAAGAACCTGCAGCAAGGATATACCAGGTTGGAGGAACGAGTATTAACCTTGTCCATCCCCATGGGGGCTTCCTCTGCTCCTGCTCCTTCAGTCGGGCCTTCCTCAACGGTGGTGATGCTTCCCCCAGAACCAAAGGTTCCTACACCCGAACGTTTCTCCGGAGATCACCATAAGTTCAGGGCCTTCCGTAACTCCTGCGAATTATTCTTCGCTCTTCAGCCACGTACCTTTTCCCTGGAGGCAACCAAGGTGGGCTATGTAATTTCTCTGCTGTCTGGGGACCCCCAAACCTGGGCCCATCGCCTCTTGGAGCAAAAGGATATATCCTTAAACAACCTCTCTACCTTCTTTGACACACTGGGTCAATTGTATGATGACCCCCAGCTGTCCGTAACTGCGGAGACTGTCCTGCATACCCTTCAGCAGGGTCGCCGGGCGGCAGAGGACTATGTGGCTGAATTTAGGAAGTGGAGTGCGGACACTAATTGGAACGATGCGGCTCTCCGCTACCAATTCCGGATGGGACTATCTGACTCACTGAAGGATGAATTTGCCAGGGTGGGTACACCACTGACTCTAAATGCCTTAATCGATCTGGCCATTCAGATCGATCAACGTCTACGAGAGCGTAGGTCTGAGAGAGCGATGGGGGCTTCCCGTCCAACTTGGGTTACCCCTAAGGTTCCCCATCATTCAGCACCAGCACCACCTGTCTCCATGTTTAATCGACCTGAGCCAATGCAAGTAGGAGTCCTACGGCCTTCTCTCACCCAGGAGGAGCGACAACGTCGTCGAACAAATAATCTGTGCCTGTATTGCGGGGAACCTGGGCACTATGTCAGGAACTGTCCCAGCAAACTCCGTAAGTGCTTATCTTTGTCCACAGACTATGTTGCACCTCTGGCTAGAAGTACCACTCACCTTGCCCTTTCTCTTCTGCTACAGCTTCCAGGAAGGACTCTGCAAATAACCGCTATTATTGATTCCGGAGCCTGCAGTTGTTTCATGGACTCTCTTTTTGCCACCCAACATCAGATACCTCTGTTACCCAAGACCCACGGGTTCTCTATCCACTTAGCTGATGGAACCGCTATCAAATCTGGACCTGTCACCCAGGAGACCATTCCAATACCCGTCTCCATTTCTAACGTACATCAAGAACAGTTACGCCTGGATATTATCACTTCACCTCTGTTTCCCATAATCCTCGGTATGCCCTGGTTACAGGCACATAATCCGGACATTAATTGGATCACGGGTGAGGTTACTTTCCCTTCTTCTTATTGTCAGCAGTTCTGTAGAAACCAGAATGCCCAGGAAGACTCTGCTCTGCTCTGCCTGGATACAGACCCCGGTCTACATTCGTCCATCCCTGCTGCATATCATGACTTTCTGGACGTATTTAGCAAACAGAGGGCCGAGATGTTACCTCCTCACCGGGCCTATGACTGTCCAATCGAATTACTTCCCGGTGCTGAAATTCCATTTGGAAGAATCTTTCCTCTAACTGAGGTGGAACAAGGGGCCTTGAAAGAATACATTGATGAGAACCTTAAAAGAGGCTTCATTCGTCCATCCACGTCCCCCGCAGGTGCTGGCATCTTCTTTGTGCAGAAAAAGGACAAGACCCTCAGACCTTGTGTGGATTACCGTGAACTAAATAAGATTACTGTGAAAAATCGGTACCCTCTTCCCCTGGTGCCAGAGTTGTTCCAAAGGTTAGGGTCGGCCACTATATTTACCAAACTTGATCTCCGCGGGGCCTACAATTTAGTTCGTATTAGGGACGGAGACGAATGGAAGACCGCTTTTCGTACCCGCTATGGACATTTTGAATACCTAGTGATGCCGTTCGGCCTGTGCAATGCCCCTGCCACATTTCAGTACTTTATCAATGACGTGTTACGTGACTTTCTTGATCTGTTTGTTATCGTCTATTTAGACGACATATTCATTTTCTCTTGTTCTCTTGAATCCCATCGCAGGCACGTCAGAAGTGTGTTGAGCCGGCTTCGACAACATGGTCTATATGCAAAGGCTGAAAAATGTGAATTCGAACAGGAAAGTATTCCATTTCTGGGGTTAGTCATTTCTAGTAAGGGCATCAAGATGGATCCTCAAAAGGTCACTGCAGTTCTAGATTGGCCAGTCCCAACAGACAAAAAAGGAATCCAGCGGTTTGTTGGATTTGCTAACTTTTATCGTAAATTTATTAAGGGGTTTTCAGCTATCATTACACCTATCACCCAACTAACAAAACAAGGTACACGCTTCCATTGGTCAGTTGAGGCCCAAAAAGCTTTTGAGACTCTCAAGGGTCTTTTTACCTCCGCCTCTGTACTCAAACATCCAGATTCCTCTCTGCCATTCATATTAGAGGTGGATGCATCTGAAATCGCCGTAGGGGCAGTGCTATCCCAAAGACAGGGAACTAAGGCCCTGCTGCACCCTGTGGCCTTCTTTTCTCGTAAATTGTCCACAGCAGAAAGGAATTATGATGTAGGTGACAGAGAGTTGTTGGCAATCAAGTCAGCATTAGAGGAGTGGCGCTATCTGTTGGAGGGCGCCGCTCACCCAGTTCTGATCTTTACGGATCACAAGAACCTGGAGTATTTGAGATCTGCAAAGAGGTTGAAGCCACGTCAGGCCAGGTGGGCTCTCTTTTTCTCCAGGTTCTCCTTCCATGTCACTTATCGCCCTGGTTCCAAGAATACCAAACCTGACGCCCTATCCAGGATGTTTCATAAACCCCAAGAGATTTCTCCAGACACCATTCTGGCTCCGGGGAACTTTCTTTTGCTTCAGGGAGACCTGCTTTCCCAAATTAAGCAGGCTTCCGCAGGATTGGAATCTTCCATTAGAGCGGAACTCCAAGTTAAGGATGGGTTACTGTGGCATGAAAATAGGATCTTTTTACCTGAGACATTACGAGTTGCAGTATTAGAACTCTGCCATGATCATGCATTGGCTGGACACTTTGGCGTGGCTAAGACCACGGATTTGGTACAGCGTACCTTTTGGTGGCCTCAGCTACGTGAGGATTGCAAAAGGTTTGTAGAGTCCTGTACCACCTGTATCAGGAACAAAGGGCACAGAACAAAGGCATGGGGACTCCTAAAGCCCTTGCCTGTCCCAGATAGACCCTGGAAAATGCTCTCAATAGACTTTATTGTAGAATTACCCCCGGCTGAGGGCTTCACTTCAATCTTTGTCATAGTGGACCGGTTGTCGAAGATGGCTCACTTTGTCCCAATGAAAGGCACCCCGTGAGCCACAGAGACGGCACAAGCTTTCATCAAAGAAGTCATCAGGCTTCATGGGGTACCAGTCAATATAGTTTCAGATCGGGGGGTACAGTTTACCTCACGATTCTGGAGGTCTCTATGTAAAACTTTAAACATTGAACTTTCATTTTCTTCAGCTTATCATCCTCAGACGAATGGGCAAACAGAAAGAACAAATCAGACCCTTGAACAATATTTGCGATGGTTCTCTTCTTTTGCCCAGGATGATTGGATTTCTGTTCTTCCATTGGCCGAATTCGCCTATAACAACTCTATTCACTCTGCTATCAAACAGACTCAGTTTTTTGCAAATTACGGTTTCCACCCTTCATTTTTGCCTAACTCTCTTCCAGAATGTACAGTACCCGCAGTTCAGGAGAAATTGGATTTCTTTTCTTCCAACAACCAAGTTTTACAGGAGACCATGACCAGGACCCAGGAATATAACAAAGCAACCTTCGACAAAAAGAGGCGAGGTGAGCTATTACTTGCACCTGGGGATCAGGTATGGTTGTCCGCAGTAAACCTCAGGTTAGCTTGCCCGTCCAAAAAATTGGGCCCCAAGTTTCTTGGGCCGTTTTCCGTCAAACGGAGAATTAATGAAGTTGCATATGAACTTGAACTCCCGGACTCACTAAAAGTACATCCAGTTTTTCGCGTGTCTTTGCTCAGACCCTCAGTCTCCAACCCATTCCTGGGCCGAAGTACGGATCCTCCTGATCCAATCTTGGTAGATGGGGAGGAGGAATTCGAGGTGGAGGCTATTATGGACTATAGGAAAAGAGCTAACCAGAATCAATTTTTGATAAAGTGGAGGGGGTTTGGCCCAGAAGAGAATTCCTGGGAACCAGAAGATAATATTCATGCTGAAGATCTGTTACAATCTTTTAAAAGATCCCATCCAGAGAAATTTTCTCAAAGGGGCATCCGTAGGCTGCCCCTTGGGGGGGGGGGCAATGTCATGAAGATCCTGCCAGTAACCGGCGATCCAGGCGTCCGGGAACACGGCCACGGGTTCCACTGCGCATGCGCGCACGTTCACGGGTGTGGTCACGCACGGGCACGCGCGCGCGCACTCCCGCTATCAGGCGGGCTATTTAAACCGGTCTATCACACACCATCTCCGCTGTCTGCTCTACAGCGTTCTGTGAGTGTTACCTGATCTGATCTATGCTTCCTATTATCTGACCCGGCTTCCTGTTTGACGATCCTGCTATCTGCCTGCACCAGACCCTCTTGGCTTGCCTGACCATCCCTCTGCATTACCCCTGGTATCTCTGCTGTCCGAACGTTACTGACCACCGGCTTGTTGACCCTCCGCTGTGTTCATCAGCTTCCAGTCTGCTATTACCTGCTGTTGTTCCTGGTTCCAGTCCAGCGTTCCAGGCTACCTTCTGCTGTGTTCCAGTCCAGCGTTCCAGGCTACCTTCTGCTGTGTTCCAGTCCAGCGTTCCAGGCTATTACCTGCTGTTGTTCCTGGTTCCAGTCCAGCACTCCAGGCTACCTTCTGCTGTGTTCCAGTCCAGCGTTCCAGGCTACCTTCTGCTGTGTTCCAGTCCAGTGTTCCAGGCTATTACCTGCTGTTGTTCCTGGTTCCAGTCCAACGTTCCAGGCTACCTTCTGCTGTGTTCCTGTCCAGTGTTCCAGGCTATTACCTGCTGTTGTTCCTGGTTCCAGCCCAGCGTTCCAGGCTACCTTCTGCTGTGTTCCAGTCCAGCGTTCCAGGCTACCTTCTGCTGTGTTCCAGTCCAGCGTTCCAGGCTATTACCTGCTGTTGTTCCTGGTTCCAGTCCTGCATTCCAGTCTCTATCCTCAGTCTACACCCCAGACTACTGACTCCAGAGGGTGCCACCACTACTGGACTTTCAGCAATTGTTGATCCTGCCAGGCACCCATACCACTCTTCACTCCTGGCCCTCTGTCTCCATTCCAGGGGAACGGGAGTGGGAGCTGTAAGGGAGGTCTTTTCCTGCACTCCAGGCTCACAACCTACCAGGTACGTGACACATGTTGAATCCATGGAATGTTTTATATTTTGCCACAAGTTGCAGGAAAATGACAAACTTTTTTTTTTTTTTGCACAAAGTTGTCACTAAATGATATATTGCTCACACAGGCCATGGGCATATGTGGAATTGCACCCCAAAATACATTCTGCTGATTCTCCTGAGTACAGGGATACCACATGTATGGGACTTTTTGGGAGCCTAGCCGCGTACGGGGCCCCGAAAACCAAGCACCGCCTTCAGGATTTCTAAGGGCGTAAAGTTTTGATTTCACTCCTCACTACCTATCACAGTTTTGAAGGCCATAAAATGCCCAGATGGTACTGGTGCTAACCTGACGCTGCCTGGGGCGACGCAGACCTTATCTGACCCTAAAAACTTAACTTATATCACCGTCGGGCGATCAGGGGGTTAAACCTTTATAAGGTAATAAACGGCGGGTGCCCTAAAACTATAATAAACTATAATAAACAAACTAACTAACCAGCGTCACCCGTAACAATTATATGGTGAGCACTGGTGAAAGGGTTAACTAGGGGGCAATCAGGGGGTTAAAACCTTTAGTAGGTAGTATATAGGGGTCCCTGTCGCTATAAAACACTGACGGCGAACCTATATACTTACCTCCATAACTAGCGTCACCTGTGTCACTAATACAACGATCAGAAAAACGATCGCTTAATGACACTGGCGACGGGGGGTGATCACGGGGTTAAAACTTTATTAGGGGGGTTAGGGGGGTACCCTAGACCTAAAGGGGGGTACCCCAGACCTAAAGGGGGCTAACCCTAACTGCTCTAGCACTTATAACTGTCACAAACTGACACCAATGCAATAATCAGAAATAAAAAAAAATGCTTTTGGTGTCAGTGTGACAGGGGGTACAGGGGGGGTGATCAGGGGGTGACTGGGGGGTGATGGGGGGTGACAAGTGTGCCTGCGTGTTCTAATGTTAGTGTAGTGTTGGTGCAAACTTACTTGGATGCCTTCTCTCCTCGGCGCCGGAACGAAAAGGCCGGCTCGAGGAGAGTGACATCACTTCCTCCTCTTCTGTTTACATTACAGAAGCCGAGGAAGCCTGTCATTGGCCAGGAGCGATCGCGAGGGGGGAGCCACGAATGAGTGGCCTCCCCCTCACCTTTGATCACCCCTGACCTGGATTCGACCGCCGCAGGCACCGGGGGGGGGGGGGTTCCGATCGGACACCCCACCCGCGGGCAGGCAAGGACGTACCTGTAAGTCCTTTTGCCTGCCCGTGCCATTCTGCTGACATGCATCGTCGTGCGGCGGTCGGCAACTGGTTAAGTGAATGCGGCCACATTGCTACCACCCAGCAAGCGTGTGTCCTGTGCATGGTTGTCACACAGTTCTGTGAGATTTCAAAGGCTGTAACAAACATCCAGGAGGTGACATATCTTAAAGCCTCCTGATGAATGCCCCTGAAAAGTGACCCACTGTGGATTGCTTTTCAGAAGGACGGTGAACACCACCGCAAGTGTAAAGGAGGCCTTACAGACAACATCCTTTCAGTGAAGTCTAAAGTAACACTGGTAAAAAAGGGCCACCCTAATTCAACTTTAGTACCCTGGTTGCAATTGTTGAGGTCCTCCCAATAGTGCCTGGGTCTTCCAGAGAAGATGCGTGCTATTGGGCTCCTGCTGGGCTGTGCACAGGACAGTTCTGACAGTGGAGGACCACTCAGTCTGGCTACAGATCACTTGCCCAGCTAGCTATGCCTCATAAGGTGTGGGCTCTTTGAGCTGCTAATGGAGGGAAGTGGAGTACAGGAAATGTAGGGCCTGCACCTACATTTGAGCATAGTGTGTACATTGGCACCCCTCTGCATCAGATAGTGGTATTTCATTAGAAAGATAAAGCTGAGTAAAAAAATAATAAAGTGTAATACATTTTTTATAGGATGCAAAACATGTAGGGAACAAGAAGATGAAAGCTGTTGATGAGCTTACTGTGTGCTTAGTAATCTTGTTTTATATCATTAAAGGATCATATTGATTTATATTAATTTATTTATCATTGACATATTTTGCAGAGCTGATCAGAGGGGAAGACAAACACCTGCCACTGAGACATTGGTTAGAGCTGCTGGTAATTTTCATGCATTCCTTTTAAATCCATGCTAATTTAGAAGAGGTAATCCAGTGCTACACATACACTACACACATACCCCTCTTCAGAGATCATAGTGGGTTACTTTCAAGATAAAGCAGTGCAGCGCTGCACTGCTTTATCTTGAGAGTTTCTATTAAGGATTTTATATTGGCCTTCAGTGTCCAGCTGCTGGGTTTTCATTTTGGTTTTGCGCTGTCTGTTTTTCTGCTTTGCATAGTGGGTTACTTACATATATTCAGCAGACTCTAGTTTACCCAAATATATTCATTTATTTATATTTATATTTATATTTATATATATATATATATATATATATATATATATATATATACACAGTATCTCACAAAAATGAGTACACATATCTTTACACTGAAGAAATTACTCTTTTCTACAATGTAAAGTAGTGAGTGTACAGCTTGTATAACAGTGTAAATTTGCTGTCCCCTCAAAATAACTCAACACACAGCTATTAATGTCTAAACCACTGGCAACAAAAGTGAGTACACCCCAAAGTGAAAATGTCCAAATTGGGCCCAATTAGCCATTTTCCCTCCTTGGTGTTATGTGACTCATTAGTGTTACAATGTCTCAGGTGTGAATGGGGAGCAGGTGTGTTAAATTTGGTGTTATTTCTTTCACTCTCTCATACTAATCACTGGAAGTTCAACATGGCAAAGAACTCTCTGAAGATCTGAAAAAAATAATTGTTGCTCTACATAAAGATGGCCTAGGCTATAAGAAGATTGCCAAGGCCTGAAACTGAGCTGCAGCACAGTGGCCAAGACTATAAAGCGATTTAACAGGACAGGTTCCACTCAGAACAGGCCTCGCCATGGTCGACAAAAGAGTTGAGTGCACATGCTCAGCATCATATCCAGAGATTGTCTTTGGGAAATAGGCGTATGAGTGTAGCCAGCATTGCTGCAGAGGTTGAAGGGGTGGTGGGTCAGCCTGTCAAAGCTCAGACCATATGCCGCACACTGCATCAAATTGGTCTGCATGGCTGTCGTCCCAGAAGGAAGCCTCTTCTAAAGATGATGCACAAGAAAGCCCGCAAACAGTTTGTGGAAGACAAGCAGACTAAGGACATGGATTACTGGAACCATATCCTGTGGTCTGATGAGACCAAGATAAACTTATTTGGTTCAGATGGTGTCAAGCATGTGTGGCGGCGACCAGGTGAGGAGTAGAAAGACAAGTGTGTCTTGCCTACAGTCAAGCATGTGGTGGGAGTGTCATAGTTTGGGGCTGCATGAGTGCTGCCGGCACTGGGGAGCTACAGTTCATTGAGGGAACCATGAATGCCAACATGTACTGTGACATACTGAAGCAGAGCATGATACCCTCTCTTCGGAGACTGGGCCGCA
Organism: Lithobates septentrionalis; assembly: GCA_037952835.1. Classification (NCBI taxonomy): domain Eukaryota; kingdom Metazoa; phylum Chordata; class Amphibia; order Anura; family Ranidae; genus Lithobates; species Lithobates septentrionalis. The sequence continues at coordinate 670,151 of JBBDGP010000934.1, forward strand.
GGGCAGAATTCCAACATGATAACGATCTCCAAGACGACCACTGCCTTGCTAAAGAAGCTGAGGGTAAAGGTGATGGATTGGCCAAGCATTTCTCCAGACATCTTCAAACGGAAGGTGGAGGAGCGCAAGCTCTCTAACATCCACCAGCTCCGTGATGTCATCATGGAGGAGTGGAAGAGGACTCCAGTGGCAATTTCACTTAGGGATGTACTTACTTTTGTTGCGAGCAGTTTTGACTAATTAATGGCTGTTTGTTGAGTTATTTTGAGGGGACAACAAATTTACACCATTATACAAGCTGTACACTCACTACTTTACATTGTAGCAAAGTGTCAATTCTTCAGTGTTGTCACATTAACCGCTTGCCGACCAGCCGCCGTCATTATACCGTGGCAGGTAGGCACGATCCTGCGAGCCATCATAGCTATACGTCGGCTCCTTTGAACGGGATAGCAGGCGTGTGTGCGCTCGCTGCACTGCGGGGGTGCCGATGCTCGTGGCCGACGGTCGCGATGACTGCCAGCCACGAGTGATCGTGGGCACGAATGGCAGAACAGAGACGTGTGTGTGTAAACGCTTATTGCGATTTTTATTACCAAAAATATGTAGAAGAATACATATCAGCCTAAACTGAGAAAAAATTTGCTTTTTTTTAAAAAAAAATGGGGATATTTATTATAGCAAAAAGTACAAAATATTGTGTTTTTTTCAAAATTGTCGCTCTTTTTTTGTTTATAGCGCAAAAAATAAAAACTGCAGAGATGATCAAATACCACCAAAAGAAAGCTCTATTTGTGGGAAAAACAGGACATCAATTTTGTTTGGGTGCAGCACCGCACGCCGCGCAATTGTCAGGTAAAACGACGCAGTGCCGAATCCCAAAAAATGGCCTGGTCATTCAGCAGCCAAATCTTCCGGGGCTGAAGTGGTTAAAAGATATAATAAAATATTTACAAAAATGTTAGGGTGTACTCACTTTTGTGAGATAATGTGTGTATGTGTATATATATATATATATATATATACACACACTAAGCAAAATTATAAACAGAACACTTTCTTGGAGGTGAAGATGCTAGATATGGAGGTCCTGGGATGGTGTGGTTACACGTGGTCTGCGGTTGTGAGGCTGGTTAGATGTACTGCCAAATTTTCTGAAACGCCTTTGGAGACGACTTATGGTAGAGAAATAAACATTCAATTCAAGGGCAACAGCTCTGGTGGACATTCCTGCAGTCAGCATGCCAGTTGCACGCTCCCTCAAAACTTGCGACATCTGTGGCATTGTGCTGTGTGATAAAACTGCACATTTTAGAGTGGCCTTTTATTGTGGCCAGCCTAACGCACATCTGTGCAATAATCATGCTGTCTAATCAGCATCTTGATATGCCACACCTGTGAGGTGGATGGATTATCTTGGCAAAGGAGAAGTGCTCACTAACACAGATTTAGACAGATTTGTTAACAATATTTGAGAGAAATAGGCCTTTTGTGCACATAGAAAAAGTCGTAGATCTTTAAGTTCAGCTCATGATAAATAGGGGCAAACACAAAAGTGTTGCGTTTATAATTTTGCTCAGTGTATATACTGTATATGGTTAAAAATAAATAAAACATTTAAACCCAATTTCTAGAGCGATTTATTACTCATGTTGCCTAGTGACTAGGTGAATGCACTATTAAAACTGACAATGATTAACATTTTTCAAGAATATTAAGATTGCAGTCAGTGGACAGTTGAACCGGTAAACAAACTCTCATACTAAACATTTCTATAATAAGATGACATGTGTGGTTTCTGTATATTACATGCATATAAGTCAATCAGTCCGTATTCACTATTTAGTGAAACTGCTTGTTTGTTTTTACTAGATAAATTGATATTTTCTGTGATCTAACACAGTACTATTTTTCAGCTTGTCTTACTGGTAATTACTGACATAAAGCCTTGGTCATGATTCCATTTAAGGTATCCCCAAGGTGTTCATCGCTAAGAATCAACACACTGCACATATAAAACTTTTACTTTGGTAATTGTGGGTGACCTTTTACAATGGATGCATCAGCTGTTTTAAACTTGAATAATGTTCTTCATCTAATGATAAATATTTTAGTCTGTTCTATGAGATCTCTTCGGGGTTGTTAACGAAAAGTGGTGGTTTTCAAAATTTGTTCTCTCTGTGTTGCTGGCAAAGACTCCACCATATATAATTTTAATTGCATTTTCATTATTTATAAACTAGAGGCTATACAAATATGCAAGACAAGATGGTTCCATTACAAGGTGACAGTTTTTGCTTTAGATAAATTGCAGGCCATTATTGTCTAGATGCCCTTATATTTTATCACATTTACGTTGTTTCATTGTTAGTTTGTTTTGTTTTAAGATGGGTTGGAGCTGCACACAGGAGCAGGAGGGACACAAAGTACAGAAAGTAAAAATTGTGGATTTTGAATCTGGGACTGATACCAAAGTGGTTTTTCAGGTTCAGCTACTTAATTGATGTATTAACATAAAAATGTAAAAGGTGATAAAAATTTGACTAATATGATTCATATATAGCTGCTCCTTTGGTGCAGATACATCTCACTGAAAGCACCCCCCAGACCCGCTCTCAGTCTTAAGCCTAATACACACTATGTTAAAATCAGATACAAAATATCCATATTCGGAACAATCGTTCGATTTTCCATTAATTAGTACGCTGCTTTTAATAGCCAATATGGACCGTTCAGAAGAAAATTTCTAAGGGGACATGCTGGAAAAATTTTCTTTTTAGTTATCATAATGTCCAATTTTTGTTTAATTAGTACAGTATTCTTCCTATAAAAATTGAATGAGCAAGTCTTCGCTTGATCGGAAACAAAGTACGAGCATAGACTAGGCAGAGACCATAGTTAAGTAGGTGGAAAGTTGTCCTCTGAGAATTTTCCTATCATTTTAGGCTTTCTCATTTTCAACATGGAACAAAGAGTCAGAAAAATGTGACCAATTAATCGTTTGCTTTTCTAATAATGTATACTAGGCTTTATACTCACGTGGCCGCTTTTCAAAAATCTTCCCTTCCTGGCCCCATCATGTTTTTTGCACTCCCATATATTCCTAAGGACATCTAAGGCCACTTTCACACTGAGGCGCTTGTAAACTGCCAGTAAAACACTGAGCACTTTTGAAGAGCTTTTCAGGCACTTTTGAAGAGCTTTCCATTCATTTCAATGGAGAGGGGCATTTTTTTCTCCACCCTGCCAGCGCACTGCCCCAGTGTGAAAGCATTCATTGATTTTAATGAAAATAAGTTTTCGTGAGCTTTTCAGGCTCTTTTTTTAGCGTGAAAGTGCCTGAAAAGCGCCTCACTGTGAAAGGGATCTTAGTATAAACCCTTTTATTAACATTTCCAATAAACACCATAGGCTGTTTGCAAATGGCTAAGGCTACTGTCACACTGGAGCGGGCAGGCACCAGCGGTAAAATGGTGCTATGTTTATCGGTACTTTACCGTCATTTTAGCGGCGCTATTTGGCAGCTAGTGGGGCGGTTTTAGCCCCTGCTAACGGCCAAAATAGGGTTAAAACTTCCGGCAAAGGTGGCGGTGTGGCGGCGCTACCCTATTATTTTTAATGGGCAGTGGGCTGGGATGCTTTAGGAGCAGTGTATACATCGCTCCTACAGTGCTGCAAAGATGCGGCTTGCAGGACTTTTTTGACCGTCCTGCAAGCGCACCACTACACTTGGGCTTTCACACTGGAGAGACAGGTGAGGCTCTTCACAGGCGCTATGCAGTTTTTAGCACTGTAGCGTCTGTAAAGCGCCTCAGTGTGAAAGTAGCCTAAAGGGGATTATGGAAATGCCTTTAAATGGTCTTTCACACATGCAGCCAGGGGACAGTAAAAATAGGTGGGTAATTCGCATTAGCAGAGGCAGACTCGGAACAGAAGTGACATGGGAGGGAGGGAGTCCCAAAATTTTGGTCTTTCATAGTTTTACGCAAGTTTTTAAATTGTGAGTGTATTTCCTTTAAAATAAATTAGGCTATTTTATCTTTCTATACAATGGGAGGCTCTTTTTTCTTCCTTGACATGAGTATGGCCGCATAAGGAATTTGGAGTCTTAAAGGAACCATATCGCCATCTATTGGCTGAGAGTGTGCACGATAGCAAGTGGAGAGGAAGCTTTGGAGTATCCGCAGATTGGGAATACCTTGTTCGATGATAACATACAGGCGCAATTTCTTTTGATTGGCGGTACGAATTTTGAGAGCACATTGGTAGCATGTGTGGTTTTACCGTATGAGCACGTTTATATCCAGTACAGTGTTGGATTTTCATGAACACAGAAAAAGTCACAGTTTTTTATGATTGGATATTTAAAGAGACTGATTATTATACACTGCATTATTGATTAGTTTATGTTTATTTATTGTGCTGCGCTGTCCCCAATAAAGTGAAGATTATGCAAAAAATATCATAGTCAATATAATAAATATGAATGTGAATAAATAAAAATTGCTTCTAAATGTCCATAAATTATCAATAGGTATTGCGGTATCTGCTAAAGTGAATAGTGATAAATGAGTCGTCCCAGTGAAGACAATATATGTTCTTAAAATGCAATTAAGGTGAAGGTGCTTTAATTATTGCACATTTCAAACTGTGAAAATAAAAGATGATTGGTGTCTCCTATTATAATCTATGTAACACCTCCATGCTCACAAGCCTCTCACCTTACTGCTGTAAGGTTACAGCATTAGGTTACAGCATTTACTCCAATAGTAAAAAAATAGAAAAAACGTATATGTACTCACATTTTAGACAATAAAAACAAGGCATATACTACATGAGCAGCAAGTTTGTACCTCCTACATCACTTCCGTTTGGTCTGCTGTATGAGCTCGCTGCTTGTGTAGTATATGCCTTGTTTTTGTCTAAAATGTGAGTACATATGCGTTTTTTCTAATAAAACACCATTTAAAACTTTAATACACTATTGGAGCTCCTTTGCTTGTATATTACCTCACGGAGGAGACCAGGTGGTCACCTCAGAATTACACCTAAGGAAGTATCGCTATACATCCAGCCCCTAGAACAGCGTTTTATTACAAAGAGATGCCTAAAGCTAAGAAGAGACACAAGGATCCCCCATGAAAGATATCTATCTAATGCTGTAACTATACAGCAGTAAGGTGAGAGGCTTGTGAGCACGGAGGTGTCACATTGATTATAATAAAAGACACCAAAGACACATCGATTATAATAAGAGACACCAATCATCTTTTATTTTCACCGTTTGAAGTGTGCAATACCTAGAGCACCTTCACCTTCATTGCACTTTAAGAAATTACATTGTCTTCACTGGAACTACTCATTTATCACTGTTCACTTTAGCAGCTACTGCAATACCTATTGATAATTTATGAATATTTTTATTTATTTATTTCTTCACGTTCATATTTATTATATTGACTATGATATTTATTGCATAATCTTCACATTATTGGGGACAGCGCAGCATCATTTTTTATTTCATGCACTTAGAGCCACGGATTTTGCTTTTTGGTGTTTGTCGCAGTCTTACTTATTCATTTTATTTTTGTTGGTTTGATAGCGCCGGAGTACTTTTTATATATGTTTATTTATTGTTTTTATATGTAATTTAACCAGGTACTTATCGTTATCAGTATTTATATATACTACTTTTTCTGTATATGCACTGAGTGTTATAATTCACCATTCACAATATTTAATATCTCTGTAGCAGCGCAACACTTCTTTGCTCTTAAGTATATTTTGGTGTGGGAACACATTTAGGTGTTAGCAACAGCTAGCTTTATTAGATATTTATTTAAGGTTGATTTTCCATTTTTTTTTTGGTGGCACAGGAGTCTCTATATTTATTTATTTATGAACCCTTTGCAAGTGACTAGGGGGGATTATGGGAATGCCTTTAAAAGGTCTCATTCACACATGCAGCAAAATGGCAGTAAAAAAGGTGGTTGATTTGCAGTTTTACAATCCCCCTCCCCCTTTATTTAACACAGTGGCCGGAGAGGTTTGTACAGATGCTGTAATGCTTTGCTCCCGTTCAGTGGGCAGTACCACAGATGGTGGTATAGTGTCAGATGCCATAAGAATGTGGAAGATTCAAGGCTGGTACAGAATGCTGGCACCATCAAGATTAGTGACTGGCTGGATGCCCCAGCATGCAGTGGCTTAGCTTGGTTTGCAGCAGGCAAAGGCACAGTCTGTTTGCAAGCAAGGGTCTGGGCAGATGGCAATTAGAGAGTAATCAGTTATCCAAGCATGGGACAGTGCAGAAGGAGTCAGAGAGTAATCCATTATTCAAGCGAGGGTCAGGGCAGTCACCGGTCAGAGAGTAACCTGTTATCGGGGCACAATGCATTGCTTTCTATGAATGGGCAGTGGAATCCTGTCATTCCAATTCCCCACATCCATTCGCAGAACATAACTCATTGTGAGAGTGTGGTAATATGAGTCCTGTCAATGGCATAAAGGGGAGAAGGGAGCTGGTGAGCAGAACAACTTTTCTCTATAGCAGCAGCTGCAGTTAAATCTCAATTGTGCAAAGCTGAGCAATTCTGGGCTCAATTCGCTTTAGCAGGAGGAGTCACAAATGGATATTCCTAATCTTCTTCACCCTCAGCTATCCTGAATGCTTCATAGGCCCACAGAGGAGCAAGGTGAGCCCAGAAGCTACAAAGCAGAGCACAGCTACCGATTGAAATATAGCTGCACGTTTCTACAGTGAAGCAGACCATGGGCATTGTATATGGAAATGTATCAGGACTACAGCAGTGACATTGTAGTATAAAAGGATCTGTGATTGGCTAAATGATCGTACAAGGGTGGCCTTAACTTGAACCTTATTGAATAGATGCAGAGTAGAAACTGACAGCTTCAACTGAATCAGAGTGATAAAAAGATATTCCTCTAACATAATACAATATACAAGAGAGAATGAAGAGACTGCAATAACAGGCTGCCTAGGAAAGATTTCCTTACAGGTCACTAGGTGGTCTATGCCACTGTTTCTCAACTCCAGTCCTCAAGGCGCACCAACAGGTCTTGTTTTCAGGATTTCCCTCAGATGAAATGGCTGTGGTAATTACTAAGGCAGTGATACTGATTAAATCACCTGTGCAAAATAATGGTAAGCCTGAAAACATGACCTGTTGGGGCGCCTTGAGGACTGGAGTTGAGAAACACTGGTCTATGCGATATTCAGTAGCAACCGATGAGCAGCCAGTAGTAATGGCTACTTGCTCTTCCCTTAAAGCAGGGGTAGGCAACCTTTTGAGCACAGTGTGCAAAAAAATGTTTTCAAAGAAATTGAGCTTGCCGATTTTATAAAAAAAAAATGTCAACTTCACACTCTCAATCACGAAAAGGATTTTTTATAAAGTAAATGCTGTAAACTACTTTAGTAGTGAGAAATTAACATCCTGCACTTTCATGCCTCAGATCAGACCCAATTCTTGCAACTCCGCACCTCAATTCATGCACCTTCATACTTCAGATCACTGTCCCCCCTGCAAATCTGTTTCACCACTGTACCCCCCTGCTCATCTGCCCCACCACTGTAACCCCCCTGCACATCTGCCCCCCCACTGTAACCCCCTGTACATCTGCCCCACCACTGTAACCCCCTGTACATCTGCCCCACCAGTGTTCCCCCTTTCTCATCTGCCCCACCACTGTACCTCCATGCACATCTGCTCCACCACTGATCCACCTTCTCATCTGTCCTAACACTGAACTTATCTGCCCCACCACTGTAACCCCCTTTCTCATCTGCCTCATGACTGTACCTCGTGCACATCTGTCCCACCTCTGTTTCCCCTGCTCTTCTGCCCCACCACTGTATCCCCCTGCGTATGTGTTCCACTGATGTACCTCCTTTCTCCTTTGCACCCCTCTGCACATTTGCCCCACCTCTGTAATCCCCTGCTCATCTGTCTCACCAATGTACCTCCTTTCTCATCTGCCCCATCACTGTACCCCCCTGCTGTTCTGTCCCACCACTGAACCCTCTTCTCATCCCTCCCACCACTCTACCTCCTGCACATCTGCCCCACCACTGTACCCCCTTGCTCTTGTGTCCCACCACTGTAACCCCCTGCTTATCTGCCCCATCAATGTACCCCTTTTCTCATCTGCCCCACCACTGTACCTCCCTGCACATCTGCTCAACCACTGTATCCCCATACTCGTCTGTCTCACTACTGAATCACCTTGTCATCTGTCCTAACACTGAACTTAGAGCAACACCTCTCTCGCAGGGAGGTAGGATGATTCTGGTAGTTCATTTAGGCGCTTGGGATCTCCAGACCTGCTCCACAGGGTAGAGGCAGGAAGAATCTCTAATACACAGAATAATGACTGCATGCACTGGAACACCCCACTTTAGTCTCCCAAAACACCAGAAGACAGGAGAGAGAGTCATTTGTATCCCCTGGGCATGTCTATAAGCATATGTAGGAGACCAGGTTAAATAAGTCTGCACAAAACATTCAAGGGCTCTCCTTAAGTTAGGTCTGTGAGCACTTCAGGGTTTGAGTCTCCATTCCATCTTCTGAGACAAGAGTCAACACGTCTCCGAGGTGACATCTGCTTTCTCTAAAAAGGTGCATCCACTCCTCAGCCCTTGGGGGAGTATTCCTGTCTGTGCTTTAAAACAGATGACTCTGTCTGAAACCTAGCCATCCTTTCTGTCAATGTCCGGATGACTGTCTTCCAATGGAATGTACATTTGGTTCCTGGTGCATCTGAGCCTGTATTTCACTGCTCTGAACATGCTATGGCAACTTCTAAAGTTTTTCTGACCTTGTCGGAGAACAGTTAATCTACATCACACCAGCCTAGCCATCCTACTCCTTTTCCTACAGTAGATCTCTACTGCTATATCTTGGAACTCCAGTGCATAATGCATAATAGATTTTCCCACTTTCTGCTTCCTGCCAATAAAGTGGGCCCTTAGGCCTCCTAATGTTGAATTAATGGTTCAGAACTCAAGGCACAGCTGGCACAGTGCTCTATGTAGTAACTGTAGCTTGGGAGTAAGCTCCATGCTCTTATGCTCAAGCTAGACAGCCCATACACCTAAATTAATGTAGGAGGACCAATCACCTGGTGACAGTGCACATGTTCAGTCACTGCTTTTTTATCAGGCACAGTCTCTCTGGGCACCAGAGGGTGTGTGCTTACACGGGGGTTGTGGGAGCCCAATTGATTGTAGAAACAGAGTTAAAAGAGCCTCTCCCTGCATTCACACATGATAAGACAAAAGGCAGACTGCTACAGCAGTGAAAGGGTTAATTATGCCCATGATTAATAACCATTCACTATTATTCCAGGCACTCTTCAGCCATCTACAGCTACCTCCTGGAGATCAGAGCAATGTCCAGTGGGTTGTGTTGCCGCAAACCTCTGCACTCTGTGGTTTTACACACTCCTGACCCCACCACCCTGTGTGATAAACTCTCCTGACACCTGCACTCTGTTCCCTACATACCCCTGGCCCCTGCACACCTGTGCATTACATACTCCTTAACTGTGCACTCTGTACAATACATGCCCCTGCACCCTGTGAATTGCAAAGTCCTGACTCTTGCAACATGTGTGTTGCATAATTCTGACCCCTGCACTCTGTACATTATAACCTGTAGACCCCTGCAATATGTGCATCACGTACTTTTAACCCCTTCACGCTGTATGTTACATACTCCTAACCCCTACACCCTTTGTGTCACACTCCTGACTCTTGCACCATGTGTGTCTATTTCTCCTGACCCCTCTACTCAGTGTGTTATGTGCTCTGATCCCTGCACATTACATACCCCTGATCCTTGCACTCTGTACATTACATATCACTCACCCCTGCACCCTGTGATTTTAATTCGCCTGACCCCTGGATCCTGTATATTAAATTCTCCTCACCCTGCACCCTGTAAGTTTCTTGTTAATGAGCTCTGCATTATGTGTATAACATACTTTTGGCCCATACTCCTGACCCTTGCACTCTGTACATTATATTTACCTGTAAAGATCAGGCTTCTTATATTCAGCCTATAAATTAAGTTATAATTTCATTGGAAAAAGAGAGATGTTCTCAATCAACTGATATGAGAAGTTTCCTTACCCAATACAGGGGTCATTTACTATAGCGCCAATAAATGATCCTGCAGTCCTGGAAGATAGTGCCCAATTAAGGCCAATTAAGACTGCAACTCCCTTCAGAGACTGGGCCGCAGGGCAGTATTCCAACATGATAATGACCCCAAACACACCTGCAAGACGACCACTGCTTTGCTAAAGAAGCTGAGGGCAAAGGTGATGGAATGGCCAAGCATGTCTCCAGACCTAAACCATATTGAGCATCTGTGGGGCATCCTCAAACAGAAGGTGGAGGAGCGCAAGGTCTCTAACATCCACCAGCTTTGTGATGTCGTCGTGAAACGTTTCTAGCATGCGTAATCCTCCGATCATCAACACAGAGGAACCCATTTTATTACTGAAAGTGGCTCCTTTATCACAGGACCACCCACCTACCACCCAGCCCATACTACCTACCCTCCAGAAGGGTGGGTGCTGGGCAATTGGACATCTATGGAAGAAGAGGAAGGGAAGATACAATGTGAAAAGTCCTCTGATCAGCAACAAAGAGGAAACCGTTGTACTTCTCAGAGTGACCCCCATAACAGAGGACCGCCCACCTGAGGATACCGCCCCTTCAAGGGATGGGGGGGAATGGGCGGGGAGACGAGGAAGCTGCACACAGACTGCAGCCCATTCCTCAACCAAAATCCACAACAGACGACGCCATTGGTGAGTATTATAATAGAGGAATAGCATGTATGACACCCACAAATTTACTATATACAGTGAGGGAAAAAAGGCTTTGATCGACTGCTGATTTTGTACAAAGAAAGGATCAGTCTATAATTTTAATAGTCGGTTTATTAGAACAGTGAGAGACAGAATAACAACAAAAATATCCATAAGAACGCATTTCAAAAAGTTTTATACATTGATTTGCATTTTAATGAGTGAAATAAGTATTTGACCCCTTTGCAAAACATGACTTAGTAGTTGGTGGGGAAATCCTTGTTGGCAACCACAGAGGTCAGACGTTTCTTGAAGTTGATAAAAAGCAATAAATATTCAGCGCAAAACCATAAATCTTACAGGCATTCAATTGCAAGCGAAGCACAAAAAAGGTCAACACACAAAACCTCAACCTCAAACCTCAACATATTCATCAAAAAAATTGCAGCAAAAAAGATAAATGAACAAAAGAGTAGACATGTGCAATTCGTTTCGTTCCGAATTAGTTTTTCAACTAAATTCAACAAATTCATTAATTCGGAAATATTCGAATTAACGAAAACCTGTTTAACAAATTTGGTTTGGGTACAGCATTGCACGACCGTGCAATTGTAAGTTAAAGCGACGCAGTGCAGTATCGCAAAAAATGGCCTGGTCAAGGGGGAAAATTTTCCGGGGCTGAAGTGGTTATTCATATACTGCTTCTTGGTCACTGAGGCACTAAACTCTTAAAAACTTGTTATATTCCCCTTACAACTTTTACAAGCAGCAGACCTCCCGTGGCGTAGAATCCCGACAGGAATGAAAAAATAATATTCTGAGTAAACTGGAGGATCCTGTTTCTTGTAGTTGGCCAACAGGTTTGCACACATCTCAGGAGGGATTTTGTCCCACTCCTCTTTGCAGATCCTCTCCAAGTCATTAGGGTTTCGAGGCTGACGTTTGGTAACTCGAACCTTCAGTTCCCTTTACATAATTTCTATGACATTAAGGTCTGGAGACTGGCTTGGCCACTCCAGGACCTTGATGTGCTTCTTTTGAGCCACTCCTTTGTTGCCTTGGCCATGTGTTTTGGGTCATTGTCATGCTAGGAGACCCATTCACGACCTATTTTCAATGCCCTGGCGGAGAGAAAGAGGTTCTCACCCAAGATTTAATAGTCCATGGCTCCGTCCATTATCCCTTTGATGCGGTGAAGTTGTCCTGTCCCCTTAGCAGAAAAACACCCCCAAAGCATAATGTTTCCACCTCAATGACTGATTGTGGGGATGGTGTTCTTGGGGTCATTGGGGTCACAGGCAGCATTCCTCCTCCTCCGAACATGGTGAGTTGAGTTGATGCCAAAGAGTTCGATTTTGGTCTCATCTGACCACAACACGTTCACCCAGTACTCCTCTAAATCATTCAGATGTTCATTAGCAAACATCAGACGGGCCTGTACATGTGCTTTCTTGAGCAGGGGGACCTTGCAGGTGCTGCAGGATTTCAGTCCTTCACGGCGTAGTGTGTTACCAATTGTTTTCTTGGTGACTATGGTCCCAGCTGCCTTGAGATCATTGACAAGATTCTCCTGTGTAGTTCTGGACTGAATCCTGACCATTCTCATGATCATTGCAACTCCACAAGGTGTGATCTTGCATGGAGCCCCAGACCGAGGGAGATGGATAGTTATTTTGTGTGTCTTCCATTTGCGAATAATCGTACCAACTGTTGTCACCCTCTCACCAAACTGCTTGGGGATGGTCTTGTAGCCCATTCCAGCCTTGTGTTGGTCTACAATCTTGTGCCTGACCTCCTTGGACAGCTCTTTGGTCACTCATTAAAATGCAAATCAATTTATGACTTTTTTGAAATGCGTTTTTCTGGATATTTTTGTTGTTACCCTGTCTTTCATTGTTATAATAAACTGACCACTAAAATTATAGACTGATCATTTTTGTGGTCAGTGGGCAAACGTACAAAATCAGCAGGGGTTCAAATACTTTTTTCCCCTCACTGTAGGTACTATATATACAGACACCCTCATACAATATATACTATATACACTGGCTGACCAAAATACCTACCTATACGTTGCGGCTTGCAAGTGGTTTAGTGGGGTATGGATGAGGATAGGAGCGACATCATGACATCACTTCCTGTCTAGGTTTGACGTAAACAATTTAAAAAAAAATAAGCAAAAGATCAAATTGGAAATATTTTGGTGTGTGGATATTAACCGCTTGCTGACTGGCTCACGGCATTATACATTGGCAGAAGGGCACGTACAGGCATACTAACGTACCTGTACGTTGCCCTTTAAGATGCGACTTGTGGGCGCGCGCGCCCGCTGCGAACTCCGTGAGTGTGATTGCGGGTCCCGTGGACTTGATGTCCGTGGGGATACCTGCGATCGTCTAATGGAGAGGAAGAACGGGGAAATGCTGATGTAAACAAACATTTCCCAGTTCTGCCTAGTGACACTGATCACAGCTCCCTGTAATCGGTTGCAGTGATCAGTGTCATGTCACACATAGCCCACCCCCCAAATTTAGAACACATCCCTAGGACACACTTAACCCCTGCAGCGCCCCCTCCTGGTTAACCCCTTCACTGCCAGTCACATTTACACAGTAATCAATGCATTTTTAATCGCACTGATCGCTGTATAAATGTGAATGGTCCAAAAATAGCGCCAAAAGTGTCTGATCTGTCCGCCATAATGTCGCAGTCGCGATAAAAATCGCTGATCGCAGTTATTACTAGTAAAAAAAAAAATATTAATAAAAACGCCATAAAACTATCCCCTATTTTGGAGACGCTATAACTTTTGCATAAACCAATTAATAAACACTTATTGCAATTTTTTTTTACCAAAAATATATAGAAGAATATGTATTGGCCTAAACTGAGGAAAAAAAACTGTTTTTCTTTATATATTTTTTGGGGATATTTATTATAGCAAAAAGTCAAAAATAATGCGTTTTTTTCAAAATAGCACAAGAAATAAAAACCACAGAGGTGATCAATCACAACCAAAAGAAAGCTCTATTTGTGGGGAAAAAAGGACGTCAATTTTGTTTGGGAGCCACGTTGCACGACTGCGCAATTGTCAGTTAAAGCAACGCAGTGCCGAATCGCAAAAAGTGCTCCGGTCTTTTGCCAGTCAAATGGTCCGGGGCTGAAGTGGTTATTGATTGATGATGGGAGAATGGCTTCCTGGGGCCCAGAACCTCCCACATTGTCCATATAACATAAGATAATTTCCCGATCACAGATACAGTGCCTTGCAAAAGTATTCGGCCCCCTTGAACTTTTAAACCTTTTGCCACATTTCAGGCTTCAAACATAAAGATATAAAATTTTAATTTTTTGTGAAGAATCACCAACAAGTGGGACACAATTGTGAAGTGGAACGAAATCTATTGGATATTTTAAACTTTTTTAGCAATTAAAAAACTGAAAAGTGGTGCGTGCAAAATTATTCGGCCCCTTTACTTTCAGTGCAGCAAACTCACTCCAGAAGTTCAGCGAGGATCTCTGAATGATCCAATGTTGTCCTAAATGACTGATGGTGATAAATAGAATCCACCTGTGTGTATCAAGTCTCTGTATAAATGCACCTGCTCTGTGATAGTCTCAGGGTTCTGTTGAAAGCGCAGAGAGCATCATGAAGACCAAGGAACACACCAGGCAGGTCCGTAATACTGTTGTGGAGAAGTTTAAAGCCGGATTTGGATACAAAAAGATTTCCCATGCTTTAAACATCCCAAGGAGCACTGTGCAAGCGATCATTTTGAAATGGAAGGAGTATCAGACCACTGCAAATCTACCAAGACCTGGCTGTCCCTCTAAACTTTCAGCTCAGACAAGGAGAAGACTGATCAGAGATGCAGCCAAGAGGCCCATGATCACTCTGGATGAACTGCAGAGAACTACAGCTGAGGTGGGAGAGTCTGTCCATAGGACAACAATCAGTCGTACACTGCACAAATCTGGCCTTTATGGAAGAGTGGCAAGAAGAAAGCCATATCTCAAAGATATCCATAAAAAGTCTCGTCTAAAGTTTGCCACAAACCACCTGGGAGACACACCAAACATGTGGAAGAAGGTGCTCTGGTCCGATGAAACCAAAATCGAACCTTTTGGCCACAATGCAAAACGATATGTTTGGCGTAAAAGCAACACAGCTCATCACCCTCAACACACCATCCCCACTGTCAAACATGGTGGTGGCAGCATCATGGTTTGGGCCTGCTTTTCTTCAGCAGGGACAGGGAAGATGGTTAAAATTGAGGGGAAGATGGATGTAGCCAAATACAGGACCATTCTGGATGAAAACCTGTTGGAGTCTGCAAAAGACCTGAAACTGGGACGGAGATTTATCTTCCAACAAGACAATGATCCCAAACATACAGCAAAATCTACAAAGGAATGGTTCACAAATAAACGTATCCAGGTGTTAGAATGGCCAAGTCAAAGTCCAGACCTGAATCCAATCGAGAATCTGTGGAAAGAGCTGAAAACTGCTGTTCACCAACGCTCTCCATCCAACCTCACTGAGCTCGAGCTGTTTTGCAAGGAAGAATGGGCAAGAATTTCAGTCTCTCGATGTGCAAAACTGATAGAGACATACCCCAAGCGACTTGCAGCTGTAATCGCAGCAAAAGGTGGCTCTACAAAGTATTAACGCGAGGGGGCCGAATAATTTTGCACGCCCCACTTTTCGATTTTTTATTAGTTAAAAAAGTTTCAACAATCCAATAGATTTCGTTCCACTTTACAATTGTGTCCCACTTGTTGGTGATTCTTCACAAAAAATAAAAATTTTATATCTTTATGTTTGAAGCCTGAAATGTGGCAAAAGGTTGAAAAGTTCAAGGGGACCGAATACTTTCGCAAGGCACTGTATATAGATATATATATAATGTATGTATATATGGAAAAGTGCGCAGATCCCGCGTCCCACCAATAAATGACGAGTAGATAGCATAATAGAAATAATTGATTTTCTTCTTTTCTCTCTCCAGAAGAAAATAATGATCCGACTGCCAACGAAGGAAAGCCGACTAAAGAGGTTCAACCCACCAGTGAGATCCACCTGACTCCGGAACGCAGCAATGGAACTTCATGGAAACTCCTCCCACTGGCTTCAGACCGCATTGCAATACGGAATGTTCTGCCTTTACCCAGATCAGTCCACAACGCAATTTGGAATGGTCCACTTTCACCTAGATCAGTCCACGCTGAAATATGGAATGGTACAATTCTATTCAGATTATTCCACGGCGCAATACACAGTGGTCTATCTTTATTCAGATTATTCCACGGCGCAATACAGAATGGTCCATTTCCTTCCGGATCATTCCACAGCACAATATCTAATGCTGCATCTTCATATGGATCCTTCCCCACTGCAATATGGATTGGTCCATCTTCATTTGGATCAACCCACAGCGCAATACCAAATGGTCCACCCCCTTCCGGATCATCCATCAGCGCAATACCAAAAGGTTCATCCCACAGCATAAAACGAATGATCCACCTGCTTTTGGATCATCCATCAGCGCAATACCGAATGATCCACCTCCTTCTGGATCATCCATCAGCGCAATACCAAATGGTCCACCTCCTTCTGGATCATCCATCAGAGCAATACCGAATGGTCCACCTCCATCCGGATCATTCCACAGCGTAATGGGGAGCACCCCCCTTAGACAGATCACCAGCCACATGCACTATCAATGAAAAGCTTCACCTTCCATAAAGTGCTTGGACAGGGGTCCTTCGGGAAGGTGCTGTTGGCCTCCCATCTCGC
Organism: Lithobates septentrionalis; assembly: GCA_037952835.1. Taxonomy (NCBI): domain Eukaryota; kingdom Metazoa; phylum Chordata; class Amphibia; order Anura; family Ranidae; genus Lithobates; species Lithobates septentrionalis. The sequence goes on from JBBDGP010000934.1 coordinate 686,787, forward strand.
CATCTCTCAACAAAAGATTGCAGTGAAGCTGGTCGAAAAAAGGAGAATGATAAGAAACCCTGAATCTGCCCTTATAGAGTGCGCCGTAATGCAAGTTGGTGACATTATGCCCTTCATCACTCATCTATATGCATCGTTCCAGACAAAGGTAAGTCTTTCCACTTTCCAATTTTTTGATCTCTTTCCTGTACTGTCCTTCCCCACTTATCCAGACCCCCCAAAATACTCAAATGGTGACTTTTTTGGGAGTCGGAACTAGCACAAGGTGAAGCCTCCCCACTTCCCCCAATGCCGCTCTTCAGGCCTGTCTATTAGTCCTTTGGGCCCTGAATTCTGCAGGAGGTGGAAGGGAACTCAACTTGTATCCGACACCAAGTTTTATGAGAGTTCCGGCTGTAGTCTGGGAAGCAGTATAGGTAAGAGCAGAACTCTAGAGCACCTCCTACAAGGCTGGAGATTGGTTAGGTCAATTATACAGAGTAGAGGTCTTCTGTAGAGAGGCTGCTACTGCTGACCTACTTCTGAAATTATTTGTTACCTGGCTGCCTCTGGCCTCAAACCTCGAGTCAGAAGCAGCCTACAGCGAGGAGGACAGGAGAAGCCAGGCCTCCTGATCTAAATGAGACTTCCAGGATGATGACCAAAGTACTGAAGTCACTGGATCACCCCTAACAACTAGTACTGTGATCAGGAGAGTCCAGCCATGGCGGCCTTCGTATTTTCTCTGTTTGGTTTTCCTAACTTGTGTGCGTGTTTCTGTATATTCCTCCACAACGTGAATCTGACATGTCTATAATTTAATCTCTACCTTTTCTTTTCACAGAATCACCTGGTCTTTGCCATGGAATTCCTGAGCGGAGGCGAGCTCTTGGCATTGATAGAAAAGAAAGCTCCACTGGATCTGAAAACCCTAAGGTAAGTCCAATGACGGGTCATGCTGGAGTCGGGGGTGGCTAACCACTGAGCATAGGCAGTGACGTAGTCAGGCCATCCGTAACCCGGCCATCTATACCCCATCCATCCATACCCCTCCTTTCATACCCAGTCCATCCATACCCCCTCCATCCATACCCCTGTCCATCGATACCTTATCCATCCATCCATACCCCCTCCATCCATACCCCGTCCAGCCATACCCCTGTCCATCCATAATCTGTCTATCCATACCCTGTCCATCCATAACTCATCCATCCATCCATTTCTCCCTTCATCCATACCCCGGCCATCCATAATCCATCTATCCATACCCTGTCCATCCATAACCCCTCCATCCATACCCCCTCTATCCGATCCCCCCTCCACCCATACCCCATCCATCCATACCTCTTTGTACTTTTAGTCTTTATTGGTCTGTGATGACTTTGAATGCTAATTCATTTTTTTCTTTCTCTATCAGATTCATCACTGTGGAAATATTATGCGGCCTGATGTTCCTGCATTCTCATAACATCGTACACAGGTAAGGATTAGATGTCCTTTTTTTCTAGTACCCAAGCATAAACTGGAATTGAACCCTTCCCATGTTGTGGGAGGAGCCCCACTTGAAGAGTATTTTCTTATTTTCCCAAGATTCAGTATTAATGGGTCACTCCACCAAAACTGTCCTTGTAGTTCTGGGCGGAATCACCCCTTGGCTTCTATTTTTCGGTGAATCAGGAAGACTTTCCACGTTCCAAAGTTCCCAGTTGTGTTGCCTCCCATAAAATCTCCTACCATCTGCTGCAGAAGTCTCGGCACTCACGCCATATTCTGCTTAATGTAGGATTAATACAAAGATCAGCAATGTGAGTTAGACCTCCTCATGATAAATATAGCAGGTGGGCGGAGCTGGGAACCCCAGAACAGAGATCTTCCTGTATAAAAGAAGCTGATGTCCACCCATCAATCTTCATTCTTTGTATAGATGTATATTTGTATCTTTTCTCTCTGTAATATGATGTGGGATATGCAGAGCTCACCGTTCACTTCTTTTCTTCACAGAGATCTCAAACCTGAAAACATTCTGCTGGACAGTGAAGGACATGTCAGCATTGCTGATTTCGGGTTGTCCATGGGTTGGTGTCACCGAGACCAATAGGATCACAGAACGTGCGGGTACCATATCATACGTGGCCCCAGAGGTAAGATTTCTGATATCCTGATATTAGACTGAATTGTAATGTGTATTATGGGATATAGAGAAGACCTGAAGGGGCTCCCCTTTCATTAAATGGAGAATTCCTCCACTGGGGCCCCGGTTGCTTTCAGTGGGTCTCCAGGCCGGAACTATATCCAACAAAAGGGGGAAGGTTCTGAGAGTTGCAGCAGTGTTGGAGCTTCTTTGTGGTAGACATTGAGGCCAGGTGTAGATGGATGGATCTGTCTGGTCCGATTCACTCCTCCTTATCATGGTGAGAGCTTGTGAAGATTGAGCTATTAGGGTTTGTACACCTTTATCTGCCTTTATAAAACCGTTTGGATAGAGTGGAGGTATGGGTTCTCAACCTGTGGTCCTCCATTTATTGTGGAACTGCAAGTCCCATGAGGCCTTGCAAGGCTGATAGTTGCAAGCATGACTCCCAAAGGCAGAGAATTGATGGGAATTGTAGTTTGGCAACAGCTGGAGGGCCACTGTCTGAGCACCCATGGGTCAGGTTTTTATTGGGGTCCCTATTGCAGAGATTCACCTTCTATTTGTACTGGTGACCATTGTCCCCGAAATGAAGAGGAAATCCAAAGTTTTTGAGTCGTCCCCTCACTTTGGGAGATTTCCTCTGCGATGGGAAGTGACGGAAAATTTCTCCAATGGTACACAGGCAGCAAAAAATAATCTGCCAGGATTCCCAACCCTAAATGACTCAAGCCACAAAAAAAAAAAAAAAAAGATTTTGGCTATACATACACTTTAAGCCCCACCTCCAACATCCACAAGCTCCACCTCAGTTTGATGTATTTTGAGTACAATTGTAGGACTCCTGGGAGGCTTCATACATCCCATAAGCCAGCACTGAGTCATCTTTGTCCTCTGCCTGGCCTAGGAAGGTCCTCATCCTTTTGTTTCTCTCTCTCTTATGTTTCTACAGATCCTTGGAAAGTTGCTGTTCTTTTTTTTTTTTTTTTTTTTTTAATTCTTTATTTTTGAATACCATATAATACATTCCACATAAAGCGCTTCACATAATCTTCATATCATCTCTTACATCTCCGTTTTACCATAATATAACAACGTAATACATTTTCTTTTGAGTGGAACTGAATCTCATCTACCCGATAAGCATATATGATTTCCCTTTTCTCTTATCATAACCCTTATACCAACCCCCACCCTCTAAGGCCCCAAAAAAAAGAGAGGAAGAAAAAAAAAAAAGAAAGGGGGATAAAGGGGTGCCCCCTCCCCTTCCCGTTCGATTGCGCATGATCTACCTCTCCTGCTCTCTACTTCTATAATCCAGGTAGGGAGTCCATACCCTCCAGCATTTCTCATCCTGTTCTTTCAGCATCAGGGTCAAATTTTCCATTTGTTGGGATTTCTGTAATTCTGGCCCACCACTGTGTTTTGGTCGGAGGGACTGAACTCTTCCACAGGGCCGGTATACAAGCCCTCGCCGCCGTGAGAAGGTGTTTAATCAAAGAATTCTTATATTTTTCCACCGACATGGGGACATCATTTAATAGAAATGTAGTCGGATTATTCCCGAGAGACACACCTGTAATATCCTTAATCGTTTCCTCAACCATTTTCCAGAATCCCTTAATCTTCTCGCAATCCCAAAATATATGCAACATTGTGCCCTCTAATCTCATACAACGCCAGCACATATTTGAAGCCTGTGGGAATATTTTATGTAGAACAGATGGTGTTCTATACCACCTAGTGAGGATTTTATATCCTTCCTCTTGGTACCTGCTAGCAACCGATGTCTTATGAGTGGATTTTAAAATTTTGACCTTCTGTCTTTGGGAGAACGTTATCCCCATCTCTCTCTCCCAAGCTTGAATAAAGTTAAGCTCTTGGGAGGCTTCCAGACTCGTTAATACCTCATAGAAATATGATAGGGAGTGCCTCATGCTCTCTCCATCTAAGCATCTCTGTTCGAAGCAGGATAGTTCCCGTATCGCTGGGTAAGTTTTAATTTTCGAACGGATAAATGCTCCTAACTGCATTGCCCTAAAATAGTCTAAATCTGGTGCCACTTCTCCCTCTATCTCACCTTGTGTCATCAAGCAGTTGCCCCTAGAAAAGTGTACGAGCCTGTTTCTCCCCCTTTGTTTTAGTACCTCAAACCTCCGATCTAATAGGCCAGGCTGAAAGTCTGGTGAGCCCAGCACCGGGGCCATAGGGCTCAGATGTAGTGATAGGTTTGTCTTTTTGAAAATCATATTAATAGTACGGATGGTTGCACCTGTCAGTGGATGTTTTTTCACTATTATAGGTAGTTTTGATTTTGCTATCCATGCCAAACCCTCCAAATGGATTTTAACCATCACTTGTTCTAACTGTATGTATGGTTTCCTCACAGAGGCACACCATTCCACTACTCTGGCTAGCTGTGAGGCTTCCTGGTATCTCACTGGATCTGGAAAGCCAATACCTCCTTTTTCTTTTGGGAGCACTAAAATATTTCTCCTTACTCTTGCTGGCTTCCCAGCCCAGATGAACCTCAGGAACCTTGATCTGAGGTCCTTCAGGAAACACGAAGGGATCTTTATTGGCAGGGTTTGCAATAGGTAAAGAAGTCTAGGCATCACGTTCATCTTCATGATATTGGTCCTTCCAAACCAAGTAAAGATCTCCCTATCCCATCTCTTGAAGTCCAGTTTAATTTGTCTTAACATCGAGGCATAGTTTAGCTCGAACACTCTACTGAGCTTCTTTGGAATTTTAGTCCCCAAGTAGCTTATATGGAGGTCTGACCATCTAAAATTGAATTGTGACTTTATCTGTTGTATTTCAGGTACCTTCATTTCCATCCCCATGGCTTCGGATTTAGTGTAGTTCACCTTATAATTTGCTAACTCCCCATATTTACTTATCTCCATTAAAAGGGATGGAAGGGATATAATTGGGGAAGTTATAAAAAAAATCAAGTCATCGGCATAAGCTGCCAACTTATGCTCCTCTCTTTCTGTCTTAATACCACTAATGTTGGGATTGGCACGTAACTTCCTTAGAAAAGGCTCCAATGTGAGAATGAAAATAAGGGGCATCCCTGGCGCGTTCCATTTCGTATCCTGAAGGGGTCCGATAATCTGTCATTTACCTTAACCCTCGCACTCGGGATTGAGTAAAGGTTTGAGAACTAACTCAACATTCCATCACCCAGTCCGATATGCTGTAGGGTGGCCTCAAGAAAAATACAATCAACTCTATCGAATGCTTTTTCTGCATCAGCTGAAAACAATATTAAAGGTTTCTGTTGGCTCTGTGCAATGTAAATCGCATTAATTACTCTCTGCGTATTTTCCCTCCCCTCCCTTCCAGCGGTAAATCCCACTTGATCTGGTTGTATCAATGCAGGGATGTGCTCTTCTAGTCTGATCGCTAGGATCTTAGAAAAAAATTTTAAATCCACATTCAGCAATGCAATCGGCCGGTAACTGGAACATTGAGAAAGGTCCTTTCCCTCCTTCAAGATTACTGCTATATGTGCCATCAATGTCTCAGTGGGTAACATCTGTCCCTCCCGTAGTGAATTGAAAGCCGCTATAAATCTTGGAGCCAATTTCTCAGCAAAAAGTTTATAATACGCCAGGGTGTATCCATCTGGACCCGGTGCTTTCCCTACTTTTAAAAGATTTAATGCTCTCTTAAATTCTTCTACTGAAATTGGTACATCTAGATCTCGTGCTATCTCCTCCGTCAGCTTTGGCATTTCTGAGTTACGTAGGTAGTCCCTTACCCTCTCCCATTTATTTTTACGCCTCTGTGGGGAAAGGTGACCATCTAATTGATAAAGACCCTCATAGTACTCCTTAAAAATCTGTGCCATGTCCTGCGAGGAACTGACCACCTCATCCCTCTGTGTCTTAATACCAGACAGGTGCTTCTGTGTTGTAGCATCCTTAAGGGCCTTAGCCAACATCCTACTTGGTTTATTCCCAAATTCATATAGTGTCCGCCTTCCCCGTTTCAATTTAGCTTTAGCCTGTTCAATGAGTAGTGAGTTCAGATCTTCCCGGAGACCACTTAGTTTTTCCTCTAATTGCTGTGTCTGAGATTTTTTATGTTTTAGCTCTACTTCCCGAATTTTTTTAAGTAAAACATCAATCTGTTCATTGAGCTTTTTTTTCCTATGCGCCCCTAAAGATATCAAGACTCCTCTCATCACACATTTATGTGTTTCCCAAATACAGAGTGGGGTGACTTCATCCGTATCATTTATCAAAAAGAAAGAATCCAATTCCTGACTTAATTTTTGTTCATACTCTTTATCCTTTAACAAAGTCTTATTAATCTTCCAATGCCACTCACGGCGCTCTGCCTCACCTAAATCTAGTGTACAATTTGTCGGAGCATGGTCTGACAAGGTAAATGAGCCTATATCAGCACTCACCATTGATGTTATTACTATCTGTGATATCAAGATATAATCAATACGGGTGTACGACTTGTGTTTTGCCGAGAAAAATGTGTAATCTCTATCTTGTACATGAAGCGCCCTCCAAGTATCTATCACCTGCAAATCACTTAATAATTTTTTAACGATTTGTAATTTTGTCGATGAGAGGTGTGAAGCTCCCCTAGACGCGTCTATGAGAGGGTCCAGTGTCAAATATAAATCTCCTCCTATCACCAGAATGCCCTCCTTATACTGATGTATCAATTGAAGGCAGGTTTCTAAGCAACCAACCTGATCTTCATTCGGGAGGTACAGGTTCACTAATGTAACCCTTTGCGATCCAATTAGTCCCTTTACGATTAAAAGACGGCCCTCCTCATCTGTGATTACTTTCAACTCCTTCCATGGAATCTGTTTCGAAACAATAATAGATACGCCATTGGATTTAGCGCTCGAGGATGCACTATGATAAACCACAGGAAATGTATGGTTTACGAGTCTTGGTATTCTATCCCTTCTGAAGTGTGTCTCCTGAAAAAAGCGATCTGCGTCTTTAACCTTCCCATTTCGGCAAGCAGCCTAATCCTTTTCTCCGGGATGTTCAGTCCCTTAACATTATATGAGGTGAATTTTATTCTAGTCATATCTTTATGATCGTCTGGGAACTACAGGGAGGGGGGACCCCAAAAGAGAGAAAAAAAAACCCTCCCCCCGATTCCCTTATACCACTAAAGGGAATAATCCAATCGGCGCGAATCCTCGATGTTGTTGGAAAAAAAAAAAAAGGGGAAAAAAAAACCGCCTCCGACTTTCCTCCACTCGGAGGAGAGACGTTTATTATTGGGGGATGTCCCCGAGCACGTGAAGTTTAAGCGTAAGCATGTCAGCAGCAGCGCGCCCAATAAAAATAACTAAGGAAAGGTTTCGTTATGTTTTTGATTACAAATCAACAGTATAACACCATATGTCCCTCCACTTTAACAGCAAGAAAAAAAACAGCCTTATGCAATTGTATTTACATTTCCATACATATTTGGCAGTTACAATCATAATACACGGTTTACCCCTCCCCCCTCCAGCCCCCCCCCAGCCCATCCTCCATTTCTGAAACACCACCTTTCTACCCTCTACTCTTAATAGAATACACCGTGCATCTCACTCTTCCTTCCCATACCCCCCCACCCACTCCCCTCCCATGTGAACCCCACTCAGCCCGACCCCCCATGACACCACCGCCCATCCCCCCCCCCCCCCCCCCCCCGAGTCCCAAAGAAAGGAAAAAGAAATTGTGTTGATTTAGAATGGTGTCATGCCCCATATTAACCTCATTCCATGGCCAATCCCAAAACCCTTGTCTCCCGCATATATATCTATATTTTCACCGTGCTAAGCAACTTTACTTTGCAGTGCTTTTATATTATTAATACCCTAAGAAGAAAAAAAAAAGTCTATGTTGATTTAAAAATGGAGTCACACCCCTTTTTAACCCTATTACATGAATATCTCCAAAACACTTATTTCCCACTCAGATTTATGTATAATAATGACCGTGCCAACCAAAAAAAACATGTGTGCTACAATTGCTACATTAAATATTTTCAGGATCTTTAGTGAAAAAAAAAAGGAGGTCTATGTTGATTTAAAAATGGTGTCCTACCCCTTTTTACCTTTTTAGCCCTATTACATGAATATCTCCAAAACACTTATTTCCCACTCAGATTTATGTATAATTATCACCGTGCCAACCAAAAAAGCATATATTAAGTATTTTTAAGATCATTAGAAAAAAAAAAAAAAGGGGGAAAGGAAGAAAAGGAAAAAAATCTCCTTCCCTTCCTCTCCTCCCTCTCTTCATTAACCCACACATCCCCCCCCCTTTCACCTATCCCTTCCCTTTCCTCATGTGTCGCCTATAATCATCATGGTATGCACCCAAAACACAACAAAAAACTACCACCCTCACAACAAAAAATAAAAAAGTGGATTACACACAAAAAAACAAAAAAAAAAAAAACCCAAGAGCAGAGGTATCTCATAATAACAGCGATTTAAATACTATTGTCCTTTATCAGGGGTTTCCTGCCGCCTTCGCAAAAAAAGTAATCAAAGGGGGTGTGTGGGCGAAGGGAGTATAAGGAGAATAGAAAAAGAAATCGAATGATACTCAGTACAATCTGGGCTATGAGAAAAATCCAAAAAGAGAAGAAAAAAAACACTGTAAAGACCAGAGTCCAGTTATTCTGCATCCTTCTCCCAATTCCTTCTCCTCTGCCGTTTCTTCTGTTGGTTATACCCCCCCCCCCCCATAGTCTTGATTGGGATGTCAACCCAGTCAGGAACCTCCACTACTTCTGAGCCCAGAAACGTGAATAAGTCTGGTAATTGCTCTGGAACAGACAGGATAAAAGCACGTTCTTCCTTTTTTATAATTAATGATAGTGGGTACCCCCATCTATAGGTTGCGCACTTTGCCCGTATTTGGTCCAGTAGTGGCCTCAGTAGCCATCTTCTTATCTTCGTCTGCCAGCTAAGGTCTGGAAACACCTGAACCTCCTGACCTTCAAATTCCAATGCACCTTTCTGCCACACTGCTCTCATTATGTCCTCTTTTACTTTGTAAAAGTGGACTCAGCATAATACGTCTCTGGGGGCCCCTTGTTCCGGGATGAGCCCTACCGGACTCCTATGCACACGATCCAACTCAATATGAGTATCAGAGGGGTTATCCAGATATTTATTAAAAATATCAATTGCTGTCTTTCTCAAATCAGGTGTTTTTATGGCTTCTGAGATCCCTTTGATGCGTACATTGTTTCTTCTACTTCTGTTCTCAGAATCCTCAGCCTGCAACTGTAAAATTAACAATTTTTGGTGTTGTGTTTTTAACTTTCTTTCCAACAAATCAATGCGGGCATCTGCCGAGCACTGCAAAGACTCACAGCTGAACAATTTTTTGTCCATTAATTCTAACTTGGCACCTACTTCACTCATCTCCTCCCTTACAGCCGCCTTTAGGTCGCTCATGAGGACTTGTATGTCCTCTTTGGTCGGTAGCGCCTGTATGAGCTTCCTAATATCCGGTTCACCACCACCAGCCACCGCTGTCCTCTCCCCCATATTTAAAGAACATACCTGAGCCTCTGTGGTAGCCCTGGTCCACGGTATGATTGGGGAGCTTACTTCAACGGCCTCTGTCAGCTCGGTGCGGATGTTCCCCGCTGACCTACTTGAGGTGGCTGAGATGGCTGATTCCTCCATGGCCGCTAGCTGTCTCTGAGCAGCCTGCACAGCTCGCTGGGAGGCAACACCGGCCTCCACCGACATAGCCGAGTCTTTCTTTGCTGTAAGGTACCTAGTAATGAGTGGATGTCTGGGTGCCTCCGTCACTCCTGTGCCTTTCTCTCGTCCACGTCCCGGCATGTGTTCCTGGCGTCTCTCACTCTGCCCGCTCTCGATCTCCTGCTTGGACACGCCACTGCAGTGCGCCGCCCCTCACTCCGTCATGCTCAAGCCGCACCCCCCGGCGTCAGCGTCAGTCATCTCCACCAACCAGGTCTTCGAAAGTTGCTGTTCTTCACCACGGCGGACTAATTCTCCTTGGGGGTGATAGTCTATGAGATGGCGTTCAGCAGACATCCCTTCTTTAGAAACCACAAGAACACACAAGACTTTGTGAGGATAGTATGCAACAGGACACCTCAATGCCCCAACAACATGTGTCCCTGCCTTTGTGACTTCTTAGAAAGGGTGACTATACCTTCTCTTCAATGCTTCCAAGGATCCCAGCTTCCCATGGATGGGAAGCTTCCCAGCTTGCAATCAGATTTCAAGCTGGGAAGCTGATTTGCCCGTGTTCAGGGCATGTGCAGACAAACAAAAATTTGGGGGGAGGGGGGCACACCCTAAAAAACGCAAAAAAAGATGGTGCAGCCATACGACCATACAGACAGCAAAAAAGATTACAGTGCACACATACAAAAATGACATTTAACTCCTGCAAGGCTATTTAAAAACACCTGAGCATATTCAGAAAATATGGGGATTTAGTTATACCATATGGCCATTTAGTGCTAAGCCCACTCCCTGCCTTTGTGACTTCTTAGAAAGGGTGAGTATACCTTCAATCTTTCCAAGGATCCCTTGTGTTAGATGACGGGTTGAAGGGAAAAAGTAAGGAAGCTGAAATATGTCACTGTCAGAATCTAATATTAAAATGTCGGGTTCTGTTGGTCACATATTGTTATTGTTCTTGCGGTGTTTCTTATTATATTTCATTCTTCTTTACAGCTCTTATGTAAAGACCAGAAGAAGACAACGCGCCTTGTAAAGAGCCTGAGACGGCATTCATTTTTCAAGGAAATCGAATGGGCCGAGTTAAAGAAAGGAAAATTGCCCTCACAATTGAAATCAGAAACAGTAAGTTTATAAATCGTTCTTTTTTATTGTACTTGGTGATCCCGCCAATAACATACTTCCTGTCCTAGGGTGACATGGATATACGTGAAAGGTGTGTTAAAAGAGTGTAGTGCTTCTTCTGACCACTAGAGGGAGCTGGGCTTACCAAGCTTTATCACCATTTTCTGTATCGCTCAGAAATATTGATGAATGTCTTCTACTCTTTGCAGATTCCTGAGGAACCAGAATATGGAAGAATCAGATTGGCGCAATTCATGTCCAGGGATGATTTGGAGATGGAGGAGTTGAGGCATTTCAGCGAATTCTCCTACGTGAGCGAGCATTTGAGGCAGCAACCAATGGCCCCATCATCACCAGAGGGCCATTAAATTCTACGCGGGGAGTGGGAGTGGTAATATGAGAACAGAAGGAATACCCTGTCCATCTTCTACTTCCACTCAATTTTCCTCTGCACCTATTATGTATATTTAGGAGAATTAAAAAATTCTCTAACAACACTTTTCTAGGAAAGCAAGAGCTCAGAGCTGCATTATGCACAGAGCTCAGGATTGCACTATGTACATAGTTCAGGATTGCACTATGCACAGAGCTCAGGATTGAACTATACACAGAGCTCAGAATTGCACTATGCACAGAGTTCAGGATTGCACTATACACAGACCTCAGGATTGAACTATACACAGAGCTCAGGATTGCACTATGCACAGAGCTCAGGATTGCACTATACACAGAGCTCAGGATTGCACTATGCACAGAGCTCAGGATTGCACTATACACAGAGCTCAGGATTGCACTATGCAAAGAGCTCAGGGATCAGGATTGCACTATTCACAGAGCTCAGGATTGCACTATGCACATAGCTCAGGATTGCACTATACACTGCACTATTGCACTGTACTTTCCTCTTCTTCCACCAGGTGGCCGGGCACTTGGAGGTATTAGATTGAGAAGGACAACTCAAGGTCAGGTTATGGGTATATAGGGTATCTCAGCCAATGGGCAAGGATTTTGTTGGATCCCTTGGCCTGCTGGGAGAGCCTATATATTCGGGTGATTTCAGATTCTTGTGTGCAGTCTGGGTGGATGAGTGTCGTTTGCCCTGGGCTACTAGGCCAGAGATTAGGCCTATCCCGGGGGCATCAGGCTGCCAGTCTGAGTGAGGCCCTATCCTGAAGTAAAAGGGCAGTGCAGGCTTGGGACTGGGGCTTCCAGTCCAACCAAAAGTGACGGTTCTGCCGGCCGGAGAACCTGTCGTGGTCGGAAGTACAAAGGAAGCTGTCGCCACAAAGGGACCAAGCGCCTTTACCAGGACCACAGTGAGTAACTGAAGCAAGTACCGGAGCAGAATTCTAACCGAACGGGCACGGTAGAGAATCGGGAAACGTAAGGCGGTTATCAAGTCAGGGACCCAACCAGTGGAGGTGACACTTGCAGAGCAGCCTTGTGTGCCAAGCTAGGGACCGAGCCGGTCAGCAGGGGTGAAGCTTGAAGGTATCCAAAGTGCCAAGCTAGAGACTCAGCAGTGAAGCGTGGGTGACGCTTGAGGGAGATACCACCGCAAAGGCCTTGAGGAGCTCACGGGATGCATAGTCAGTGAATCAGAGGATCCAGTGAGAGACCAGGAGTTCAAGTAGCTGAAGAACTACAAGGAGAAGTTGTAGTACAGCTGAGAGAGCTGTTACTTTGAGTTAGGAACTGTTTAAGTACTGTTGCCATAGGAGACAGCAATCCTGCACGTGCAGAAGTGGCTCCTTGCTGGGGCCTTTCCCTGTACAGCTGTCACCCTGTTGAAGTCTCGGAGTCTGCCATTTGAAATTGCAACTACTTAAGGGTGTCCTGGCCCTAACCCTCTTTCTCTTGCAAAAAATAAAAAGGACTGTGAAGGAAATAAAACCTCTTTTACATTCAAGAAGTGTCTGGCGCCCAATGACTTTTACCACCCTAGCACCCACTATGCCTCACAACCCACCACACATTGAAGATGTCAGCTATCTTTGGCCTTGAAGGTTCTCATTGGACTGAAAGAGGTAAGAGATTCTGATTCTGCACAAAGCGTCGTAGCTATACGTCGTGCGCAGGGCCATCTTAATAGCATCATGGGGCCCTGGGCAAAGTAATGCACTGGGGCTCCTACAAGCCTTCCCCAATTTATGCACCTACTCTCAAGAATCAAAGTATAAATAGTTGATAGACACCGGTAGATAGACACCAATACAGTGATTAGTGCTAAAAACATGCACTGTAACTGTACTAATGATACCCGGGGGTTAACTGTGTGTCTAGGGAGTGCTTGCTAACTGTGTGCCTAGCCCTAGCCTATGCTTGGTTACTGTGTGGGAAGTGCTTTTACTAGGGGAACGCATTGATCCATGTTCCTGTTTTGCGGGAACACAGGATCAATACCTTCCCTACTGACAGAACCGCAGTCTGTCTTTTTTACATAGGCAGACTGCTGTTGTGCTAGTGTCCCGAGCGATCGCAGGTGCCGGTGGACATCAAGTCCGCTGGACTTGCTGATTGGCTCCCGCTGTGTCCAATCAAAGTGGGGGTGGATTGAGAACGGCCTGTGTGCTGCACTTCCAGACCTGGAAGTGCAGGATCATGTACTAGGTACGTGATGCTGCGCAGGAGAGCCGCTCCGCCACCGTATATATATATATATATATATATATATATATATATATATATATATATATATATATATATATATATACAGTATACGGTTGGCAAGTGGTTAAAAAAGAAAGCACAGCATGTTGTAATGCAGCAGCTTGAGTGAATCGCTAGCAAGGCAGTAGCTGGGGGTGTACACATGCTGGAGCCACGATGCTTTGATTTGTGACTGCACCAAGTATATCACCAGTTGAATTTGGCGGGCACCAGGGCCGTTTTTAAGGCAGGGCAAAAGGGGCAGCTGCCCTGGGCCCTGTCATTGTTGTGGGGCCCAAAGCAGCTGCCTCATACTTGCCAACTATCCTGGTTTAATTTCCCTCATCCCTTGAGGTTTTAATCCTGTGCTGTGTCCCAATATCTCAGTATGAAGTGCTGCTACTAATGCTGCCCAGCTCTGCCCTATTGTTGTGTACAGATGACTTACCTGCAGACCCTGTGTTTACATGTAAATTACCGGCATTCATATGTAAATAGGGGTGGCCAGCGGCATTGATATGTATATCATGCCCCCCTGAGGTCATATCCACAGTTATCTCTAGCAACCAATCAACAAGCAGAAATCATGTGCTGTAACCTCTAGCAACTAATCAGTGAGCCATAATGTGTGCTGTAACCTCTAGCAACCAGTCAGTGAGAGGTAATGATACACTGTAACTTCTAGCAACCAGTCAGTGAGCGGTAATGATACACTGTAACCTCTGGCAACCAATCGCAATAGCTGCCTGATCTGATTCAGTGAACTGATTTTGAATCTAGCTGCTATATATTGTATGTCTCAGAGCAGGTGGAGAGCAAAACTGCATGGGGGGGGCCCAAGAAAAGTTTTGCCCAGGGTCCAATCAGTATTAAAGACGGCCCTGGCGGGCACTACTGCTTACCAAATGCAACCAAATAAAATAAGTCTGTGCTGCAACTTTCCCACAACCATGTTCAATGCACATAGTAGTGTAGTGAGGGTGCTGCAGCTTTTAGGGGGTTAAAATAGGTGGTGAGGAGGCAACATATCACCTCCTCACTGCCCATCTAATACCTCTGAAAAGCAATCCATGTGCAGCAGTTTTTTACAGTAAGAGACTAAGGCTGCTTTTCCACTGAGGCGTCGGCGGTAAAGTGCTGCTATTTTTAGCGGCACTTTACTGTCGTTTTAGCGGCACTGTTCGGACGCTAGCGGGGTGCTTTTAACCCCTGCTAGCGCCCGAAAAAGGGTTAAAAAAATGCCCGCAAAGCGCCACTGCAGTGGCGGTGCTGCCCATTGATTTCAACACCGCTCCTACAGCGCTGCAAAGATGCGACTTGCAGGACTTTTTTTTACCATCCTGCAAGCGCACCGCTCCAGTGTAAAAGCACTCAGACTTTTACACTAGAGTCAGAGAAGAGGCTCTTTACAGGCGCGCTATACAGGTGCTATGCAGGTGCTAAAAAAAAAAAGAGTAAAATTAACAATAAAAAATAAATAAATAATTTAAAACGCCCCTCTTCCCTTGTGCTCGCACACAGAAGCAAACGCATACGTAAGTCCCGCCCACATATGAAAACGGTGTTCAAACCACACGTGTGAGGTATCGCGGCGAATGTTAAAGCGCGAGGAATAATTCTAGCCCTAGACTTTTTAAGTACCAAAGTTTGGCACCATTCCACGAGCGTGTGCAATTTTAAAGCATGACATGTTAGGTTTCTATTTACTCGGCGTAACTTCATCTTTCACATTATACAAAACAATTGGGCTAACTTTAATGTTTTTTTTTTTTTTTAAAGCATTAAACAATTTTTTTTTTTAAAAGTGTTTGAAAAATTGCTGCGCAAATACCGTGCGAGATAAAAAGTTGCAACGACCGCCATTGTATTTTCTAAGGTCTTTGCTAAAAAAACATATATAATGTTTGGGGGTTCTATGTAATTTTCTAGCAAAAAAATGATGCATTTTATACATGTAGGAGAGAAATGTCAGAATTGGCCTGGATGGGAAGTGGTTAAAAAAATGTGTTTTTTCCCCAAAAAATTGCGTTTGAAAAATTGCTGCTCAAATACTGTGTGAAAAAAAAAATTGCAACACCCTCCATTTTAATCTGTAGGGCCTTTACTTGAAAAAAATATATATATAATGTTTGGGGGTTCAAAGTAATTTTCTTGCAAAAAATATTATTTTTTCATGTAAACAAAATGTGTCAGAAAGGGCTTTGTCTTCAAGTGGTTAGAAGAGTGGGTGATGTGTGACATAAGCTTCTAAATGTTGTGCATAAAATGCCAGGACAGTTCAACCCCCCCCCCCCCCCCCCCCCATGACCCCTTTTTGGAAAGTAGACAACCCAAGCTATTTGCTGAGAGGCATGTTGAGTCCATGGAATATTTTATATTTTGCCACAAGTTGCAGGAAAAAGACAATTTTTTTTTATTTCATTTTTTTTTGCACAAAGTCGTCACTAAATGATATATTGCTCAAACATGCTATGGGCATATGTGGAATTACACCCCCAAAATACATTCTGCTGCTTCTCTTGAGTACAGGGATACGACATGTGTGAGACTTTTTGGGAGCCTAGCTGTGTACAAGACCCCAAAAACCAATCACCGCCTTCAGGGGCATGTTGAGTCCATGGAATATTTTATATTTTGCCACAAGTTTCGGGAAAATTATTATTTTTTTTTTTACAGAAAGTTGTCACTAAATGATATATTGTTCAAACATGCCATGGACATATGTGAAAACCAAAAACCAATCACCACTTTCAATTTTTTTTTTCTTTTTTTCAATTTTCAAAACTTTGTGACAAAAAGCGAGATCTGCAAAATACACAAAATGCCTCTCAGCAAATAGCTTGGGGTGTCTACTTTCGAAAATGGAGTAATTTGGGGGGGGGGGGGGGGAGTTTGTGCTATATGGGCATTTTATGGCCTTCAAAACTGTGATAGGTAGTGAGGAGTGAAATCAAAAATGTACGCCCTTTAGAAATCCTGAAGGCGGTGATTGGTTTTCGGGGTCCTGTGTGCAGCTGGGCTCCCAAAAAGTCTCACACATGTGGTATTCCCCATACTCAGGAGAAGCAGCAGAATGTTTTTTGGGGTGTAATTCCACATATACCCATGGCATGTGTGAGCAATATATCATTTAGTGACAACTTTGTGTAATTGTTTTTTTTTTGTAATTTTTCAGTCACTTGTGACAAAAAAATAAAATATTCAATGGGCTCAACATGCCTCTCAGCAATTTTCCTTGGGTTGTCTACTTTCCAAAATGGGGTCATTGGGGGGGGGGGGGGGGGGGTTGTACTGCCCTGCCATTTTAGCACCTCAAGAATTGAGATAGGCAGTCATAAACGAAAAGCTGTGTAAATTCCAGAAAATGTACCCTGGTTTGTAGACGCTATAACTTTTGTGCAAACCAATAAATATACGCTTATTGACATTTTTTTTTACCAAAGACATTTTGGCCTAAATGTATGATTAAAATTGAGTTTATTGGATTTTTCAAAAGTAGTAACAGTAGTTACAACAAGTAGAAAATATTCCGTTTACATCCCAAAAAATAAAAATCGCAGAGGAAATCAAAAGAAAGCTCTATCTGTGGGGAAAAAAGAATGCAAATTTTGTTTGGGTACAACATTGCTTGACCGTGCAACTACCAGTTAAAGCAGCACAGTACTAAATTGTAAAAAGTGCTCTGGTCATTGAGCAGCCTAATCTTCCGGGGCTGAAGTGGTTAAAGCGGAGTTCCACCCATATTTTAAAGTACTTGGCATCCAAAGCTGCTGTGTGTGCTTAAAAAGATTTGATATATATATATATATATATATATATATATATATATATATATATATATATATATATATTTATTTTTATTTATTTTTTTTAATTCACTGTTATATAGAGGATTCAGATGCTCATTTCCTGTGCTCGGCCACGGCCGAGCGCTTCCTTTCCTGTCTGCAATGCCTCCAGGGAGATGCTTGTCATGAATCCCAGATGGCAATAGGCATCGCTGGGCCGTAGCATCGTGTTATTTCAAAACCGGAAATGATGCGATGCAAGGTGTCGACCAGCACCATTTTAAATAAGGGCAACCAGGCTTTTGTTGCCATTGTTACCCTAGCTTCCAGAGCATCAAGATCAGAGGTGGTGAATATGGACGAATCGTTTGGAAGGTAAGTGGCTGCATTTGATGGGCACAAGTGGCTGCATTTGATGGGCACAAGTGGCTGCATATGATGGGCACAAGTGGTTGCATTTGATGGGCACAAGTGGCTGCATATGATGGGCACAAGTGGCTGCATTTAACGGGCACAAATGGCTGCATATGATGGGCACAAGTGGCTGCATATGATGGGCACAAGTGGCTGCATATGATGGGCACAAGTGGCTGCATATGATGGGCACAAGTGGCTGCATTTGATGGGCACAAGTGACTGCATTTGATGGGCACAAGTGGCTGCATTTGACGGGCACAAGTGGCTGCATTTGACGGGCACAAGTGGCTGCATATGATGTGCACAAGTGGCTGCATATGATGGGCACAAGTGGCTGCATATGATGGGCACAAGTGGCTGCATATACTGGGCACAAGTGGCTGCATTTGATGGGCACAAGTGGCTGCATTTGATGGGCACAAGTGGCTGCATATGATGTGCACAAGTGGCTGCATTTGACGGGCACAAGTGGCTGCATTTGACGGGCACAAGTGGCTGCATATGATGGGCACAAGTGGCTGCATATGATGGGCACAAGTGGCTGCATTTGTGATGTGATGTGTTGGGGCGATGTGATGTGATGTGTTGGGGGAAATGCAATGTGATGTGTTGGGGGCAGCGTGAGGTAGCGTGATGTGCTGCTGCTAGTGTGATGGGGGCAGATAGATTTTATCACTCTATACCCCTCTCCCCCGTCACCCTCATCCGCTCTCCCTTTCTCACTCACCCTCTACCCCTCTACATATATAACTATATATAACTATATATATATATATATATATATATATATATATATATACACTACCGTTCAAAAGTTTGGGGTCACCCAAACAATTTTGTGTTTTCCATGAAAAGTCACACTTATTCACCACCATACGTTGTGAAATGAATAGAAAATAGAGTCAAGACATTGACAAGGTTAGAAATAATGATTTGTATTTGAAATAACATTGTTTTTACATCAAACTTTGCTTTCATCAAAGAATCCTCCTTTTGCAGCAATTACAGCATTGCACACCTTTGGCATTCTAGCTGTTAATTTATTGAGGTAAGCTGGAGAAATTGCACCCCACGCTTCTAGAAGCAGCTCCCACAAGTTGGATTGGTTGGATGGGCACTTCTGGCGTACCATACGGTCAAGCTGCTCCCACAACAGCTCAATGGGGTTCAGATCTGGTGACTGTGCTGGCCACTCCATTACCGATAGAATACCAGCTGCCTGCTTCTGCTGTAAATAGTTCTTGCACAATTTGGAGGTGTGTTTAGGGTCATTGTCCTGTTGTAGGATGAAATTGGCTCCAATCAAGCGCTGTCCACTGGGTATGGCATGGCGTTGCAAAATGGAGTGATAGCCTTCCTTATTCAGAATCCCTTTTACCCTGTACAAAGCCCCCACCTTACCAGCACCAAAGCAACCCCAGACCATCACATTACCTCCACCATGCTTAACAGATGGCGTCAGGCATTCTTCCAGCATCTTTTCATTTGTTCTGCGTCTCACAAACGTTCTTCTTTGTGATCCAAACACCTCAAACTTGGATTCATCCGTCCACAACACTTTTTTCCAGTCTTCCTCTGTCCAATGTCTGTGTTCTTTTGCCCATCTTAATCTTTTTCTTTTATTGGCCAGTCTCAGATATGGCTTTTTCTTTGCCACTCTGCCCTGAAGCCCAAAATCCCGCAGCCGCCTCTTCACTGTAGATGTTGACACTGGTGTTTTGCGGGTACTATTTAATGAAGATGCCAGTTGGGGACCTGTGAGGCGTCTGTTTCTCAAACTAGAGACTCTAATGTGCTTATCTTCTTGCTTAGTTGTGTAACGCGGCCTCCCACTTCTTTTTCTACTCTGGTTAGAGCCTGTTTGTGCTGTCCTCTGAAGGGAGTAGTACACACCGTTGTAGGAAATCTTCAATTTCTTTGCAATTTCTCGCATGGAATAGCCTTCATTTCTAAGAACAAGAATAGACTGTCGAGTTTCAGATGAAAGTTCTCTTTTTCTGGCCATTTTGAGCGTTTAATTGACCCCACAAATGTGATGCTCCAGAAACTCAATCTGCTCACAGGAAGGTCAGTTTTGTAGCTTCTGGAAGGAGCTAGACTGTTTTTAGATGTGTGAACATGATTGCACAAGGGTTTGCTAATCATCAATTAGCCTTCTGAGCCAATGAGCAAACACATTGTACCATTAGAACACTGGAGTGATAGTTGCTGGAAATGGGGCTCTATACACCTATGTAGATATTGCACCAAAAACTAGACATTTGCAGTTAGAATAGTCATTTACCACATTAGCAATGTATAGAGTATATTTGTTTAAAGTTAGGACTAGTTTAAAGTTAGCTTCATTTAAAAGTACAGTGCTTTTCCTTCAAAAATAAGGACATTTCAATGTGACCCCAAACTTTTGAACGGTAGTGTATATATATATATTTATATACAGTATCTCACAAAAGTGAGTACGCCCCTCACATTTTTGTAAATATTTTATTTTATCTTTTCATGTGACAAAACTGAAGAAATGACACTTCGCTACAATGTAAAGTAGTGAGTGTACAGCTTGTATAACAGTGTAAATTTGCTGTTCCCTCCAAATACCACACAGCCATTAATGTCTAAACTGCTGGCAACAAAAGTGAGTACACCCCTAAGTGAAATTGTCCAAATTGGGCCCAAAGTGTCAATATTTTGTGTGGCCACCATTATTTTCCAGCACTGCCTTAACCCTCTTGGGCATGAAGTTCACCAGAGCTTCACAGGTTGCCACTGGAGTCCTCTTCCACTCCTCCATGACATCACAGAGCTGGTGGAGAGACCTTGCACTCCTCCACCTTCCATTTGATGATGCCCCACAGATGCCTAATAGGGTTTAAGTCTGGAGACATGCTTGGCAAATCCATCACCTTCTTTAGCAAGGCAGTGGTCGTCTTGGTCGTGTGTTTGTGGTCGTTATCATGTTGGATTACTGCCCTGCGGCCCAGTCTCCGAAGGGAGAGTATCATGCTCTGCTTCGGTATGTCACAGTGCGTGTTGGCATTCATGGTTCCCTCAATGAACTGTAGCTCCCAAGTACCGGCAGCACTCATGCAGCCCCAGACCATGACACTCCCACCACCATGCTTGACTGTAGGCAAGACACACTTGTCTTTGTACTCCACACCTGGTTGCCGCCACATGTGCTTGACACCATCTGAACCAAATAAGTTTATCTTGGTCTCATCAGACCACAGGATATGGTTCCAGTAATCCAGTCTGCTTGTCTTAAGCAAACTGTTTTCGGGCTTTCTTATGCATCATCTTTAGAAGAGACTTCCTTCTGGGATGGCAGCCATGCAGACCAATTTTATGCAGTGTGCGGTGCATTGTCTGTGCACTGACAGGCTGACCCCCCCCCCCCCTTCAACCTCTGCAGCAATGCTGGCAGCAGTCATACATCTACTTCCCATAGACAACCTCTGGATATGACGCTAAGCATGTGCACTCAACTTCTTTGGTCGACCATGGCGAGGCCGGTTCTGAGTGGAACCTGTCCTGTTAAACTACTGTATAGTCTTGGCCACCGTGCTGCAGCTCAATTTCAGGGTCTTGGCAATTTTCTTATAGCCTAGGCCATCTTTATGTAGAGCAACAATTCTTTTTTTCAGATCCTCAGAGCATTCATTGCCATGAGGTGCCATGTTGAACTTCCAGTGACCAGTATGAGAGTGAGAGCGATAACACCAAATTTAACACACCTGCTCCCCATTCACACCTGAGACCTTGTAACACTAATGAGTCACATGACAATGGATTTAAAATGTCTAATTACGCCCAATTTGGACACTTTCACCTAGGGGTGTACTCACTTTTGTTTCCAGCGGTTTAGACAATAATGGCAGTGTGTTGAGTTATTTTGAGGGGACAGCAAATTTACACTGTTATACAAGCTGTACACTCACTACTTTATATTGTAGCAAAGTGTCATTTCTTCAGTGTTGTCACATGAAAAGGTATAATAAACTATTAATAAAAATGTGCGGGGTGTACTCACTTTTGTGAGATACTGTATATGTGTGTGTGTATATATATATATATATATATATATATATATATATATATATATATATATATTTTTTTTTTTTTCTATATTAACCCATCTTTTTTCGTTTTTATCCCTAACCCATTCAACAACTCTTGACAGTATTACCGCTTTGTAATAATTTTGAATGTCGGGGTCTGCCAGCACTCCTCTTTTTTTCTGCTTTAATGTTAAGAGGGAGACTCTAGGTTCTCTATTTTTCCATATAGATTTTATTATTAATGATTTTAACTTTCTAAGGTATGGTTGTGGTAATGCCACTGGCAACATCTGGAATTTATATATAATCTTTAAGGTGTTAATACGTCCTATCCATGAAAATGGCCTACTTATTAGTCTTTTACTTTCAGTTTTAATTTCATCTAATAGGGCAATATAGTTTATTTTATATATCTTCTTCATTAAATTAGCTAATTTTTTTCCCAGGTACTTTATTTCTTTCCTCCAGGAGAATTTGAATTCCTTTTTCAGCTTCCGTTATTCCAGCTTACTTACGTTTATATTTAGGATTTCAGATTTAGCAAAAATTTATTTTAAAATTTGATATTTCGCCATATTGTTCCCAAATTTTAAAAAACAAACACAAATAATTTTTTCCTCAGTTTAGGCTGATTATGTATTCTTCTACATATTTTTGGTAAAAAAAATCGCAATAAGCGTATATTGATTGGTTTGTTATGCAAAAGTTATAGCGTGTATAAAATAGGGGATAGATTTATGTCATTTTTATTATTTATTTAATTTTTACTAGTAATGGTGGCGATCTGCGATTTTTATCAGGACTGCGGACAGATCGGACACTTTTGACACTTTTGACACTATTTTGTGGTCATTGACATTTATACAGCGATAAAAATAGCCATTGATTACTGTATAAATGACACTGGCAGGGAAGGGGTTAACACTAGGGGGTGATCAAGGGTTAACTGTGTTATCTGGGTGTGTTCTAACTGTAGGAGGGATGGGACTTACTAGGGGGGGAGAGAGAGATCGGTGTTCATACTTAGTATGAACACACGATCTGTCTCCTCTCCCCTGAGAGAACTGGGATTTGTGTATTTACACACACAGATCCTGGTTCTTGCTCTGTCACGAGCGATCGCGGGTGCCCGGCGGTCATCGGCTCCGGGGACAAGTGGCGGGCGCATACGCGCAACTGCTGCGTCGTCTTAAAGGAGCAGTGTACAGCTACGGCAATTTGCCCAGCCGAGTCAACCTGCCACAGTATAAATGTGGTGGCTGGTCGGCTAGTGGTTAAAGTGATTGTAAACGATCACCTTGTAAAAAAACCCATTCAGTTTAAAATAGAAAGTAAGGCAAAACATTTTTGGATAGATATGAAAATACATTATAAATACCTTTTTTTCCCTTTTTTATAAGTGATCACATTCCCTCTGTTCTCAGCTGCAAAATTAACGATTAATTCCTCGATTAATTGTTAATTTTTTTGATCGATCAAATTTTTTTTGATCGGTAGGCTGCCTGCCCTGAGGCCGCTTTGGGCCAAGCTGTGGCTGCAGCGCAGTGCTCCGCTCCCTCCTCCTCCATTATATGTCATACACAGTCTGCGGGCATCACCCGCTTTGTGTCTCCGAGCTAAGTGTGAAAACTTTGGGCGCGCTGTGAGAAAAGTCCCGACCTCCTCCTAGATCAGCTCGTGTGATAGACGCAGTGTTCTGTCTATCACACGAGCTGATCTAGGAGGAGGGTGGGACTTTTCTCACAGCGCGGCCAAAGTTTTCACACTCAGCTCCGAGACACACAGCGGGAGATGCCCGCAGACTGTGTAATCCAGGCACAGGCGCTGACTACAGCGAGGCTGCGATTATGGGCTTGGTGAGACTGCATTATGGGCACGGTGAGACTGCATTATGGGCAAGGTGAGACTGCATTATGGGCATGGTGAGGCTGCCATTATAGGAACTGCGAGGCTGCGATTATGGGCACGGTGAGACAGCATTATGGGCACGGTGAGACAGCATTATGGGCACGATGAGGCTGCGATTATAGGCACGGTGAGGCTGCGATTTTGGGCATGGTGAGACAGCATTAAGGGCACGGTGAGGCTGCGATTATGGGCACGATGAGACTGCATTATGGGAACGGTGAGGCTGCGATTATGGGCACGGTGAGGCTGCGATTATGGGCATGGTGAGGCTGAGTTTATGATGTGTGACGTCCTAGCCATGCCCCACTATGTCCGGCTTCGGCCGTTGCCATAACAACGGTGCTAAATCAGCTAAAAGCAGTTGGATCTGTATGTGCATTAAAATTAATCGAAATTAGTCGATTAATCGATTAAAAAAAAATTGATCAATCGAACACGAAAATTGTAATCAGTAACAGGCCTAAAATTAATATTAAAGAGGATATTCACCCTGTATTAGAAAAATTTAAACTCAGCAGCCACAAATACTGTAGCTGCTGACTTTTATTAAAAGGACACCCACCTGTTCCTGGGTCCAATGCTCACCTAAACCCCTTGTTTGTCGGTCTTTGGGTCCCCAGCATTGGCATTGTTACTGTGGGCAGCTGGCTGTGATTCCTTGTGCCTTCACAGCCAGCTGCCCACTGTGCATGTGCAAGCCCTGCTGCTCTTTGCGAATGATGCCGCAGACTTATGTGTCCCAGAAGTTTGCGGGGGGGGATCTGGTGGATCACTGTGGCAATCTGACTGGAAGTGGGAATGGGTACCTCTAAAAACCAGGTACCCGTCCCCCTTCCCCCAAAAAAGTGCCAAAAACAAGAGGAGAGGGGGAGGAGGGCATAAAATGTACCTTCCCTTTAAGGGCGAAGTTCCATTTTAACTAAGTGAGGAAAAAGATTGACTGTTCTTCTTTGTCTTGGGGAATGAGCCCATAAAAAGTTAGTTTTGATGTACAGTATTTCCTTAGCTATTTCACTAAATTAATGACAAATGCATTGTTACATTTGCTTTTTGCATTGTTACAAGTTGTTTCATAAAGATTAAGGTTTTTTTTTATGATTCAAACGCTTGTGGCTTCATTACTAAGGATAATACTGACCTCTTGTCTTGATAACCCTACTGTACTAACATCTGACTTTTCTTTGTGTGTATGTGCATTTATGTCAAATTACTCAAAAAATCGTATTCGAAACAAAAAAAAAAAAAAAAAGAAAGTTTCCATAAAACCTTTATGGGAATAAAATAATTATATGATGACATTTGTCTTGGTAGTTTTTATTATTAGACTTTTTTATAAATATGCATGCAATGGAATTTTAATACTATGGGCACTTTTCAATGTCCTTTTGGTCTTTGCCCTGGACACAGGAAATTATTTTTTCAAAAAGTCTAATTTATTCCACAGTTATTATCTCTATTATTTTAGACAAGATAAGTCCCTTAGGAAACAGGTAGCATTCATTTAGCATTCATTTATATAATTACCATCATAATATATATCATAAGCAATACATTACCAATATAAGTTTTCACTCAAAGAAAATACTTTTTCAAACTGAGGCAATTAAAGAAGTTAATGGATCAATGGAACAGAGTGTGGTTGTCAACAGCAATGCTCTTTGTCTAGATGGGTTGTATAGAAAAAAAATCAGTGGCTGGGTGCCTAGCTTTGGATCTAAATATAGTCCAGATCATATACAGCCGTGATCAAAAGTTTTGAGAATGACACAAATATTAATTTCTTTATCGTACATCACAGGGCACAGAACCAGTTATTATAATTAATAACTACTTGGGTTATACACCACCTATAGGTGAATGGACACTGGTAGATCAATTAGAGCAATCAAACAGGAATTGCACCCCTATATAACCCCTCCTACACAGGAAGCACATATGTTTTTTCACCAGTGTCTGTAAGGTGGTGGTCACTGATGTGATACATGTGCTCTTGGAGCATACTTGGAGGTTGGGACGGTTCTATTAAGAATCATGAACTTCAATCGGATCCATTCGAAAAAGCCATCAGCTAAAATGGATGGTGCCGGAAAAATGGGAAGGAAAGAAGATTTCTCGAGGTTTGCCTGTAATGCAGCCTTACGACGCTGAAGCCTGTGTAATCGAACCCTGTGCAGGGTTTGTTCTGACCAAGGTGCTTTCCTGCAGGGTGCTATACAGGTCCAGGGGAGTGGACCCAACATTCAGGGGGACCCAGTCTAAGAAGGTATTTTATGACAAACTTGTCATGCTGGGTGAAGATTGGACTCCTGTTATGTTCAGAGTCCTGCAGCAGGAATGGTAAGTCTGCATTTTTGCAGTTTCTCTGACTGTCTGTTCTCCTGGTGGCCACTGGGGGCAGTGTGCTGTTTATTAATGCTGTGTACTTCTTAGTCATGTGGGCTGCGGTTTCTCCTCCAGCCACTAGAGGGCGCAGGCTCGCTTAGTATGGTCTATTTTTATATAGGCAGACAGTGGAAGGGCAGGCATGTGGTTGACAGGTTCAGCAGGGCCTCTGAAGACGTAACAGCAGCCCATGGAAATACTAACAAAGTGTGAGTACTTACTATGGGAGAACTGTGTGGACAGGTCATGATTATATGCTGCATATTTACTGCTTAATCCGGGAGGGGACTGGTCAACTCTAAGTCGATGCACCCCTGGACGGATAGCAATTAACTTTAAAGTGTTTTTTACTGCTCATAAAGCAGGTGCAGCGTAGTATACATGCTTGCAAACTTGTTGCTTAAAGGCATGTTTAAATATACACATGTTTGGAAAAACATGGGCATGGGAGCACTTTAAGGAATTGTGTTTTCAGTATAGTGTACATTTGGTGGGCAGAAGCTTATTTTTTCTTTTTTCACTGTTCTGTTCTGAAACAGCATAGAGGCTGCATTGGATGCCTATGTGCTTGGCTAAATCCTGCAGTACTAGTATGGGGCCAACTGCAGTTAAGCAGGTGCCTTCTTGCAAACTAGCTAAAACGCACGGTTGCTGAAATGCACGGTTGCTGGAATGCACAGTTGCTAAAACGCACGATTGCTGAAACGCACGGTTGCTAAAGATACATGTTTATACATATTCGTATAAAGATACATATATGTACATGTTTGCATAAATATACATGGTTGCATAAAGATACATGGTTGCACAAAGATGCATGTTTATATGTGTTTGCATAAATATACATGGTTTTACATGCTTGCATAAAGATACATGTTTGCATAAAGATACATGGTTATACATGGTTGCACAAAGATGCATGTTTATACGTGTTTGCATAAATATACATGGTTTTACATGCTTGCATAAAGATACATTGTTGCATAAAGGTGCATGTTTATACATTTTTTGCATAAAGATACATGTCTGCATAAAGATACATGTTTATACATGTCTGCATAGATGTGTGTTGCGTAATGTTGCATAAACACATTATATAAACACATGCTTGCTTATTGCGTAAATGCATGTTTCCATGGGCACGTATTGTATAAATGCGTGTTTACAGGGACACACACTTTTATGTTTTGACTAAATGCATAGTTGCATAAGCACATGCTTACATGCTTACATAAACGCATGCTTCCATAGATGCATGTTGCTTAAACACATGCTGGCATGTTTTCATTTGTACTGCATACGTATATGTTTATTTACATTAAGCTGCATTCATAAGTGCTTATTTACATTAAGCTGTATACATATGTACTTGTTTTCCTGGAACTACATACATATGTACTTGCCTAGGACTACATGCATATGTGCTTATTTGCCTAGGACTACATGCATATGTGCTTATTTGCCTGGGACTACATACATATGTGCTTGTTTGCCCGAGGGTACATACGTATGTGCTTATTTGCCTAGGGGTACATGTGTGTGTGCTTATTGGCCTTGAACTGCATACATAAATGCATAAATAGCAAGAATAATTGTATGCCTGCATGTTTGCATACCTAGGTACTTACATAATGTCATACCTGGGCACTTGTATACCTAAGGGGTTGCATAGAGGTCAACCAACATTGTTTTAGGCCTGCATCCTTGGAGGACTGTATATTAGGTTGGCTAATATAGTTGCTGCGTTATTTACCTGTTATACCAGTTAAATGGTTCCAGAAAAGAGAGGCTGCCTGGGGAGCCAGGTGTACTGCTCTCAGGTTCAGGGATCTGGCGGTGTCCACACCTCCCCATGGACAGTGGTGACAGGTGCATCTGAGCCACTGTGGTGTTTAGCATTGCAGTGTTTCCTGACGCATTCATTTTTCTTCAGACTGCAGCCGCATCACCTTGATCATGTCTGATCTCGGTTGATCAAAGCCCAGGCAGGATCAAGCCTGGTTAGTATATGGATGGGAGACTGCCTGGGAATACCAGATGCTGTAAGCTTTTCCTCACCTGGGTGAGGGAGGCATCTGAGGCGGCTGTGTTTTGGGAGTATCTCAGGCCAGAAGATCTTAGAACAGTCTCTGAGGTGGTTTGTTCCATCTTTAGCCATCAGAAATCTGGTAGGTTAAGGGCACCTCTTGGAACTGTCTGGGTCTGCCACAGAGTTGTCAGTCTTTTGTCTTGCATTTGGAGCAGAGGTTATGGGCTCATTATTGTAAGATAATTAAATGGTAGCAGTTCCAAAACCAAAAAGGGAGGGACATGAGGTCTATCTTAAGATCTCAAGCCGCTGAACATCCTTCTGTTTTCATATAGGCTAGACCTGTTCAATGATGACCTCTCTGCAAGAGGTAGATTTCGGGGTCCATAATCATCTGCAAACTCACATCTTCATGTGGCGGTTGTTTCCAGGCTCATCAAGGATTTCTGTATTTGCAGTGGAAAGCCTTTTTTGGTGAATTTTCCCTTTGGGTTGGCCACAGCTCCGGAGGGTTCACAAAGCGTCTAGCCCCAGTGCTGGGCTTGCTGAAGACACCTCAATACTCGTTACCTCAATAATCTTTGCTAAGAAAGCAGTCGATTCCTGGGGTTCCTTCGATATATTTCTACAGGTGGAAGCTGTGTTTAGGTCAAAGCACGTTCCCTACAGTCCTACTCCAGGGCTTGGTAGAGGATCATTCTCTCTGTCTGGAACTTGAAGATCCAGGCATTGGATTGCTGGAAGGCTCTGTTTCCCGGGGTATTGCAGAGAAAAATTGGTGATTAATATTATTCTTCAAATTCCTGAAAAGGAAAAATAACCACTGATGCCAGTCTCTCCAAGTTGATTTGAGGCTGGCTACAGTTCAGTGGGTTTGGTCTCCACAGGAGAGAATACTGTCCATCAATATCTTGGAATTTTTAGCCAGTATTCCTTGCTCTGGATTATAGTCCAAACTATTGGTAGGTTCAATCCGGAAATGTCTCTGCAGACATATTTATCAACCACCAGGGCAGCACCAGAGGTCATGCGACTCAGGGAGGTGAACCACATTCTGTCTGGGACAGTACAAGTGCTGTCTCTATCGCCAATACATATTCCACTAATAGAATAGTGGCAGAGGGAACTCGGCAGGGGAATCTACTCAATTCCAAGTTCTACAACAGGTTGGGACAGGTGTGTCCAGGACAAGAGTTCCTCTGCCAATAGGGGTAGATGTACTGGTAACACCTTAAGGATCGGTTCTCCCTTATTGTACGTTTTTTCCCCTGTTCCAGTTTCTGCCACATCTTTTGCGAAGAATCTGTGAGGTGGTAACACTGATATTAGTACACTGACATAGCGAGTCTTGCGGGGGTTGCTCCTTGGACACTCCTAGTCCAGCGGGACCTAATGGTCTTGAGTCCGGTATCTCAGCACTGTTAAGCCCCTGGAAGCCAGCTTCGGGGAACTTAAATTACAGGATTTAAAAAAATTTTTTGCCTGGAGTGAAGTCAGGAAGTGGCACCCGCAGAAATATGTGAGTGAGAGATTTTCTTTTTCTTTCTTCAATTGGTAGGGGAAAGGAGATTGGCCTTAAGTATCGTTAAGGGTCAGAGTTGAACCCTATCCATTTTTTTCCAGAGGCCGTTGTTTCTCACCATCCTCATACAGCATGTAACTTGGACAGTCCCGCCTGTCGGGGCCACTCTTGTGTCCTTGGGACTTGAATTTGATCTGGACTGTCCTTGCAGAGGCCACTTTTTGAACCAATTGGGAGATTCTGTTAGTCCTTTTATCTCGGAAGGTGGCTTCTTTGGTTGCTATCACTTCACTGGGTGGAGTGTCAGAGTTGGCGGCTCTTTCATGCTAGGAGTCATTCTAGCAAGAGTACAAAATCTGGTGCAGCTCTGCAGAGAAACCAATCAGCTTCCAGTTTTTTTTTTGTCAAAGTTTATTTGAACAAGCTGAAGTTAGAAGCTGATTGGCTATCATGCACAGCTGCACTGTATTTTGAGTGTTCCAGTTTTAGTAAATCTCCCCCATAGAATGTGAGCAGCCGTAATACACTTGTTACACAAAGTTTTAGAGTATAATATTGGTTTCCCTTGAGGTTTTTTGGTTTATTGCATCTTATACTATCTGCTTAAAAGTTTATAGCTCCTTTCCTGCGCTGAGGGAGCTATCATGTGTGAAAGTAAAAGATTTGAAAATATCTAAAAGTTGTATAGTATGAAAGAGTACAATGGAGCTCTTGTTCCCAATCTGAAATACAGTGAGGCCTTGCAAGAATGAATTCTACAAGTAGTAAGCTGTAAGGTAACAAGATTATGTTGGTAGGCCTTTCAGATTGTTGACAAAGCGTCTCAAAAGGGTTCACAGAACTTGTTAAGGAGGCTCTCTGATGTATTTTGTAAAGAAGAGCAAAAGTCACAAAGTTGGAAATACCGTAGCCAATGTCTGCCTTAGGCAGAACTTGGGGACTTTAAGGAAACTAATGCCGCGTACACACGGTCGGACTTTCCGGCATACTTGGTCCGGCACACTTTCCGACGGACTTTGTCCGCCAGGTGCGCCGGACTTTAAAACGGACGGACTTGCCCACACACGCCGGGACTTTCCGGCGGGCTAAGTCCGCCCGTCTTTCCGACGGACTTTCGCCGGAGTTCCGGCGGACTTTCAGAATGAACGGACTTGCCCACACACGGCCAAGTCCGTTCATTTTGAACGTGACTCAGGTGCGACGGGACTAGCAAAGGATGTCAATCTTGCCGCTTTTATCGGCGAGATTGACACCTTGCGAGCCCCGTTGCGGGGCATACCAGGCCCTTAGGTCTGGTATGGATTATAAAGGGAAGCCCCTACGCTGAAAAAACGGCGTGGGGTCCCCCCTAAAATCCATACCAGACCCCGATCCGAGCACGCAGCCTGGCAGGTCAGGAAAGGGGGTGGGGACGAGCGAGCGCCCCCCCTCCTGAACCGTACCAGGCCGCATGCCCTCAACATGGGGGGGGTGGGTGCTTTGGGGGAGGGGGTCGCCCTGCGGGCCCCCCCCACCTCAAAGCACCTTGTCCCCATGTTGATGAGGACAAGGGCCTCTTCCCGACAACTCTGGCCGTTAGTTGTCGGGGTCTGCGGGCGGGGGGCTTATCGGAATCTGGGAGCCCCCTTTAATAAGGGGGCCCCCAGATCCCGGCCCCCCACCCTATGTGAATGAGTATGGGGTACATGGTCCCCCTACCCCTTCACCTAGGGAAAAATTGTAAGTAATAAAACACACTACACAGGTTTTTAAAATATTTTATTAAACAGCTCCGGGGGTGGGGATCTTCCTCCGGCTTCGGGGGTCTTCTTCCGGCTTCGGGGGTCCCTCCGCTTCATCTTCTCCCGGCGTCCGGTTGGTTCTTCTCCGCGTGTTCCAGTTCTTCGGCCGGCTCCTCTGCTGTGTTCAGGTAGCTCTCTTGCCAGCAGAGGTCCGGACTTCTGAGCTGCTGGGCTTCTTTTCTTCTCTTCTCTTCTCTTCTCTTCTCTTCTCTTCCCTTCCTCCAGATGTTGACACGACGCTCTCTCCGGCTGGACTGGTCTCCGAGGGCTGCGTTGTGACTTATATAGGCGGAGACCCCGCCCCCATATGATGTCACAGTCCCTGGGCATGCTGGGACTGTGACGTTTTAGGGGGCGTGGTCGACCACGCCCCCTAAAACGTCACAGTCCCAGCATGCCCAGGGACTGTGACATCATATGGGGGCGGGGTCTCCGCCTATATAAGTCACAACGCAGCCCTCGGAGACCAGTCCAGCCGGAGAGAGCGTCGTGTCAACATCTGGGGGAAGGGAAGAGAAGAGAAGAGAAGAGAAGAGAAGAAGCCCAGCAGCTCAGAAGTCCGGACCTCTGCTGGCAAGAGAGCTACCTGAACACAGCAGAGGAGCCGGCCGAAGAACTGGAACACGCGGAGAAGAACCAACCGGACGCCGGGAGAAGATGAAGCGGAGGGACCCCCGAAGCCGGAAGAAGACCCCCGAAGCCGGACGAAGATCCCCACCCCCGGAGCTGTTTAATAAAATATTTTAAAAACCTGTGTAGTGTGTTTTATTACTTACAATTTTTCCCTAGGTGAAGGGGTAGGGGGACCATGTACCCCATACTCATTCACATAGGGTGGGGGGCCGGGATCTGGGGGCCCCCTTATTAAAGGGGGCTCCCAGATTCCGATAAGCCCCCCGCCCGCAGACCCCGACAACCAACGGCCAGGGTTGTCGGGAAGAGGCCCTTGTCCTCATCAACATGGGGACAAGGTGCTTTGAGGTGGGGGGGGGCCCGCAGGGCGACCCCCTCCCCCAAAGCACCCACCCCCCCCATGTTGAGGGCATGCGGCCTGGTACGGTTCAGGAGGGGGGGGAGCTCGCTCGTCCCCACCCCCTTTCCTGACCGGCCAGGCTGCGTGCTCGGATCGGGGTCTGGTATGGATTTTAGGGGGGACCCCACGCCGCTTTTTTGGCGTAGGGGCTTCCCTTTATAATCCATACCAGACCTAAGGGCCTGGTATGCCCCGCGCTCGCCGCAATAGGAAAATTTGTTTTTCCTATTGCAGCGAGCGCGAGATGCAATACCCTGCCCTCGCGTCGTATCTGGTCCGTCGGACCAGCCTACACACGAGCGGCCTTTCCGTCGGACCAGCACACACACGAGCGGACTTTCCGCCCGAAACTGAGTCCGACGGAAAGATTTAAAACTTGCTTCAAATCTAGGTCCGGCGGGCTTTTCGGAAGAAGTCCGCCGGAAAAGTCCGCCGGCGCCCACACACGGGCGGATTGTCCGGCACACTCTGGTCCGCCGGACCAAGTATGCCGGAAAGTCCGACCGTGTGTACGCGGCATAAGGGTTTCAGTTTCCTCCTTCAAAAACAGAACAGACAGGTGAGGAGTTCTGAAGTTCCCAAAGGAAGAATTTAGTATTGTCAATACCAAGAGGAAAATCTGGATGTGGTTTGAGCAGGCAGAGTTTGGAAGATCTTTAAAGAGAGTCCAATGTTTTTAATAATGGGGCAGACGATATGGTAGATCAGAGAGTTTAGGGTGGACAATAGGCTGCAGCCAGGGGAGGAAAAATAGGAGGACCAGCGAAATATCTTCTTTTTTTTTTTTTTACTATTTACCAAGAGTTTATGTGATTCAAAATATGTTTAAATAAGGCAGATTTATAATACAATTCCAAGTGAGGTATTTAAATTGAGAAATTCTACTACTCCAGATGTAGTGGAGTAATGCCCTGTACACACGGTCGGACATTGATCGGACATTCCGACAACAAAATCCATGGATTTTTCAGATGGATGTTGGCTCAAACTTGTTTTGCATACACACGATCGCACAAAGTTTTCGGAATTTCCGAACGCCAAGAACGCGGTCACGTACACCACGTATGACGAGACTATAAAAGGGCAGTTTACTACCAAGCGCGGCACCCTTTGGGCTCCTTTTGCTAATCTCGTGTTAGTAAAAGTTGGTGAGAGACGATCCGCGCTTTTTCAGACTCGTGGTTTTCAGATCGTATTTCTGCTGTTCAGTTTGTGCTTGTGGGTTTGTATCTGGTCTTCAGTGCGTGCAGCGAGTTACCATTGATTTTTCATTGTATTCTTGTTCGTTCGTTACTGTTTTTCAGGTCGCTCTTCACAGGCCTTGCTGTTCTTCAGTGTGTTCTGTTACTTCGTTCTGACCAGCCGACCATTTTCCAGCGATGTTGCGTATACGTACTCATCGTAGAGTTCGTGCTGTGCGGGGGCTTGGTGTTGGGGTCCTTACTTTGACACAAGCCCAGTCCATGAACAGGGTGGGGAGGAGTTCATGGACCAAGAATTGGTTGCTCCAGCGTGACCAGTTCTGTCACATGCCTTTGCTCTGTGAGATCCGTGAGAATAATCCTGATGATTTCAGGAACTTTCTCCGGATGACGGACCCTGTATTTCACTGTTTGTTGGCTTTGCTGACCCCCTATATCAGCAGGCAGGATACCTGCATAAGGCAAGCCATTACTCCGGAGCAGAGGCTAGTCGCCACCCTGTGGTACTTGGTGACAGGGAGAAGCCTGCAGGACCTCAAGTTCTCTACAGGCATCTCCCCCCAGGCTCTGGGGATCATTATCCCAGAGACCTGTTCTGCCATCATCCAGGTCCTGCAGAAGGATTATATGAAGGTAAGATTTTTATCCTTTAACATCACATTTTATTGTATTTAATGTTTGATAATGTATTGTATTTCTTTCCTCATTCCCTAATTACCATGATTGTAATATTCTGTGAATGTCCCCTTTGTCCTCATGCATGCTGCATTTTTATGTAATTTTTTTTTGTCCTATATACATATTTGCCTTCACTAACCTCCCCAGCATGCTCTCCTGGGCCTATATTCACCTCGTGTAGTCACTTAACAATGTATTTTGTCAGCTCCATAGTAGTGCTTTACCCTAAATACCCCCTAAAATGTGTAAAATTGTTATTTGTGCTTTAAATTCTGGCAGAGTGCCAGAGGCTTTTTTTTGGGTCCCAAAATCATTTGGAACCCTCCCCCCAACTGCTAACTCAGCTGATACCAATCCTCTACCTGCTGACTTTGCCAAACCCATACACACTATACCCACCTCTTCTGTGGTCAGATTTATGGATGAATTCCCCAAAGCATGTAGTGCAAGGGCCTGCCTGAATACTTTCAAATGGTAATGTTCAAAGTTTTTGTATCCTATTATTATCTTGATAGGTAAGAGCAGAATGTAAAAATGTGCTAAAATGTGTACAGTGTGTATTTATCTCTTTGTATTATGACACTTTTTACCTGTCCAGTGGGCTGCCAATAGTGTAAGTAAGGAGGGGCTGGCCAACGTAATACACATTATTTAGGCATTCATCTCTCAATGAAGTGGAGAGGGTTACCTGTCCAAAACATCTCTCCCCCCCCCATAAATTTATTTAAATGGCCCATGAGGGGGGGGGGGATCTGATAGGTGGACCTTATACCTTTGTCTTTAAATACTCCCTAAAAAATGTAATACTGATGTTGGCCAAGAATGTTTTTGTCTAATCTGCTTTCCATGTTTATGTGCAAAATGATTAATTTTTTTTCTTGTTTGACTACACAGTTTCCTTCCAACCCACAGGAATGGCAAACTGTGGCCTCCCACTTTGCCCAGCGGTGGAACTTTCCTAACTGCAGACTAACTGCAGAGGGA
The DNA here is from genome assembly GCA_037952835.1 of Lithobates septentrionalis. Taxonomy (NCBI): domain Eukaryota; kingdom Metazoa; phylum Chordata; class Amphibia; order Anura; family Ranidae; genus Lithobates; species Lithobates septentrionalis. The sequence continues at coordinate 722,170 of JBBDGP010000934.1, forward strand.
AAATTGATGGGAAACACGTCCACATTGTCCCACCACCCAACTCATACTATTACAACTACAAGGGGTTCAATAGTATTGTGATGTTGGCGGTGGTGTCGGCTACTTACGAGTTCCTGTATGTGGACGTGGGGAAGAATGGCCGGATGTCAGATGGTGGAGTCATCGCCCACACTGAGTTCTACAGGCGTCCCCAGAATGGCAGCTTGGACTTGCCACCTCCAGAAGACAATGCGGAAGGACTCCCATTCGTCTTCGTTGCGGATGAAGTGTTTTCGCTGGGGGGCCATCTTATGCGGCCATTCCCTATGAGGACCCTCACCCCGGACCAGAGGGTTTTTAATCACTGGGTGGTGAAGTACACGTTTGGAATAATGGCCATCCGGTTACGCCTATTTCTTACACTGATACACATGGCAGAATATAAACTCAATCACATCATCCTGGCTTGCTGTGTTCTGTTCTCCACAACTTTTTAAGGAGAAATTCTGTGAACTATGCTGGCTCAGTTGGGCCTGAAGCCGGAACTTATCTCAATGAACCAACCCTGATGGCGCTTGAAGCTGGCCGTCCTGGCTTGCCACCCCTGAGTGCCCACGAGGTCTGTATAAGATACATGAAATACTTTGCTTGTAGGGGGGCCATCAATATGCCAGACAATGTCTGAGACATTTTTTAAATAATTTTTTTTTTAAACTGAACAAATATTTGCTTACATTTACTGCTTGTGTTTCTTTTAGCTGACCATGACTGAAATTTGGGGAGTCGTGAAAATGGTGTGATTGTGTAAAATTATAAAGCACTGTTGGGTGTTATTTACTAAAGGCAAAGACACTTTGCACTGCAAGTGCACTTGAGACTGCACTGAAACTGCACTTGTAGTGCAAAGTGGATTTGCCCTTAGGAAATAACCCCCATTGTCACTAAAAACACCAATTTTACCACAAGAAATGTTTAGGAGCATTGAAAGAAGAAGCCACACATTGTTGATTATCAATCTTTTTAATACAAGCACAATCACATGTGCATTTATAAAAGGTTTTTAAAACAAACCAACATGTTTGTTGTATAACAAATTTTTAGGTCACATTAAAAAAAGTAGAAATGTCCTTTTAAGGTAAAGCAGGCATGTTTAAAACCAACAAGAAATACACAAATCTTGAACTTACAAAGTTCAACTTTTATAGAAATTGAAGGCAATATCAGACATGAGTTTTTACAAATTGTGTTTGATATTGCGTTCAGATGGGGTGATGTCACCCCTGGAAAAGCCAAATTTTGAAGATGCACACAAATTGCAGACTGTCAACATGTGCTAGCTGCCATCATGGGGGATCAAGGGACGTGTTTTGTGGGTTCATCCCTTCCTCTCAGCTACTTTATTATTGAGGAAGGGGTTGCACCCCCAAAACGCATACATTGATCTCCCGTGATGGCAGATAGCACATGTTGACACACTGTGTGCATCTTCAAAAAAAGTTCTAAAAATTTTCCAGACAAAAAAACTGAAATAATTCGGGATTTCGAGGGGTTTTAAATTCTCCCTAAAACATCAATGATGTTCTTAATTTTGTTTTGAACATCATTGATGTTTTGCTTTATGTTTTCCAAGTCCCTATTACACCCCATGATCTCCCTGATCAGGATCTGGGCACTTTCACTGGTGAAATGACCTTCTTTCACAACATCACGATCACCTAAAAATATAGAAACAAAAACACACCATGTATTATAAATATCCAGGCATCCATCTCTTACCTGAGCCTGTGGTCGCAGACACTCACCTGTTGTGGTGACTATTTCCATCACGTCTCCATCCTCCTCCTCTGCTTGGGTTTGTGGGATTTCCCCTTCTTCCAGAGGTGGTGGGTCTGTTGTCTCCTCTGATGAGTGGTGTCCTCCGAGTCTTTTCTCCCCTATGTAAAAAAAAATAGGTATACTTAGCACACAGATATTTGATGGCAGAAATAGGAATATGAAACATTGCTTGGAAGTGGGGTACAATTGTCTGTTTTGGCAGAGTTCCAAGATGAAGAAATATTGTTTTCCTTTGTCAAGCTTGAATACTTACCTGTTTTGTCCAAGCTTCACAGATGGAGACACCCCTATAGTATACACTGGAGCACCTGTGTGGGCCCCCTAATAAAAAGGGTGTTCTTGTGTCCCACACTAGTGCTCCAGCGTCCAGATGTGTAAACAGCTACTGAGTGTCCTCTCCTTACACGGAATCTAGTTTGCATTTCATTCTAGTTACAAACCCATCTAGACACCAAAATTATTTTAAGAGAAGTAGGCCAGAAAAAATTTATTGAACTGCATCTGGACAAAACATGGTGTTTCATAGGCCGAACGAACAATGTTTCCTACGAACGAATAATGTGTCCATGAACATGAAAGTTGCCATTTTAAACTATACAACAGTAAAGAAAAGCACATGGAGCAGCACGAACGTAATAAAAATAAAGAATAGAAACACAGGACAACTACTTACTTTTTTGCAGCACTCTCCTGATCCTTTTATACTGATCGTGCTCCCTTAATTTGAGGTCCAACCACCGCTTCCTGAGTTGATCCTTGGATCGCCATACCCCAAAATTTCTGTGCAGACTCTTCACAACTTTAGTCATGATCTTGGCCTTTCTGACATTGGGGTTAGGGTAAGGTCCATACTTCCCGTCATAGTCGGCCCTCTTCAATATTTCCACCATCTCCACAAAGGCCATATTTGAGGCCTTAAATTGTCTCCTCTGGGATCCTGACGTTTCTGGCTCCGGGCTTTCCACCTCCTCGTTGTTGTAATTAGCACGCACCTGCTCTGTCTCCGCCATGTGCTCTTCCCCACTGCGCCGAACGAGAAGGAGCGGGGAATAGACTAGAAAGAACATCAGGGGCGGGCGGAGTTTCACGCATGCGCAGTGTATATAAAGCGTAACAAGCGATCTGTGAGCGGAGGAAGGAGTATAGGAAGCGCCGATCGTGATAACTAAGGTAACATTTAAACGTGGGCCTATACTGATTGGGGGTTGAGGCCTATATTGGGACAAGATTAGGAGAGTTTAGCCTGACATTAGGGTTGTGTCTTGCAGAGAAAATGGATATATTGAAGGATCAGGACTTTATCACCATATTCATTGATATGTTCAGGGAGCTGCCCTGTCTGTGGCAGGTAAACCACCCACATTATAAGAATCAAACAAAGAGGAAGGCAGCGCTGGATCAATTGCTGGAATTTGTGAAGCCGGTGATCCCCACGGCAGACATCACCTATTTGAAGGCCCTAATTGGTGGCATGAGGAGCACTTATCTAAGGGAGCGCAAGAAGGTCCAGGATTCCCTGAGATCAGGAGCAGCAGATGACATTTATCTCCCCAGGCTGTGGTACTATGACAGGCTGCATTTTCTGGCAGGTCAGACTGAACCCAGGCCAGCACTCTCCAATCTTCCTTCCACGCTTCCTTCCCCCTCAGCTGAGGCTTCTGACGTCCAACCTGGGCCTTCCAGGCAGCAACACATGAAGGAGCCCAGCTTGAGCCAGGTATAGCATTCTTCTAAATATTTCTGGTTGTCAAATTATTGATGTTAAATATATGTTAGTTTGGAGTACTAATTTATGATTGTGATTGATGAACCAAAAACTAAAACGATGTCCCTTTTTCATACACAGGAAAGTCTCAGCCAGGAGGTGGCTGGGCCCAGTAGCCTGCCCGATACCCAGGTCCCTCCCCTCCGCCTTCAAAGAAAAAGTGGCAGGAAGAGGAGTAACCTGGAGGAGGCTGCAATTGGCCTATTTTGGAAGGCTACTGAGGCCCTCAGTGTTGAAGAGGATTTTGCTGACCTAACAGCATGCAAAATGCTGCAAATGGAGGAGGGCCAACGCCTCTTATGTGAGTTTCTCATTTTAGAAGCACTAAATAAGGGGTTGAGGGGCCAACTCACATGCCAAAGCCACATTTGTGAGCTCAACCATGGTCCTCCTCCTCCTCCAGGTCCTGCTCCTCCTCCTACCACACTTCCAACACCAGAACCACAGCCGGGAACGAAGCGTGTAAGGAAGACCAGAGAGTGATGGCCCTGGGTTCAGTCTGGTCTGGCAAAAGATGCAGGCTCTTGTATGACCACAGCCTGGGGACATACATGTCATCTGCTGTTGTTCATGATCTCTTGGACTTCTGGACCAGATTGTACTCCTTTATATATGGACTCCTCAGACCACCAATTTTGCAGTAAAATAATTGATGTGTGCCCTGGGGGCCAAAGGCTTCGCCAATTTCTGCTGTTTATCCAGCATTGCCTCCCTCTTTGTTTGGTTATAAGCCCTTAATAAAGGATTTTTTTTTTTCAATTATACTTGTCTATGTGTGTTTTCCTTCAAAAAGGACAGTTTGTGAGGAGGCAGGTACATTTCAAAAATACAATGTGAAATTAATAAGAGACACCAACACCAAACAATCTCCTTGAGATTAATAAATAATACAAGATAATAATGGTGTTGTGGTAACTTGACACACAAAACACACCCAAAAATATTCTGGAGTAAAAAAAAAAAAAGATAAATCAAACACAAGATCAGGCTTTAAAAAAATCCTAAAAAAAATTATTTAATCTAAAAACGTCCCATAAATAATTTTTTCGGGAGATGTGACAAATAAAAATATTATATTGATGAAATCATGAGAAATAATAAAGAAAGAAGTTTGTGAGAACTCTGTGTGAATATGAGCAGCAAAACTACTTCATTCTTCTAGCATTATAAAGAAGAAGAGAGTGCGCTGCATTAAACAATTTAAAACATTGCAGCCTGACGAAAGCGCTATATCCATTCCGAACGCTAATTTTACCAGACCGAGCAGTTCCGTCTCGGAATTTTTTCTGAGCATGCGTGGCACTTTATGCGTCGGAATTGTCCACACACTGATCGTATTTTGTTGTCAGAAAATTTTATAGCCTGCTCTCAAACCTTGTGTGTCAGAAAGTCCGATGGAAAAAGTCAGATGGAGCCCACACACGGTCGGAATTTCCGACAACAAGCTCCGATCGCACATTTTCTGTCAGAAAATCCGACCGTGTGTACAGGGCATAAGGCTGATTGAAGATGTTTGAACAAAGTTTGAGGAAGAGAAACTGGGACTATTTGAAATAAGTAGAAGAAATGTGACAGGATTGTCATCTTAAAAGATCCCATCCTGCTAAACCAGGATGTTGGAGAAGTGCCCAGTTTTTAAGATGTGTGGTAGTCTGTTCCAAGAGGGGTGAGTCATTTAAAGTATATAATTGTGAAAAGTCTCTAGGAATGCAGACTTGTATGCGAGCGTCTGATCCTGCTGTTGAAAGGCAAATTTCTGTTGGAGGATTGTTGTTTCTTCTTCACGAAGGGAGACATTTAAGACTTCAGATTTAGAATGATTTACTTTAAAATTATTCAACACTCCAAATCGAGTGAACTTGGATAATATGTGAAGGAAAGCAACTCTAGGATTTGAAATGTATAACAGCATGCAGTCCTCGTATAAACGAAGTTTTTGATAAATAGGCCCTATAGGGATTATCCTAATTTCCGAGTTTTTTTACAAATGGACACAGCTAGATGTTCCATCACAAGTAGAAATTATTTTAGTAGTTAAAATATACAGAGGCTTGTGCAGAAGAGAAGGATCTGACATAATTTGCCCCTATGGAGTCATTGTTGAACTTAATGATCCAGAGTGTTGAGAAAACACAAACTCAGGAAAAGATAATTTTTGGTCATAGACAGAATATATAATTCATTAGTGTATCAAATGAATAATGAGATGTTATATTTTTGTATTTAGTGATAAATGGGTTACATATTTGTAATTGTTTGGTGTCAAGGATAGCCTACACAGGCTTATGTTGTATTAATGATATGATTATTGAAATATCCTGGGATAAAAGAGATATAAGATACCAACTGATACTTTATATCATGCAGTAATTTATACTGATGTGACAAAGATATAATTTACCTCTTCCTCATATTAACTTGGAAAAACAGTTCTATGATGTGGGAAAGCATGTCAGAGCTATTAGGGGAAAATGTAGTTACAAATCTATGTCAGATAAATGCACTTTTTTATACAGTGCATTAAAGAGAAATTGTTATGAATTACTAGCACTTACGGTGCCTTGAAAAAGTATTCATACCCCTTCACATTTTCCACATTTTGTCATGTTACAACCAAAAATGTAAATGTATTTTATTGCCATTTTATGTGATAGACCAACACAAAGTGGCACATAATTGTAAAGTGGAAGGAAAATGATAAATGGTGTATTTTTTACAAATACATATGTGAAAAGTGTGGCGTGCATTTGTATTCAGCCCCTTTACTCTGATATCCCTAACTAAAATCTAGTGAAACCAATTGCCTTCAGAAGTCACCTAATTAGTAAACAGAGTCCACCTGTGTGTAATTTATTCTCAGTATAAATACAGCTATTCTGTGAAGCCCTCAGAGGTTTGTTAGAGAACCTTAGTGAACAAACAGCATCATGAAGGCCAAGGAACACATCAGACATGTCAGGGATAAAGTTGTGGTGAAGTAAAAAGCATGGTTAGTTTATAAAAAAAATATCCCAAGCTTTGAACATCTCACGGAGCACTGTTCAATCCATCATCCGAAAATGAAAAGAGCATGGCACAACTGCAAACCTACCAAGACATGGCCGTCCGCCTAAACAGACAGTCCGGGTGGGGAGAGCATTAATGAGGGAAGCAGCCAAAAGGCTCATGGTAACTCTGGAGGAGCTGCAGAGATCCACAGCTCAGGTGGGAGAATCTGTCCACAGGACAACTATTAGACATGCACTTCACAAATATGGCCTTTATGGAAGACTAGCAAGAAGAAAGCCATTGTTGAAAGAAAGCCATAAGAAGTCCCATTTGCAGTTTGCGAGGAGCCATGTGGGGGACACAGCAAACATGTGGAAGAAGGTGCTCTGCTCAGATGAGACCAAAATTGAACTTTTTGCCCTAAAAGAAAAATGCTATGTGTGGTGGAAAACGAACACTGCACATCACCCTGAACACACCATTCCCACCATGAAACATGGTGGTGGCAGCATCATGTGGGGATGCTTTTCTTCAGCAGGGACAGGGAAGCTGGTCAGAGTTGATGGGAAGATGGACGGAGCCAAATACAGATCTTAGAAGAAAACCCATTAGTCTGCAAAAGGCTTGAGACTGGGGTGAAGGTTTACCTTCCAGCAGGACAACAACCTTAAAAATATAGCCAGAGCTACAATGGAATGGTGTAGATCAAAGCATATTCATGTGTTAGAATGGCCCAGTCCAAGTCCAGACCTAAATCCAATTGAAAATCTGTAGCAAGACTTGAAAATTGCAGTTAACAGACGCTGTCCATCCAATCTGACAGAGCTTGAGCTATTTTGCAAAGAAGAATGGGCAAAAATTCCACTCTGTAGATGTGCAAAGCTGGTAGAGACATACCTAAAAAAATTTGCAGATGTATTTGCAGCGGAAGGTGGTTCTACAAATTATTGACTCAATATTGAGAATTGAGGGGGGCTGAGTATAAATGCACGCCACACTTTTCACATGTAGCACTTACCCCCTAAGGAGCTGCTGGTAATTAATCGGCCCTGTACTTTGCTTTTCTACCCCCAATGAATTGGCTCAACCCATTTGACACAGTTGTGTAACAGTGTTGGTGTGAAACCCAATAAATGAAAAGGAGAAATAAAAATAAAAAACTATATGACCAAGGCACACCAAACAGAGTAAACTACAAAAAAGTTTATTAAGCTATGCAAAGCTGAACACAGAAAAAATAGTACACAACCACCCCTAAAAGACAGATATGGTGGGAATACAGGTAGGAAATCCCACCAAACTATCTGTACCCTCCCTGTAAACAGTATATAATCCCTCCTAGAAAAGCGAGGAAGCCTGCAAGTGGGGAAGATTCCTCCCTACCCCAATTGATAGCACACCCCTATAGCACCTATAAAACCCCCTACTACCTGAAATGGCAGGCTGAACCATACAATTCCTGAAGGGACAGAGTGATAATGCAAATGCACTAGATATTCACGCTGTTCCCAGACACAAACAGCTCAATGGCTAGCCAGGCCAGGCTTCTTGTATTCAGCCCATATATTAGGTTACAATTTCCACTAGGGGCAGTAGAAAAGAAAGATGTTCTCAATCATCTGATAGGAGGTGTTTCCTTGTCTAATATAGTTTCTATAAGTTATAGAGATACTGTGGAGGTTACCATACTCTAGTATAAATGTAAGTTCTGAGATCCATTGCGCAGAAAGCATTACCACCTAAAGCTTCTCAATGCTATCTCATTCCACTGAGATAAAGAATAAATCAAGCCAGCTGACATCATCTTGAGCTGAACTAATTAATGTATAACTAAAGGAAAAAAAATTTTTTTTAGTTTTGGATAGAGTGGAAAAGGATTAGAACTAGGGCTGCGGAAATTAACAATTAATTCCTCGATTAATCGTAAATTTTTTTGATCGATCAAAATTTTTTTGATCGGTAGGCTGCCTGCCCTGGGGCTGCTTTGGGCCAAGCTGTGGCTGCAGCGCAGCGCTCCGCTCCCTCCTCCTCCACTATACGTCATATACAGTCTGCGGGCATCTCCCGCTGTGTGTCTCGGAGCTGAATGTGAAAACTTTGGCCGCGCTGTTCGAAAAGTCCCGCCCTCCTCCTAGATCAGCTCGTGTGATAGACGCAGTGTTCTGTCTATCACACAAGCTGATCTAGGAGGAGGGCGGGACTTTTCTCACAGCGTGGCCAAAGTTTTCACACTCAGCTCCGAGACACACAGAGGGAGATGCCCGCAGACTGTGTAATCTAGGCACAGGCACTGACTACAGTGAGGCTGCGATTATGGGCACGGTGAGACTGCATTTTGGGCACGGTGAGACTGCATTATGGGCATGGTGAGACTGCATTATGGGCACGGTGAGACTGCATTATGGGCACGGTGAGGCTGCCATTATAGGCACGGCTATGCTGCGATTATGGGCACGGTGAGACAGCATTATGGGCACGGTGAGACAGCATTATGGGCACGGCGAGGCTGCGATTATGGGCACGGTGAGACTGCATTATGGGTATGGTGAGGCTGCCATTATAGGCACGACTATGCTGTGATTATGGGCACGGTGAGACAGCATTATGGGCACGGCGAGGCTGCGATTATGGCACGGTGAGACTGCATTATGGGAATGGTGAGGCTGCGATTATGGGCACGGTGAGACTGCATTATGGGCACGGTAAGGCTGTGATTATGGGCATGGTGAGGCTGCGGTTATGGGCACGGTAATGCTGAGATTATGGGCACGGTGAGGCTAAGTTTATGACATGTTACGTCCTAGCCATGCCCTGCTATGTCCCGCTTCGGCCGTTGCCATAACAACAGTGCTAAATCAGCTAAAAGTATTTGGATCTGTATGTGCGTTATAATTAATCGAAATTAGTCGATTAATCGATTTAAAAAAACGATTAATCGAACACGAAAATTTTAATCAGTAACAGCCCTAATTAGAACCCCTGTTTTTTTTTTTTGCTGTCTGTGCCCTTGGTAAGGATATTATTGTCCTGTTCACCATTACACTAAACTGATAAAAATGATTCTGTTGGCTTGTAATTTATAATTTTCAACATAAAAATAAATGTTAATTAATTTACTTTATTTTAAGTACTGATATTTTAAGTACCTTACTTAATTTTCATTAGTTCTTAAAACACACCTTTTACATTTACAAAAATAATGTATAATATTTAGTAATCTAGACAAAACCTTTAAGGTACTGTATGTGCATTTCCATATTCTAGTTGAGATAGATTTACTTAAAAAAAAATTATCTTTTCAGTTCACTGAAATTGCGGGACGCAAATGTTTGCCAAACATGCAATATTAGTTTTGATGCTGTATATTTTAAAGAGTTTGACGTCTTTTGGAACTTTGAAAGCCTGCACAAGGCAGTTCCCATACGTTTGAGGCCCATCAGGACAAAAGAGCACCGCCAGTGACAAGAATTTTTCACTAGTCACTACAAAGCCATGCAATGCCATTGAAAGGTAAGAATGAACATTGAACAAATTATCGTTCACATGCTTTAAATGTTGCTTAACATACCATCCAAAATGTTTATTTTATTTGCAGATTAATATATTTATAATAAATGGACATACGTCCATTGTGTACACCTATTGAGGCAACTCACTTGTGCGCACACAAAGTTTGCGCTTACTGCATGCGGCAGAACGTAACCAAGATGTAGAGTGAGGGACCGCCAGCTGTTAAGCTTAAAAACTATTTTGTGGCACAAAATTTAATGTTTCAGTCGGTTCTGTTTTTGAGATATTGGAATTCAAATTCAGATTATGTAACATCAAGCCCCGCCCATTTCAAAAACAAATATACCATATTTATGCTGCATTGGCAGGAAAAACAAGCATATTGGTATAGTGAATTTTTTCATATAGCACTCTCTATTTGTATCAGAAAGAATGATTATGGGACTCATTTATGCTTTTAGGCTGACCTACCCTGAAGACCTAAAATATACCTTTGAAGTTTTTCAGAAGATCTTTTTAGAGCTAGATGTGTGGAATCTATCTTCAAAAGTTCACACTTTACCCGCTTGCCGACCAGCCACCGTAATTATACTGCGGCTGGTCGGCTCTCCTGCGCAAACCGCCATAGGTGTACGTCGGTCTTTGCACAGGATATAGCGAGCGTGCGTGCCTGCTGCGGGAGCGTGCCCACGGGTTTGGCAGACTCGATGTCGGGCGGTGACCCATGATCGCGGTATACAAAGGCAGATCGGGGATTCCAAGGCGATTCCATGTTCTGCCAGATGACATATTAGAGCTCTTCTGTTCCCAGTGATCGGGAACAGCTATCTCTGTCATGTCCCTGGTAGCCCATCCCCCCTACATTTCGAACACACCCAGGGAACACACTTAACCTCTTGATCGCCCCCTAGTGTTAACCCCTTCTCTGCCAGTGTCATTTATACATTGATCAGTGCATTTTTATAGCACTGATCATTGTAATAATCTGATTTGGGGTCAGATTTGCGCGCTGCAATGTCACAGTCCCGCTAAAAATCGCAGATCGCCGCCATTACCAGTAAAAACAATAAAAAAGAAAAAATTAATACATTCTGTATTCTATGTTCTTTGCAGATATGCTGTATATACATGTGTGCGTTTCAGTTTGATTTGTTAGCTGAGAAAGAGGCATTTCTTTCTTTTTTCTTTTAAATGTTTACATTTACATTTGATGCTGTTTTAATATTACATTTGTAAGTGTTACATTTGTAACACTTTATAAATGATAAATGTCAATTTGTTTTGAAAGCCTGTTTCATCAGGCTATTCCTTTTTTTTTAAACCATATTATTGTATTATTTTTATATAAAAACCTTTAAACATAAGGGTGCCTTGCAAAAGTATTCACCTCACCCTTGCCATTTTTCGTGTTTTGTTGCCTCACAACCTGGAATTAACATGGATTGTTTGAGGATTTGCATCATTTAATTTACAGAACATGCTCACAACTTTGAAGATGTGTTTTTTTTTTATTGTGAAGCAAACAACAAATGGGACATAATAACAGAAAAAGTCAATGTGCATAACTATTCACCCCCCAAAGTCAATACTTTGTAGAGCCACCTTTTGCGGCTATCACAGCTCCAAGTCGCTTTGGATAAGTCTCTATGAGCTTGCCACATATTACCACTGGGATTTTTGCCCATTCCTCCTTGCAAAACTGCTCCAGCTCCTTCAAGTTGGATGGTTTGCGCTTGTGAACAGCAATCTTTAAACACAGATTTTCTATTGGATTGAGGTCTGGCCTTTGACTAGGCCATTACGACACATTTACATGTTTCCCCTTAAACCACTCAAGTGTTGCTTTAGCAGTGTGTTTGGGGTCATTGTCTCTCTGACCAGTTTCCCAGTCTTGACTCCTGAAAAACATCCCCACAGCATGATGCTGCCACCACCATGTCTCACTGTGCTGGATGGTGTTCTTTGGGTGATGAGTACCTTCCTCCATACATTTTGGGAGTCTCCCACATGCCTTTTTGCAAGCTCAAAACGCGCCATTTTGTTTTTTGCTAAAAGTAATGGCTTTTTTCTTCTGGCAACTCTGCCATAAAGCCCAACTCTATGGAGAGTACGGCTTATTGTCGTCCTATGTACAGATACTCCAGTCTCTGCTGTGGAACTCTGCAGCTCCTCCAGGGTTACCTTAGATCTCCGTGCTGCCTTGTCCCTTACTTGTTTGGAGAGTTCCTTGGTCTTCATGGCAGTGTTTGGTTAGTGGTGTTTAGGTGTTGCAGCCTCTGGGGCTTTTCAAAAAGGTGTGCATATGTAACGACAGATCATGTGACACTTAGATTGCACACAGGTGGACATCATTTCACTAATTATGTGACTTCTGAAGGTAATTGGTTGCACCAGAGCTTTTTGTGGGCTTCATAACAAAGGGGGTGAAGACAATCGGGGTACTCAGAGCCCTATTAAGGAGCCATTTTATCCCTTCCACTTTCTGTGTCTTATACTCTGGACCCCTGGACTTTGTGCATTAGATACCATTGCTCCCTACACTCTGTGCATTACATATTCCTGACCCTTGCTCTCTGCACACTGCATTGTCCTGCATTACAAACTCCTAACTTTTGCACACTGTGCATACTTACTCATGACCCCTGAATTATGTTCATTACATTCTGCTAACCCCTGCACTCTGTGCATTATATATATCTCTGCACTCTGCACATTACATTCTCCCAACCGAGGCATTCTTTACATTACATATTCATGACCTTTACACTCTATACATTACATAGCCCTGATCCCAATCCTCTGTATGTTACATACTCCTGACCCCTGTTCTCTGTACATTACACAGTCCTAAACAATGTACTCTGTGCATTACATTGTCCTGACTCCTACACACCATGAGTTACACTCTCCTGACCCCTGTACTCTGTGCATTACATTCTTCTAACCCCTGCACTCTGTACTTTGCTTAATTTTGACCCTTACAGTCTGTACATTACATATTCTTGAGCCTTTTAATCTGTACATTACATTCTCCCGACTCCTGTGTTCAGTGATACATACTCTGCACCCCTACAATTTGTGCATTACATATTCCTGATCCCTGCACCTTGCACCATGTGTTACACACTCCCTAGTACATTTAGTTCCCCTGACCCTAGCAGTCTGAATATTATGTTGTCCTGACCCCTGTACTTACTGACTTGTGCACTCTATGACCCTTGCACTCAGTACATAACATACCCCTGACCCATGCTCTCTGTACATTACATTGACCTAAACACTGCACTTTGCATGTTACATACACCTAAATTCTTCACTCAGTGTGTTACACACTTCTGATCTCTGCGTGCTGTACATTGCACACTTCTGACTCTTGCTCTATGTGAGTTGCACATTCCTGACCCCTGCACTCTGTAAATAAGCATTACATACGTCTGACCGCTACGCTATATACATTGCACACTGCTAACTCCTGGAGTCTGCACATTGCTCATTCCTGGTCCCTACACTTACCGTATATACTCGAGTATAAGTCGATCTGAGTATAAGTCAAGGCCCTAATTTACCACAAAAAAATGGGAAAAACGTATTGACCCGAGTATAAGATGAGGGTGAGAAATGCAGAGGGTCAACAATGCCCATCTGCAGCTGTATACCTCCCTGTGTCCTGTGCATGTGTCCTGTGCATGTGTCATGTGTCCTGTGCATATGTGCATGTGTCATGTGTCCTGTGTATATGTGCATGTGTTATGTGTCCTGTGTATATGTGTCATGTGTCCTGTGTATATGTGTCATGTGTCCTGTGTATATGTGCATGTGTCATGTGTATATGTACCTGTGTATATGTGCATGTGTCATGTACCTTTGTCCTGTGTATATGTGCATGTGTCATGTGTATATGTACCTGTGTCATGTACCTGTGTATAAGTGCATGTGTCATGTACCTGTGTATATGTGTATATGTGTATATGTACCTGTGTCCTGTGTATGTGTGCATGTGTCATGTGTATATGTACCTGTGTGCATGTGTCTGTGTGCATCCTACCTGTGTCCCGTGCATCCTCCGTGTGCCGCTCCGAACCGATCAGCGTGTGCGGCGGCCATTCACTGTTCAAAATCCGTGCCTCCTCCTCGTCCATGATAGGCAGAAAACTCCATTTCCCAGCAGTCAGCGGTCAGCCTATCACGGACATTCTCTCATCCTCATACCACGGACGAGGATGAGAGAATGTCCGTGATAGGCTGTACACTGACTGCCTATCACAGACGAGGAGGCGCGGCTTTTGAACAGTGAGAGCCGAGAGCCGCTATGTAGCACACGCTGGCCGCCGTCTGCCTGCATGACACGCTGATCATGCAGACAGACGGCGGTGACTCGTGTATAAGTCGAGGGGGGAACTTTCGAGGGGGGCTGAAAAATTTGACTTATAGACGAGTATATACGGTATTGCCTATTATGCTCCTGACTTCTGCACTCTGTACATTACATACTCCTGACCACTGAACATTATATGCTGTGGTTGCTAAGTTGTTTCTCACTATTATTTCTCAGCCAGGGTGCCCGGAAAATGGTTCAAAGTCATGAGTTGCCATGGTGCTGGCGGCCAGGGCATATGTTCATTGCTTTGGTGATGCACCCTACTAGCGTGCACCACAACAACGCATGACTCTGATCCAGGGCAGGTGGCATATGTCTCAGCAAGGGTGCCCCGAACATGAAACCAAGTCTAACTTGGATCAGAGTCATGAGTTGCCATGGTACAGGCGGGCCTGGGCACATGTTCATTGCCATGGTAAAGCACTCTACTAGCTTGCACCACAACAACGCATGACTCTGAACCAGGGCAGGTGGCATGCAGGTTATTCAGGAAAAGATGGAAGTCCACCCCCTCCACCACCTGCCCTGCTATGGTTGCTAAGTTGTTACCCACTATTATTTCTCAGCCAGGGTGCCCTGAACATGGGACCAAGTTTACCTTGGATCAGAGTCATGAGCTGCCATGGTGCGGACAGGCCAGGGCACATGTTTATTGCTATGGTGATGCACTCTACTACAAAGGGTGTTCAAGTTAAACAGGGCCTTTTGTGCTTATATAATAAAAGAACAAATTTCAAGGAGTGGAAAGTGTATTTATTTTTCAACATACTCCTCTGCTGCATTTATACACTTATCCCAACCTTTAACTAATGCCTGGAAAGCTTCGACAAAGAAAGATTTGTCAGTACGCCTGAACCATCCTAGGACAGCCTGCTTCACTTCAAGATTTGTCTCTTCTGCAATTTCATGAGAGATTATGCGTTGATTAATCCAGGATCAGGTGTTCCATGCGCTGAAGGTTCACAGGAATGACTGCTGTGGGCTGGGAACCACCACAGCCGGAATCTTCACTAAAGGATATATGGCCATCTTTGAAATGTTCACACTATGCAAATGTCTTACTGCGGCTGAGCGTCTCATCACCATACTGTGCTTGAAGTCTTCTGTAGATATCCGGGGGTTTTACGCCTTCGTTCACAAGAAACTTTATCACCATATGCTGTTCCATGCAGGCACTAACACTGTTGTCTGCCATCTTGATTAACAGTCTCTGGATTAGCCCGCAATATGTGCATCGCCTATCAGTAATAGAACACACTTGCCACTTACCACTTAGCATCCCTTTTTTATATCTGTAAAATTAAAAGTCCCAGTTTGATTGAACCTCCTCGTGGCTTGCACCACAACAATGCATGACTCTGGACCAGGGCAGGTGGGTTGCAGGGTATTCAGGAAAAGATGGAATTCCACCTTTTACAGACCTTCTCCACCTCCTGCCCTCAGTTGCACTGCGTGAGCCAAGAGGTAGGGCTCTGATGTGAAGAGCGGGCTGTGTGATTTGGGGGCTCTGTGTTGGGGGGCATGTGTGCCTGGAGGACTCTGTAATGGGGAGGCTCTGGTGTAATGGGGGGACTATGATATGAAGTGAAGCTCTCATGTAAAGCACAGCCTCTAATGTAAAGGGGTGACTCTAGCATAAAGTGGGTATCTAATGTTATGGGGGAACCTCTGGTGTGATAGGGAGGGGCTTCTTATGTGAAGGGGTATTCTGGTGCGACGTGAATTTCTTCAAGTCAGTTGTGTGCATTGTCCCAGGCTCAGGTTACCCAAGTAACATTTAAGTTTCATAGACATTTTAGACAAGGGTGCCTCAAGATTTTGCATACTTTTAAAGGGTGCGGTGATTGACAAAAGGTTGAGAAAAGATCTATAAGGAAGTTTTTCTCTACAGAAGGCTCAGACAAGCTGTTGATTTTTTTTAAATGAAAGTGTTGAGGTTTAAAGGTGTCTGTTCTTGTACCCACAAAATTTAAACATTTTGTGGGTTAAAAAGACTGTAACATACATGTGCTTGGTATACAATGAATAGGCTCTGGTTTTAATTAAAGCAAAAAAATAAATATAAGGAGAGGGCCCCTACAACAAAGGGAGATACCAAAGTGATCCAAGTACTATGACTAAGATGAGACTTTATTGAAAACCATTAGGCTCCATTCACACCTCAGGGTTTCGATTACTAGCGTTTTTTTAAGCATTTTTTGCAGCTTTTTGCAAGCTTTTTTTAAAGCGTTCTAGAAGTGTATTACAAGCCTTTTTAATTAGGGGTGGAGAACTGCTATTTGAGCATTTTACGAGCGCCTTACAAGCATTTTACGAGCGTTTTTTTTGCTCAAGTCAGGCGTTTCTGAACAGGGGCCATTGAAATTAATCAGATTTTGCTTGTTGGGCATTTTGGAGCTTCAGAGCTGAGAGTTGTACAAGCTGAAAAATGCTCAGGTGTGAACAGAGACTGAATGATAGTTAAACCATAAAAAATACATCACATCACAAATAATTAAATCTCCGCCTATCACCATATAAAAATTGACAATGTTGTCAAAGAGTTAAAAACATGGAGTCCAGAGGCGAAAAATGAACATCACAGAATAGAATTTGAGATTTATCCCCAGTGCTGTGCTCAATAACATATTCACAGCTTTATCCAAGCAATTGGCTGTAAATGAATGATGATAGGGGGATGTGACAGAGCACAGCACAGGAGATGATTGCTACACAACAAGTAACCAAAAAAAAAAACTGTTCCAGACAGATGGACTGGATGATAGGTTTTAATTAATCTGTTAGCACAATTTAGCCACACCCACCATTTTTTGTGCACCACATCATTATTTCCCCGAGGGTGCTCCAGATCTTTCACAATCCTACCAATGCCCACAAACTTTATTACCTTTTTGCATAGTTTGAAGCCCATTCAGGGCAAACAACAGTTTTTTTAAATGCCCTCCTTTCCAGTGACACATACCAGTACTTTTCTTAACGTTTCTTAACTTTTTTTCTTAACTACACTGTGAGTTCTCAAGACCGAGGATATCTAGTAATGAAATGTAATTAGTGTTGGGGGCAGCTCAGAAGAGGAGGTGAGTATTGCAGTCCGCTGGGGAAACTGTGAAAAGAAAAAAAACAAAAAACATGGAGTTGGGCTTTGCAAGCAAACCTGTTGCTTTGCCCTAAATGGGAAAAACACAGGTCTGCCTACTCACAAACAAACTGCCCTTTTTTAATTCAAACACAGCCAATGATTTGTGCAAAAAAAATACATTTATTAAGGGGCCATAACAAAATAAAGAGGAAGGCAACACTAGATAAACTGGTGAAATAAGCGAAGCCTTTGTACCCCAGGGCACACATGAACTATTTGACATGCAAAATTGGTAGCCTGAGGAGTCCATTTAATAGGGAGCACAATCTGGTCCAGGGCTCCAAGAGATCAGGAACAGCAGCAGATGACATATATGTCCCCAGGCTGTGGTCATACAACAGCCTGCGTCTTTTTCCAGACCAGACTGAACCCAGGCCATCACTTTCTTGTCTTCCTTCCACGCTTGCTTCCACGCTTGCTTCCAGGCTGTGGCTCTGGTGTTGGAGTTGTGGCAGGAGGTAGAGGAGGAGGAGGATGGTCCAACTCACACAGATGGGTTTTGCTTGTGAGTTCACCCCTCAAACCCTTATATAGGGCCATATATATCACTTCCTCACAAAAGAGGAGTTGGTCCACCTCCATTTCCTGCATTTTGTTGGCAGCCATGCAGGCATAGGCCTCAAGAAGACTGGGGGGTTCTGAGGGCCGCAGAAGCCTGTCGAATTAACCCAAGTGCTGACTCCTCCATGCTCCTCCCCTTCCTGGGCCTTTTTTCTTGAAGGCGGAGGGGAGGGACCTGGGATTCGGTCAGGCTACTGGGCCTGGCCACCTG
Source organism: Lithobates septentrionalis (assembly GCA_037952835.1). NCBI lineage: Eukaryota > Metazoa > Chordata > Amphibia > Anura > Ranidae > Lithobates > Lithobates septentrionalis. The sequence goes on from JBBDGP010000934.1 coordinate 740,537, forward strand.
CTGGCTGCCACTTACCCCCGCCACCTCCTAGCTGCCACGTTCCCATGCCATCTCCTGGCTGCCACTTATCCTAGCCTCCTGGCTGAGGCTTTCCTGTGTATGAAAAAGGGACATAGTTTTAGTTTATTGTTCATCAATCACACACAATTTTGAGAAATATGTTGAACAATGCAATACCTGACTCAAGCTGGGCTCCTCCACATCTTCTTCCTGGGTGGAAGGCCCAGGTTGGACGTCGGAAGCCTCAGCTTGGGTGGAAGGAAGGGTTGAGAGTGATGGCCTGATTTCAGTCTGGTCTGACAGAAATCGCAGTCTGTCATAGTACCACAGCCTGGGTACATAAATGTCATCTGCTGCTGCCCCTGATCTCATGGAATCCTGGACCTTGTTGCGCTCCCTATTATAAGTGCTCCTCAGACCACCAATTTTGCACTTCAAATAGCTGATGTCTGCCGTGGGGATCTGTGGCTTCACAAACTCCAGCAATTTATCCAGTGCTGCCTTCCTCTTTAGTCAATTTGTATAAAAGGGGTGTTTTGTCTGCCACAGAGAGGGCAGCTCTCTATACGAATAAATGTATTGGGGGAGGAAATCATGATCGTTGAATCGATCCATTTTACCTGCAAGACAAACCCTAATGTCAGGCTAAACTGTCCTAATCTTGTCCCAATATAGGCCTCAATCTCTAAGCAGTATAGGCCACTGATGCCCCAAGTTAAAATTGTACCTTCGTTAGAATGATCGGCGCTTCCAATACTCCCTCCTCTGCTCACAGATCGTACGTACGACGCATACGCGTTCCGCTTTTTATACACTGCGCATGCGTGAAACTCTCTTTCGGCACAGAGGAAGAGCACATGGCGGGGAAAGAACAAGTGCATGCAGACAGCAGCAGCAGCAACGATGAAAGGCCGGAGCCACAAAGGTCCCGATCCCGGAGGAGAATTAACGCCTCAAATATGTCCTTTGTAGAGATGGTGGAGATGGTGGACATCTTGAAGAGGGCCGACTATGATGGGAAGCATGGACCTTACCCAAACCCAAATGTGAGAAAGGCCAAGATCATGGCTAAAGTTGTGAAAAGTCTGCAGAAGAATTTTGGGGTAGGGCGATCCAAGGATCAACTGAGGAAACAATGGTCAGACCTCAAATTGAGGGAGCAGGATCAGTACAGAAGGATCAGGAAACTGCTTCTAAAAAGTAAGTATTTTGTGGTGTGTTCATATTATTATTATTATTACTTTAGTGCTGCTCCATGTGCTTTTCTTTACTGTTGTACAGTTTAAAATGGCAAGTTTCAGGTTCGTGGGCACAGTAATCGTTCGTAATAAACATTGTTCGTTCTTTTACTAATACAATGTTTTTGGCAGATGTAGGTTACCTACATTGGGTCATGCCTATTTGTATTCAAAAAAGTTTAGTACATTGTTGTCTAGATGGGTTTGTAACTAGAATGAAATGCAAACTTGATTCAGTGAAAGGAGAGGACACTCAGCAGCTGTTTACACATCTGGACGCAGGAGCACTAGTGTGGGATTCCAGAACAAACTTTTTAGGGTGTCCCACACAGGTGCTCCAGTGGATACTAGGGGTCTCTCTCTACATGTGTGATACTTTACCATAAAAGTTAAGTATTCCAGCTTTAAGAAAGGAAAAATATCATGTATTCAGCTTGGAACTCTGCCAAAACAGACAATTGTACGACACTTCCAAGCAATGTTTCATATTCCTATTTCTGCCCTCAAATATCTGTGTGCTAAGTATACCTTTTTTTATTCACATAGGGGAGAAAAGACTCAGGACATCAGAGGACACCAGGGACACACAATCTCCTAAATAAGGGGAACTCAGCATACCACAACCTGAGGAGAGGTTTATGAAGTTGGCGAAATAGTGACCACAACTGGTGAGTGTCTGAGACAACAGCTTCAGGTAATAGATGTATGCCTGCATATTTATAATACATGGTGTTTTTTTTTTATTTTTAAGTGATGTGGATGTTGTGGAAGAAGAAACACATTTCACAAGTGCAAGTGCACACATCCTCATCAGGGAGATCATTGTGTGCAATAGGGATTTACAAAAGATCAAGGAAGACATCAATGATGTGGAAAAAATACTCAAAAACATCCTTGATGTTTTAGGCAGAATATAAAACACACCAAAATTTGACTAATTGTTTTTATTTTTCTTAATTTGTCAAAAAATTTTGAAAGCCAAATTTTGAAGATGCACACAGTGTGTCAACATGTGCTATCTGCCATCACGGGATATCAATGTACACGTTTTGTGGGTGCAACCCCTTCCTCGCAACTCAAGTAGCTGAGAGAAAGGGGTTGTACCCCCGAAACACGTACATTGATCCCCCATGATGGGAGCTAGCACATGTTGACCTTAGCCATGGGATCAAGAGGGAAATCCCCATTTTGACTCTCAATTTGTGTGCATCTTCAAAATTTGGCTTTCACAGCGGTGACATCACCCCATCTGATGAAGGCAATATCAACACAGTTTGGACATACTAACGTCTGATATTGCCTTCAATTTATCAAAGTTGAACTTTGTAAGTTCCTGAGTTATGTATTGTTTTATGGTTTTAAAAACATGCCTGTTTACCACACAAAAGATATTTCTGTATATTATGTGTACACGAAAAAAAAATTTGTATAAAAATATGTTGGTTTGTACAAAAACCCTTTTCTAAACACACATGTGAATGTGCACAGAGTAAAAATTTTTATACTCAACAATGTGTGGCTTCTTCTTTCAATGCTCAATAGCAGTTTTTGGAGTAAGTTGGTGTTTACAGTGACAATGGGGGTTATTTACTAAAGAAAAATCCACTTTGCACTTCAAGTGCACTTTCAGTGCAGTTTCAAGTGCGCTTTTGCAGTGCACTTGCAGTGCAAAGTGGATTTTCCTTTAGTAAATAACACCCACAGTTTTAATTTGCAACAATCAGGCCATTTTCGTCAATCCAAAAAATTAATTCATGGTGCTGAAAATTATGAATATTTTTAGCATTAATGCATTACATACATTAACAACAAAAACAAGGTGTGTATGTAGTAGAACTCGGTCTGGGCGATGACTCAACCATCTGACATCCGGCCATTCTTCGCCATGTCCACAAAGAGAAATTCATATGTCGCCGACACCACTGCCAACATCACAATATTATTAAACCCCTTTTATAGTTATATTAGTATGACCCCGAGTTGGGGGGTGGAACTATGTGGTTGTGTTTCCCATCAATTGCCCTTCCGCTATTGGGAAAGTCCCACCGCTAGGCAAATTGGTAAGCCACAGTCTGCCATTCCTGTGGCGTTGAAGGAAACTGTGGAGTGAAACAAGAAAAAAAAATTAGTACTTTTGCACATAACATTGCAAGCAGATTAGACACAAACATTCTTGGCCAACATCAGTGCAACATTTATTTGAAGGAGTATTAAAAAAAAAAAATCTAAGGTCCACTTATCAGATTCCTCACCCCCTCCGATGGCCCATTGTAAATATTTTCGAGGGGGGGGGGTAGATGTTTTGGACAGGTAACCCTCTCCACTTCATTGAGAGATGAATGCATGAATAATGTGTGTTACTTTGGCAAGCTCCTCTTTACTTTACACTATTGGCAGTCCACTGGACAGGTAAGAAGTGTCATAATACAAAAATATAAATACAAAATTTATATGGCAGGGACGTCGCCCCAGGATAAAACATGACACAATGATTCTCCCGAAAGTCAGGGGGGGTGCGGGGGTCCCAGATGCCTCTATATACCATAAGGCAGCGGTACTCGTGCGTATAGTGGATTGGTTCCACCACTCTTCCTCCAAACTTTGGGTTCAACTAGAGAAATATCTTAATGAGGCTGATCTTTGCGCCCTGCCGTGGACCCCTATGGCTGGGCGTGGGGACGGCTTATTCTCCACTGCTCTTACTCGCCAAACTCTCCAGATTTGGGACCGCATGATCTCAGCGAGTAAATTGTCTAAAATCCAGGGCCCAATGACCCCTCTCTTCGGGACTCCGGCTTTCCCCCCAGCAGCGAACAAGTTAAGATTTGGACCCTGGAGTAGGGATAGCCATAGACGTTTAGCACAGGTCTTACGCGCTGACCCATCCTTGAGAACGGACATACCCTCTCGGACGGAATTAGGGACCTCAACAATGTGGTTACAAAGGGGTCAAATAACGTCATACATACGCACTTTCTCATCCATCTCAGAGATACTGGCCGACCCATCAGACTTTGACGAACTGCTTTTACAACCAGACCCACCAATACATGTAGTATCACTGTTGTATTCCCTACTACTGAACGAATATGCCCCTGACCTTCCAACATATACACAGAAATGGGAAGCGGAGCTGCAACACTCCATCTCCCCCACTGATTGGCAAAAAAGCTTTATCCTAACGCATAGGATTTCCCTGGCAACCAAGAACCAAGAAAAAGGGTTTAAATTATTAACGAGGTGGTACAGATGCCCAGTAGATATTAAAAAGTTTAACCCCTCTTTGACAGACGTGTGTTGGAGATGCCTGTCCTCTAGCGGGACAATGCTTCACATCTGGTGGGCTTGCCCTCCAATCTGGAAACTATGGCAAAAGGTCTTTGATCTTTACAGCAGGCTGATGGCGACATCAATCAAACCCACACCAGAGATAGCCCTATTATCTATACTCCCAGGCCCCCTCAAGTCGATTAAAAAAGATGTACTGCGCCACTTTCTGGCAGCAGTTAGGACAGTGATCCCCCGACATTGGAAAACGACAGATGTGCCTTCCTTGGGAGAATGGGTGGTTGAAGTGGACCAGATAAGAGATCTGGAGCGCCTGTTGGCGGAGGAAGTGGGAAAGGAGGAGCAGTTTACCGCCACCTGGACCTCATGGTCCATGTTTCGCTATTCTGATGAGTTTTCCCTTTGGGTCAGAGATACCCCACCCTTACCCGCCGATTAGCCATGCTGGAGTGCCTGGTGCCTCAGGTACCATCCCACACTTCTACTCACGTTCTTATTTCTGACTTTTTCTGTCTCCTCTTTGTTAAGTACTGAACCGACCACTCACATATATAGTTAAAGATCATATCTTTGGACTAGCTAAATGACTTGATTATCTATAATAGGTGGATAAAAGACTTCCACAGCAGTCTAATTCGTTGAGAGGGAACCCTCAGATAACACCAACCCGCGAAACTACAAGGTTCATTATATGTTGGCCCCCACCCGCATATTATTCCTCTCTTAGAATAAAGATTTCAATATACAATATGATATACCAGTAGTTCACCGAAAGCTGTATGTTAAAATGATCACTCCTGTTTATACATGGGTAAAGTACACCTCACTATTCTATGTATACTATATGTGTTGCCAAACTGTAAAGAATGGTATTTTTCTGTTATATTCTTTGTGTTCTTACTTTTGAAAATAAACTAAGATTGAAAACAAAAATATAAATACACACTGTCCAAATTGAAGCACATTTTTACATTCTGCAATTACCTATCAAGATAATAGGAGAACAAAACTTTAAACAGTACCATGTGAAAGTATTCAGGCAGGCCCTTTCACTACATGCTTTGGTGAATTCATACAGAATTCTGACCACAAAAGAGGTAGGTATAGTGTGTATGGGTTTGGCAAAGTCAGCAGATAGAGGATTGGTATCGGTTGACTTAGCGGTTGAGGGGAGGGAGGGTTCCAAATAATTTTGGGCCCCCCAAAAAAAGCCTCTTGCACACTGCCTAAATTTAATAGACCTTCCCATTTTGCAAATTGTTGCACTTTTGGGGTTGTCTACTTGCTGACATGCCCATGTGGTTGTCTCTATGTGGGCAAAACGAAGCTGGAATTACACGTGCGATGGGAGGACATATAACGAGCATGCATACTTGCAATCCTGATTTACCCCTGGGCAGACATGCCCGAGATGTACACCAAGGAAAGTTCCCGAAAATCAAATTTTTGGTACTTGACCGGATACATCCCACTAGTAGGGGGGCGATTGGGATAAAATCCTACTACAAAAGGAGACCAGGTGGATAGTGGCCTTACAAGCCACGTCACCTCCTGGCTTGAACGACTGTATCAGTTATTGACCATTTCTGGAGGGATTCACGTTGGGGACATGGGAGGGTCAGGGATAAATGATTGTGAGCTGTCTTGGTCATATTATCCCCTTTTCTTCTGTTTCGCCATAGAGACAGGCACCTACAATATTTTGGGGCTTATCTGCCTACTACACCCCCCCCCCCGCCTTTTTGCCATCTCCCAGACTTCTAGGTATGATCTCTCTTAGGCCCCCAACTGATTAAACCACACTACTATTCAAATGATGGATGGACAAATCGGAGAAGAGGAAGGAATAAACAATAATTAAAAGTTCTATGAACACCTATATTACAGTGTCCACACATATCTGAGGCTATATACCTGCAGGGTTTATTATTCATTCTTCCTTTGTATTCTCTGTGTTATTGCTAACTTAGTATATACCAGGTTTATACAGGATGTTATCTGTAGCAATTATACATTGATAGCTATTACTTACTTTTTTTTCCTATTATACAACTCTTCCGGATATATGTCCCAGTGAACATACCTAAGCTATGGGTGATTCCATGTGAAAGAATTTGGGTTGTTGCATTCATTTATTTCCACTAGATGGCATTTGACCATTTGGTAAAAAAATATTTTTCATGTATAATCTTATCTGCATCTGCATTCTCTTAAATTCATTTTATACGTCTTCACTTATTCATTCTTTAGCATTTTGCTCTATAGGCACCTTTTTTCTCCCCAGCCGTACTATTGCGGCCCCTCCAATCTTCACTCTATCTTTGCTGACTTTGTTTACCTTATTGACGTTGCGTTCCATTACTGCCAACGTCCCCTCTCATCTCCATCCTATCCTCGCTGACTCTACATACCCCACTGACGTTGCGCTCCACCACTGACAACGTCAGTGGGAGTGACGTATGCACGTGCCGGCAGCTACCTCTCTTCCCATACATCCATCTTCCCCTCAATTTTAACCATCTTCCCTGTCCCTGCTGAAGAAAAGCAGGCCCAAACCATGATGCTGCCACCACCATGTTTCACGGTGGGGATGGTGTGTTGAGTGTGATGAGCTGTGTTGCTTTTACGCCAAACATATCGTTTTGCATTGTGGCCAAAAAGTTCGATTTTAGTTTCATCGGACCAGAGCACCTTCTTCCACATGTTTGGTGTGTCTCCCAGGTGGCTTGTGGCAAACTTTAGACGAGACTTTTTGTGGATATCTTTGAAAAATGGCTTTCTTCTTGCCACTCTTCCATAAAGGCCAGATTTGTGCAGTGTACGACTGATTGTTGTCCTATGGACAGACTCTCCCACCTCAGCTGTAGTTCTCTGCAGTTCATCCAGAGTGATCATGGGCCTCTTGGCTGCATCTCTGATCAGTCTTCTCCTTGTCTGAGCTGAAAGTTTAGAGGGACAGCCAGGTCTTGGTAGATTTGCAGTGGTCTGATACTCCTTCCATTTCAAAATGATCGCTTGTACAGTGCTCCTTGGGATGTTTAAAGCTTGGGAAATCTTTTTGTATCCAAATCCGGCTTTAAACTTCTCCACAACAGTATTACGGACCTGCCTGGTGTGTTCCTTGGTCTTCATGATGCTCTCTGCGCTTTCAACAGAACCCTGAGACTATCACAGAGCAGGTGCATTTATACAGAGACTTGATTACACACAGGTGGATTCTATTTATCACCATCAGTCATTTAGGACAACATTGGATCATTCAGAGATCCTCGCTGAACTTCTGGAGTGAGTTTGCTGCACTGAAAGTAAAGGGGCCGAATAATTTTGCACGCACCACTTTTCAGTTTTTTAATTGCTAAAAAAGTTTAAAATATCCAATAGATTTCTTTCCACTTCACAATTGTGTCCCACTTGTTGGTGATTCTTCACAAAAAATTAAAATTTTATATCTTTATGTTTGAAGCCTGAAATGTGGCAAAAGGTTGAAAAGTTCAAGGGGGCCGAATACTTTCGCAAGCCACTGTATATATACATTCTACACTTTTTTTCTTATGAGTGTATTTATATTTTTTCTTTCCATCATGCAGAAATTGCAGATACTATGCACCTAAAAATTTGCCCAATATTTACAGTCTGAGAGCTATATAATATTATTACGGACATCTCTGTCCTTAGTGCCTGTCTATACATGGAATCATCACATTGAGTATGTTTTTCATGAGAGGGTTTACCCGTTGGTGGCGCTATTGGCCTCTTGGATCGCAGTACCAGTGTCCACCAGCGGGTGTCTTCCAACACCTGGGACCTGCAGTAAGAGGTCTCTCCTGCTGGTGGCACTGTTGCATCCTTGGGCCGTAGTACCGGTGTCCACCAGCGGTTGCACTCCAGCAGTGTGGAGCAAACAGCACCCTCTGCGCTCAGGTGTGACTTGAAGTCAATTATAGTCAGTCCTATAAATACCCGGCAAGCCCTCATATGCTTGCCTTGGTATCTTTCTACCTTGCGCCCTGAACCTGTATCCTGAACCTGTATCCTGAACCTGTTATCCTGCAAACCTGTATCGGACCCTGAACCTGTTCCTTAGCCTGTATCCTATCCCATCCATTATCTCCCTTTCCCAACCTGCCCTTGTTCAGTTGCTGATCTCCTGTGTATGACCTTGGCTTGGCTAACGTTTATGTCTCTGGTATATCCCTTGTTCCTGCTGACCTGCTGTGTATGACCCTGGCCTGGCTGACATCTGTCATTTCGGTATTGTCCCTTGCTATATATATATTGCTGTTTGTAGTGGGGTTGTTGTGTTGGTTTGCACTATCTGTATTTTCTGAGTTATCACTTATTTTAATAAATATTATTTATTTCATTTACATGCGTTTGGGTTATCTCTGTGCAGTCCACACAGTCTGGTCACACCTGTTCATGACAGTATACCAAGGCCATCCCTGACCAGACGTGGCTGCACTGAGAAACCGTCCTGTTACGGTGGGCGCGCAAAAGATGGACTTTGATGAAATTGGCTATTATTCTCTGCTGGCGGCAGAGGATAATGAATATTGCCGTCAGACTCTTAAAGATTGGACCCGTGACCAACTGCTGGAAACGATCCAAACAGCCCATTTACTAGTAGATCGGGGTCAAGCGTTATTTGAGGATGTTCAGCCTTTGATCCAGTTGTGTGCAGAGTCGGCCTTGTCATGCATTCCTGAAGGTAGTGACGATTTCTCCCCTCCTTTCTGTTGTGACCAGGTTGAATCCCTGGTATGGTTGTTAGAGGATGATCCGGCTTTCTTTGATGAACATTATTCCGCTTCTTCCCAGCAGGTGTTATCCGATTGCATTTATTCAGTACAATCTCTGGTTAGTCAGGCTGTGTGTGAATCAGCGTTTGTTCAACCTGTGCTGCAGGCATGGTCAGATCTCCTGTCTTTAGCTAAGCCACAATATTCCAGCCCTGCCATTAATCATCTGCCTTCCAAAAAAATCTATCTCCCCGTCGCCTATGGCAACCTCAGCTACAACCCAGTTTAATCAGCTCCCTACCAAATACTACCACCCAGTCTCCAAGTGTCGCACCTATCCTGCCTTCAATCCACCTGTCTCTTCTCCTCCACCTGTAACAGTCCCACAAAACCCTTCTCTAGCTACAGTTCCTTGGTCTTCCTTCTGCCCAGCTAATTTCTTTTCTTACAGCCCTGCACCTACATACAAAACTGCACGGGCTAAACTAAAAAAGAAACGGAAGTTCTTCCCCACTCACACAATCCTGCCAGTAACCCAACCTGCTCCCACTCTCCAGTCTGATATGCCTGCCTTCCAGCCGGATGTCCCGATGCCTGCCTCCCAGCCAGATGTTCCGATGCCTGCCTCCCAGCCGGATGTCTCTGCCTTCCAGCTTGATGTCTCTGCCTTCCAGTCTGGTATGCCCACCTTCCAGTCTGATGTGCCCACCTTCCAGTCTGATGCACCCGCTCTCCAGTCTAATGCACCTGCTATCCAGTCTGATGTGCCTGCCTTCCAGCCAGATGTCCCGATGCCTGCCTTCCAGCCGGATGTCCCGATGCCTGCCTTCCAGCCGGATGTCCCGATGCCTGCCTTCCAGCCGGATGTCCCGATGCCTGCCTTCCAGCCGGATGTCCCGATGCCCACCTCCCAGCCTGATGTGCCAGCTTCCCAGCCTGATGTGCCAGCTTCCCAGCCTGATGTGCCAGCTTCCCAGTCTGATGTGCCAGCTTCCCAGTTTGCTGTGCCAGCTTCCCAGCCTGATGTCTTGCAGCTTGCCTTCCAGCCTGATGTATCGAAGATTGCCTCCCAGTCTGATGTGCCAGCTTCCCAGTCTGATGTCTCAATGCCTGCCTACCAGTCTGATGTGCCTGCTTCTCAGTCTGATGTGCCTGCTTCCCAGTCTGATGTGCCTGCTTCCCAGTCTGATGTGCCAGCTTCCCAGTCTGATGTGCCAGCTTCCCAGTCTGATGTGCCAGCTTCCCAGTCTGATGTGCCAGCTTCCCAGCCTGATGTGCCAGCTTCCCAGCCTGATGTGCCAGCTTCCCAGTCTGATGTGCCAGCTTCCCAGTTTGCTGTGCCAGCTTCCCAGCCTGATGTCTTGCAGCTTGCCTTCCAGCCTGATGTCTCGAAGATTGCGTCCCAGTCTGATGTGCCAGCTTCCCAGTCTGATGTGCCAGCTTCCCAGTCTGATGTGCCAGCTTCCCAGTCTGATGTGCCAGCTTCCCAGCCTGATGTTTCGAAGCTTGCCTTCCAGCCTGATGCCTCGATACCTGCCTTCCAGTGTGATGTGCCTGCCTTCCAGTGTGATGTGCCTGCCTTCCAGTGTGATGTGCCAGTTCCCCCGTCTGTTGTCTCAAAGCTTGCTTCCCAGTCTGATGTGCCAGCTTCCCAGTCTGATGTGCCAGCTTCCCAGTCTATTGTCCCAGTGCCTGCCTTCCAGCCTGATGTCTCAGTGCCAGCTTCCCAGACTGACGTGCCAGCTTCCCAGACTGACGTGCCAGCTTCCCAGACTGACGTGCCAGCTTCCCAGACTGACGTATCTGCTGCCCAGCTCGAAGTGCCCATGCCTGCTGCCCAGCCTGATGTGCCTGCTGCCCAGCTCAAAGTGCCCATGCCCACTGCCCAGCCTGACGTGCCTGCTGCCCAGCTCGAAGTGCCCAGGCCCGCTGCCCAGCCTGATGTGCCTACTGCCCAGCTCGAAGTGCCCATGCCTGCTGCCCAGCCTGATGTGCCTGCTGCCCAGCTCGAAGTGCCCATGCCCGCTGCCCAGCCTGATGTGCCTGCTGCCCAGCTCGAAGTGCCCATGCCCGCTGCCCAGCCTGATGTGCCTGCTGCCCAGCTCGAAGTGCCCATGCCTGATGCCCAGCCTGATGTGCCTGCTGCCCAGCTCGAAGTGCCCATGCCCGCTGCCCAGCCTGATGTGCCTGCTGCCCAGCCTGATGTGCCTGCTGCCCAGCTCGAAGTGCCTGCTGCCAAGCTTGAAGTGCCTGTGCCCGCTGCCCAGCCTGATGTGCCTGCTGCCCAGCTCAAAGTGCCTGTGCCCGCTGCCCAGCCTGATGTGCCTGCTGCCCAGCTTAAAGTGCCCGTGCCTGCTGCCCAGCCTGATGCGCCTGCTGCCCAGCTCGAAGTGCCCGCTGCCCAGCTTGGTGTATTCCTGCCCGCTGTCATCTCGGATGTGCCCGCTGTCATCTCGGATGTGCCCGCTGTCTGCTCGGATGTGCCCGCTGTCTGCTCGGAGGAGCCCGCCATCTTCTCAGATGTACCCACGGTCCAGTTTGATGTACCCGATGCCCAGCCTGATGTGCCCTCATCTGTTCGGTTGGAGGCCATGAACTTTGGACAATTGCACCTTGTTGGAGCGTCCGGAGGCCGCTCCTTTAGGGGGGGTACTGTTATGAGAGGGTTTACCCGTTGGTGGCGCTATTGGCCTCTTGGATCGCAGTACCAGTGTCCAACAGCGGGTGTCTTCCAACACCTGGGACCTGCAGTAAGAGGTCTCTCCTGCTGGTGGCACTGTTGCATCCTTGGGCCGTAGTACCGGTGTCCACCAGCGGGTGCACTCCAGCAGTGTGGAGCAAACAGCACCCTCTGCGCTCAGGTGTGACTTGAAGTCAATTATAGTCAGTCCTATAAATACCCGGCAAGCCCTCATATGCTTGCCTTGGTATCTTTCTTCCTTGCGCCCTGAACCTGTATCCTGAACCTGTATCCTGAACCTGTTATCCTGTAAACCTGTATCGGACCCTGAACCTGTTCCTTAGCCTGTATCCTATCCCATCCATTATCTCTCTTTCCCAACCTGCCCTTGTTCAGTTGCTGATCTCCTGTGTATGACCTTGGCTTGGCTAACGTTTATGTCTCTGGTATATCCCTTGTTCCTGCTGACCTGCTGTGTATGACCCTGGCCTGGCTGACATCTGTCATTTCGGTATATATATATATTGTTGTTTGTAGTGGGGTTGTTGTGTTGGTTTGCACTATCTGTATTTTCTGAGTTATCACTTATTTTAATAAATATTATTTATTTCATTTACATGCGTTTGGGTTATCTCTGTGCAGTCCACACAGTCTGGTCACACCTGTTCATGACAATGTTCATATTTTGCCTTTCTATTTTTTGCTTATTTTCTTGTTGGTTTGTTTATAATTTTTTGCTCTTGTGTTCTCCTTTCATGACCATTCACACTCTGACTGTATGTATTGCCTGACATATCTCTTTGTAATTTTAGAACCAATATATATGTAAAAAAACTTTTTGAACCCTCGGCCCCTGAGGAAGGTATTTGAACACTTCATACCAGAAACGCGTCAGGCATTTGGGCATTCACATTGTATGACGTTCATGTGTACAGTATTTGTTTTATTTTCCATGTAATACATATTGTGCATTTTTGTCATATGTAGATTGTATATGTTTTTTTTCTATATCATGAAAGATTACATTTTATCTATTTCTGAGTGGGTGGTCTGTTAAAGTCCCATTTGACGGGGTTACCTTCTTAGTTCCTGCCTGAATTTAAGGAAACAAATAACATATGGACATGTTTTAGGGACTGTTTAGGATAAAGCAATACTATAGAGCTGACAAAATACATTGTTAGGTGACTAGGCTAGGTGTGTATGGGCCCAGGATAGCATGCTGGGGAGGTTAGTGAAGGCAAATATGCATTAAGGACAAAAAAGGAACTTGAAAAACTTCCAGCATGCATGAGGACAAAGAGGACATTCACGGTATATTACATTCATGGTAATTAAGGAATGATGAAAGAAATACAATATATTAGCAAACATTAAATACATATAATGTAATGGTAGCCTCCCTGGCGGTTTTCCCGAGTGTGGCTCGGGGTTAAAATTCAGTCCCATTAGCGGTAACCCCGAGCCACGCTCGGGATTACATCGCAGGATCCTGGTGTGGCTTTACTTACCTTGTCCCCGGGATCCTGCGATGTCCCCCACAGTGTCCGTGGGCTCTGTCCTCCTCAGAAGCCTCTCCTTGCCAGGCTCCGTTCCCTGCGAGCGTCGCGACGCACGGGGGCGGAGCCTGGCGGCAAATTAAAAAAAAGTAAAAATCATAACACATACAGTACTGTAATCTTACAGATTACAGTACTGTATTAAATGATTTCACATCCCTTTTGTCCCCAGTGCTTTGGCCCATGCCCTGCATGCAGTTTTATGTGATATATACTGTTCTTTCTGCCTGGAAACTGGAGATTGTCCATAGCAACCAAAAAGTGTCCCTTTACGTCAAAAGTGGCTTTAGACCAGCTAGAAAACAGCGATAGTAAATTAGAACACTTGCAGAATTGAGCGATAGTGAATCGTGGGGAAATTTATTTTATTACTATTTATTTTTATTTTTTTTAATTATTTATTTTTATTTATTATATTATAATTTATGTTTTTGTGTTTCAAACTTTATCATACCCGGGATATCTACTAGACTCTTGTTTGGACAGATTTAAGTGTGTTATTGTTAAGAATTACAGACCTACAATATAAAACGCCAAATTTCCATGCAAAATAATTGTACCGCTTTCAGCACCTAAAATCCGAAATAATCATACCACCAGGGAGGTTAAAGAAGAAATCTTACCTTAATATAGTCCTTCTGCAGGACCTGAATGATGGCAGAACAGGTCTCTGGAATAATGATCCCCAGAGCCTGGGGGGAGATGCCTGTCGAGAACTTGTCCTGCAGACTTCTCCCCGTCGCCAAGTACTGCAACGTGGCGACTAGCCTCTGTTCGGGAGTGATGGCTTGCCGCATGCAGGTGTCTTGCCTTGTAATATAAGGGGACATTAAAGCCAACAGACGGTGAAAAACTGGGTCCGTCATCCAGAGATAATTCCTGAAATCATCAGGATTATACTCACGGATCTCCCGCAACAAAGGCATGTCTGAGAATTGGTCACGCTGAAGCAACCAGTTCTTCATCCATGAAATCCTCCTCCCCTGTTCATGGACTGGACTTGGGTCAAAGTAAGAACCCCAATACCAAGCCCCTGCACAGCACAAACTCTATGATGAGTACGTACCTGCAACATGGCAAGAAAACGGTCGGCTGGTCAGAACGAACTGGCAGAACGCACTGAAAATCAGAAAGGCCTGAGAAGAGCGAGCTGAAAATCAGAAACGAGCGGACAAGAACACACTGAAAATCAAATACGTAATATAAAAATACGCACTGAAAACCAGATGCGAACTGACTACACACACTGAAAATCAGATACGAACCAAGCACAAACTGAAGAGCAGTAACGATCTGAAAAGCACGAGGCTGAAAAGCACGAATCATCTCTCACCAAACTTCTACTAACACGAGATTAGCCCCAAAGGGTGGCGCACTGGCTATTGAACTTCCTCTTTATAGTGCCGTCGTACATGTTGTATGTCATTGCGTTCTTGACGATTAGAATTTCTGACAACATTTGTGCGACCGTGTGTATGCAAGACAAGTTTGAGCCAACATCCGTCGGAAATAAATCACAGGATTTCGTTGTCTGAATGTCCAATCGTGTGTATGCGGCATAACACTGAGTTCTAGAAACAAACCATTAGAGATAATTTATCTGCATTGTATAATTGCCAGCTAATGACTCCCCCACTAACCTAATTAAACCAATAGCATCGAATAAGACACTGTAAACATTAAAAATTATTTCTCTAGGGGCTTGTCAGATTGACAAATTGGGATTAAAATTTAACACTAAATACTGTAGTGTAAGCAAACTGTACAATGACACCATAAAAGACTGCTGAAAAGAGATAATAACAAGCCCCTTTGGACAGAGAACAGTTCTTGCAAACATACAATAAGCTACATCATCTCAATGCAATTTCTTGTAAAGCAGGTTTCATGGTAAATCTCCCATTACAAAGAGCAGCAAATGTCACTAAATATCAATTGTTAATAAACTCCATAGGAAGCAAAAAACCCATTATATTTCAGAAGGCACGTGTTGTGATATCACATAGTGTTCATGAGCAGCATTTCCTATCCACCACAGTTCAGTGTTAGTTATAAAATTCCCTATTGTGCAATAATATAGATCCTCCGTTCTTCCCCTCTTACTCAACCCTCAGCTAATCAGGCAACATTGATTTGGGGGGGCAATGTCTGATAAATAAGAGCTCAGCATGATACCAGCAGAGAAAGTAAGATCCTGCCAGGTGCTGATTGCTTGCACTCCTATGGGAAACAGTGTTACATTTAAAGAGATAGAGCTGAACTGTGGATGAGCCAGACCTCACCATTAACATTTCCTGGCAAGATGCTCAGGGCTTGGGGCCACAAGAGAGGCAAATCCCTTACAGAGAAAAAGAGAGAGTTCCTTATCAGTAAATCAGGAAAATATCGTCCTTCTCTGCCGTTGCTGTTTGCAGTCTGTTGCTTGAGTGCTCTTCATCTATCCTATGGTAAGACATTACCCTTTATTTTCTTTGTTTTATTAAATACTGGTTATATAGTGATATCAAGTGACCTTTCAAATTATGCAATTATGAAAGCTGTGTAAAACTTATGAAACATAATAAATGACTATTGTGTAAACCGCACCCTGAGAAACATATTGAGACCCCTCTGGAGGTCCTAACTCATGGGTTGCACGCCCTAGGTCTAATTTAAAAACACTGCTGAAACAAGAAAGTTCCTAGTGTATTTTAGTAAGTCTACGTACTATACTCTTATCTAATGTCGGCACTAAAAGTATTATGATCTGAAAAGAACTGAGGTACGATTTAGGTATTATGAAAAATGTTAAATAGAAACATTTTCAATTCTAAAATGTTATTTAATACGCACATAAAACCTGAATTGTCATAAATAAGGGATTACGTTTCAAACATAAAAAAATAATGAACATATTTTAATGTTTTGAGACAGCTTTTCAAAAGTAAGGTCTACGAGCAGGGAATTTAAAAGACAATGGCATAAGTGCCATTTGCCAGTTTGATGATGATAGCTGTAAGAATTAATAGAAGAAAAAATATATTAATTAAGGATATTACAGTAATTAAACACATTATCCTGATGTATTTTAAACGTGTTCATGTTTGCTAATAAAGTAACATTTTTATGCTTTTGTGTTTATGATTTCATCCTTTTTTTTTTTTTTTTTTTTAGACATGTGACCAATAATAATGGTTTAATTGTAGATTATATCCTGTTTCAGGGTATGGGTATATTTGCTGCAAGAAGAATGGGTGATATTTGCAGTAAATGCAATATCAGAATAGGCTTTTGTAATTGTAAAAGAAGTTACTTTTGTTTGCACAATTCAAGTTTTCTTTTATGTTTGTGTATGTTTTAAAATATCCCTATTTTCTTTTCTTTTCAGGTTTCCCTCAATCGACAGCACACTATATGGTCGATATGAACATTCCAGAAAGTGAGGTATTTGTTCACTTCTGTTTAGTTTTGTCATTGTAGATTGTTTGCATATTTAAAATATTGTAATAATTACATATACAGCAGTAATACATACATGCCAGGAGTCACAGCCTGATTTATGGAAGATTATGGAACATAACAGAAAATGTACTTAAGTGCCAAGATGAATATTACCATTAACAATGTTTAGTGAATACAATTTACAACATGAATGTAATTTGCTTATACCTGCATACAGGCAGGTATCTGGGAAGCCACACCACCGTTCCAAGGCACCTCTGCAAAAAAAAATTTTTATAGTGTCCTCTGCAAAATGTAGTCCCTTTTTGGATATATATATATATCAATAAATAAATTGAGAGCAGGTTTGCATTGCAGATAGTCCATTAATTCTAAATTGTTCAGGGACAGACCAGAATCATAGGCTCACTCAATGGCAGCTGGAGCTCTCCAGTGTCTATTTGCATAAAAACCAACAATGTGCATCACATCCAACAAACAATTCCACACTTACTATGTTGTCAGCTCAAAAAATTGAAACATTTTGGTTACATTAAGAAAAGAGTACTTTCACAAACACCCAAAGAAAACAAGATAAGGAGATCAAAATGTAATCAATTACTTTTTCTTTTTTACATCATTGCGAACGATAGGTACCAAAATACTGGAGAGAAGCCTTATAGTTAAAGTTTTTTTCAAGAGTTTTGCTCTCTGATAGTTAAAGGGGTAATCTGGCCATTGGGTTAGATAGCAAGCCTGTTGACCACAGTTTTTTTTTTTATCAGGTCCCCATCTGTAAATTTTCTGTGTTTTAATCTTGTGCCAGATAGATAGTTGTGCTCATGGATAGGGAAATCTTTTGGCCAATTAAAATCATTTAAAAATGTTTTGTCAGTAACTGCAAAGTGAATGGTATTAAAATTTTAATAGCACTAGATAATTTACACAACTGATATCCAGAATGGAAAAAAACTATTGTATAAATGACCACAAATAGTAATTGTGTAGTCATGTTTATTGCCCCATGCAATAGTTGGGCAGATGGTTCATGTGTAGAACAACCAAAACTATTGGTTATAAAGGTATATGAGAAAGGTTTCAAAAGCTAATGGTTCAATTAAGAAGTCAGATCTGCTTTTTGCAGTGTGAGTAACTTTGAGAATTGAATTATAAAAAATGAATGACACATGGAAAATATGTTCCAAATTGTTACAACAAAACATTCTGGTGAAAGGATGCAGTAATGGAATCTGAAGCAGGCAACCTGCCTGTCCATGATCTTCAATTAACTGAGCACTACAGCAACCCTCAAACTTGGGGCACTATTATGTAAATGCCCACAATGTTTAACAAAGTCAGTGGCTGACCTGCCCCTCCCTGTACCTAGCAGGGGCAGTAACAAATAGCTACATACAGTAGTCAAAGGGGGCACAGCAAAATTATTATTTCCATTAGAGAAAGACCTAGCTTTCAAGGTTACAAGGGCACTTGAAAAAATCCTCAGAAGGTTATGATGCTGAAATAGGAAAAATATATGTATATATATGAAGAAAAATGTAAAATTACTGTGCTTACCACAATAATTGTAAACATACCCCAGCTAACACTACAATGTTCCAAAATTGTATAGGTGAAAAAAGTAAAAAGCGCAGCGCTAATTAACATGAGTAAGTGTACCATATGTTATAATGTGTGAACATAAGTATGTCTATACTGATAGAGCAATGTATAAAGTGCATATAAACTGATGCAAGGAATGTGAAATATGTGAACATCAACATAATATAGGCAATGTATACCAATACTTAAAGTGCATCAGTGCTTATACAAATAAATCAATTAGTGCAAAATATTATCACACAAACAAAGAGTAAGTAAAACCACAAAAAAGCGCATAAGTGCTGATAATTAGTAGTCACACCGAAGTGAATAACCACAGGTTTGTTCAATGAAAAACAAAGTCCATCAAAGTCTGCTTAAAACTGTCAACACCGTAAACCAGAAAGGTATAAGATGGGAGACTTAAGATCAAAGTCTATGCCAGGAAAGAGTGGTGATGAGTGTATAACCGATGCAAGATCACCCGGGATGGTGCGTCCTCCACCCAGGGGAAGGGGTAGGTACTCTTACCAGAGACTGTGGACCCACGTGCCAGCGGCAGCAAGTCAACCAAGCTTAGGAGCTTTTTTCTAGCCAGCTCCATACATTGGGTTTAAATTCATCTTATACCTTTCTGGTTTACTGTGTTGACAGTTTTAAGCAGACTATGGTGGACTTTTTTTTTTTATTGAACAAACCTGCGGTTATTCACTTCATTGTGACAACTAATTATCAGCACTTATGCACTTTTTTGTGGTTCTACTTACAATTTGTTTGTGTGATAATATTTTGCACTAATTGATTTATTTGTATAAGCACTGATGAACTTTTAATATTGGTACACATTGCCTATATTGTGTTGATGTTCACATATTTCACATTCCTTGCATCAGTTAATATGCACTTTATACATTGCTCTATCAGTATAGACATACTGATGTTCACACAATATAACATATGGTACACTTAGGGGTTGATTTACTAAAGGCAAATCCACTTTACACTACAAGTGTAGTGCAAGTGCATGTGGAAGTGCAGTCACTGTAGATCTTAGGGGAAGATCTGAAATGAGGGGAAGCTCTGCTGATTTTATCATCCAATCATGTGCAAGCAAAAATGCTTTTTTTTATTTTCCTTGCATGTCCCCCTCAGATCTACAGCGACTGCACTTCCAAGTGCACTTGTAGTGCAAAGTGGATTTGCCTTCAGTAAATACCCCCCCCCCCCCCCCCTCATGTTAATTAGCTCTGCACTTTTTACTTTATATGTATATATTAATTAAAATATGCAAATAGCAGGTCAAATGAGGAAAACAGCAGGTTAACTTTTATGACAGTTCAACCAGCTGCTTTAAATTTCCTTTCATCCCCCCACTACATCATTTGATAACTAAGACCAAAAAGTACCTGATGCTTTAAGGTAAAGGGAATATATGACTTTCTTTCCTCCTATGTGACTGAGCTGTTGCATGGTAACTGGCTGCTCAAGAACCCAGTGCTGTCACATGGAGGCAGGGGAGAATCCTCAGCACTGTGTAAGCCTCAAGTTGTGCAAATGTAGCCCACAGAGGTTTTCTTCTTTTAGCTAAGAAGTGAGAAGTTTGTCAGTAGTGGAGCTGACATTAAATAAATCTATTGCTTTTGCTTACATTGCGTGGCACATTCTCACTTTAAGAAACATCTTACTGGTCATGCTCCCTTTTCTTCTTTTATCCCTAGAGATTAGCATTCTGCTTTAGCCAGTGGACAGCACTATTGGATCAACCACAGGTAACAACAGAAAAAAAACATTATGATTGTGTAAAACAAATCTCCTCAATATTACAATGCAAGGGTTTTGTTATCTCTTTTTTTTATCAATTTTCTTTAGATTTTCACTTAAGGGTTCTGCAAAACCAAAAATCCATATTGAGAGCTCTTTGTAGATACAACTATACAAAAGTATTAATGAGGCGTTAAAGTGGCTGACTGCAGCTACTATGCCTAAATCCAATCAACATATTGGGGTTGATTTACAAAAACTGAAATGTGCAAAATCTGGTGTAGCTCTGCATAGGGACCAATCAGCTTCAAGTTTTTTTGTCAAAACTTCATTGAACAAGTTCAGGTTAGAAGCGTATGCTACTGATAAGTCTGTTAGTGTCCTGATTCATTATATAATGTGATACCAGTGGCGGCTGGTGTTTTTCTTTTGGGGAGGCGGCAAACAACCACCCCCACTCGAGCGGCACCCCCCGCTGTTTGCCGGTCGGTCCGGCACTTATCCCATTGTGGCGGGAGGTGGCAGGCAGCATGGTGCAGTGGCTCGGCTCCGAGTACTCTTCTCCATGGCGACTTCCAGCTCCTCCCCTCCTCCTCCTAGACATCCAATAGGATCACCTGTCCTTTCAGCCAGTCGGGTGAATGGTGTCAAAACCTGCTTCCTAAATGGCCAGGAGGAGGATCAATGTGACAAGAGCGAATATTCATACGCTGTTTTAACACACCTGGGTGGGCTGATAGGGCACTCTCTGCAACCCAAGCCCACCATATATTGAAGCCTATCAGAGCCTCCAGCTCTAATCGGTGCTTCAAAAAAACAGTCCCTCCCTGTTGGAATTCATGCGCCGATGTCCTGAAAGGGGAAGTGGCGATGGACGGGGGGCAGCGCCCATGCGCCCTTAATGGACAGGCCGCCCCTGGATGATACAAAAGCCATTTCATATCTGTGACTAAAATACAAAATGTTCAGTTATAGGAAGTATTGTGATTGTAAGTCCTTGATGACTGATGGATTGATTGATTGCTATAAATTGAGTAAAATAAGTATTTGATCCCCAAGCAAAACATGACTTAGTACTTGGTGAAGAAACCCTTGTTGGCAAGCACAGAGATAAGACGTTTCTTGTAGTTAGTGACCAGGTTTGCACACATCTCAGGAGGGATTTTGGTCCACTCTTCTTTACAGATCTTCTCTAAATCCTTAAGATTTTTGGCTGTCGCTTGGCAACTTGAAGTTTCAGCCCCCTTCATAGATTTTCTTATAGGATTAAGGTCTGGAGACTGACTAGGCCACTACATGACCTTAATGTGCTTCTTCTTAAGCCACTCCTTTGTTGCCTTGGTGGTATGTTTTGGGTCATTGTCATGCTGGGAGACCCATCCATGACCCATCCTCAATGTTCTAGCTGAGGGAAGAAGGTTCTCATCAAAGATTGTACAATACATGGCCCCGTCTATTGGCCCCTTAATGCGGCAAAGTCGGCCTGTAACTTTAGCAGGGAAACAGCCCCAAAGCATCATGTTTCCACCTATGCTTGACTGTGGGGATGGTGCTCCTAGGGTCATAGTCAGCATTTTTCTTCCTCCAAACACAGCGAGCCGAGTTAATGTCAAAGTGCTCAATTTTGGTCTCATATGACCGCAGCACTTTCTCCCAATCATTCTCTGAATCATTTAGATGATCATTGGCATGACTGTACATGCACCTTCGTGAGGAGGGGGACGCGCTGTGTTTAGAGGAAGAAAAATGCTGACTATGACCCTCAGAATACCATCCCCACAGTCAAGCACGGGTGGAAACATGATGCTTTGGGGCTGTTTCCCTGCTAAAGTTACAGGCCGACTTTGCCGCATTAAGGGGCCAATAGACGGGGCCATGTATTGTACAATCTTTGATGAGAACCTTCTTCCCTCAGCTAGAACATTGAGGATCTGACTTTTCCACATTAAGGGGCCAATGGATGGGGCCATGTATTATAAAATCTTGGATGTGAGAACCTTCTTCCCTTAGTCAGAACACTGAAGATGGGTCATAGATGGGTCTTTTAGCATGACAATGACCCAAAACATACCGCCAAGGCAACAAAGGAGTGGCTCAAGAAGAAGCACACAAAAGTGGAAGCTCCGCTTATCTGCCTCCTCCCCCCCGCCGGTGCCACATTCGGCACCTTTCGGGGCAGGGGGGGGGGACCAGAGATGGAACCTGTTTCTGACAGGTACCCATTCCCACTTCCGAGAGATCTCCCTGCGGCGAGATCACTCGGAAGTTCAGCCCCGTCCTCGTTCCCCTGCCGCCGGGCCATTCACAAAGTGCAGCACGCTGTGCGCATGCACAGTACGGAACCCGCTGTGAAGTCGAAAGGCGGCAGCACCCGAGAGCCAATGGAAACAACGACTGGGGTGGTGGGATTGTTCACCATTTATTTATTTACTTGGAGTTACCAATAAGTATTTGCTGAGTTACCACTTATGTGCTAGTATGATACTAGCCCTTTTGCACTGAGATTTTTCTTTTCTTTTGTTTCGGTATCTACAATATTTTTCATGTGCTAGTATGATACTAGCCCTCATGCTCATTATACCTTTTTGTAAATTTTTTTTTTTAATTTTTTTACTCACCTCTCTATACATTTGAGTTAGCCCCTTCCCTTTCCTCCTCCCCCCTTCCCCTTTTTATCACAGCGCAATCACCACTCACTTTATTCAAACGACTGGGGTGCCGACATCGCTGGATTCCAGGACAGGTAAGTGTCCTAATATTAAAAGTCAGCAGCTACAGTATGTGTAGCTGCTGACTTTTAATTTTTTGCTGGGGGGGGGGCGGAACTCCGGTTTAAGGTCATATGCCCCGTACACACGGTCGGACATTGATTGGACATTCCGACAACAAAATCCTAGGATTTTTTCCGACGGATGTTGGCTCAAACTTGTCTTGCATACACACGGTCACACAAAGTTGTCAGAAAATCCGATCATTCGGTGACATAAAACACGTATGTCGGGACTATAAATGGGGCAGTAGCCAATAGCTTTCATCACTTTATTTATTCTGAGCATGCGTGGCACTTTGTGCGTCGGATTTGTGTACACACGATCAGAAATTCCGACAACGGATTTTGTTGTCGAAAAATTTTATAGCCTGCTCTCAAACTTTGTGTGTCGGAAAATCCGATGGAAAATGTGTGATGGAGCCTACACACGGTCGGAATTTCCGACAACAAGGTCCTATCACACATTTTCCGTCGGAAAATCCGACCGTGTGTACGGGGCAATAGAGTGGGAAAAGAAAAAAAGAGGGTTTAGGACTTGAATAAAACATGTCTTGTTACATTAACTCATCTTTTAGCCATGCCAGATCTTTAACCACTTCAGCCCCAGAAGGATTTGCCCCCTTCCTGACCAGACCATTTTTTGCGATACGGCACTGTGTCACTTTAACTGACAATTGTGTGGTCATGCGAAGTTGTACCGAACAGCTTTTGGTGATATTTGATCACCTCTGCAATTTTTATTTTTTTGCTCTGTGTCTCTTAAGAGCGATTGCGGGTGCCCGGCGAACATTGCGGCTGCCAGGAACGTGCATCGGCTCTGTTGTTGCATCTCCAGTGGTGCGCAAGCGCCCCCAAGTGGTCTTAAAGCAGCCGACATATACCTACGGCGATTTGCCCAGGCGAGC
This sequence comes from Lithobates septentrionalis, assembly GCA_037952835.1. Classification (NCBI taxonomy): domain Eukaryota; kingdom Metazoa; phylum Chordata; class Amphibia; order Anura; family Ranidae; genus Lithobates; species Lithobates septentrionalis. Next base: position 764,496 of record JBBDGP010000934.1, read on the forward strand.
CAACCTGCAGTATAACTGTGGCGGCTGGTCGTCTAGTGGTTATAGTCTTTTCTTTTTCTTGCATATAGATAGGGATGGAGCTGTGTGATCCTACACACCTCATTTAAACCCCAAACCCCTCTTTTTGTTTCATAAGGTCATAGAATGGCCTAGCCAGTTTCCAGACCTTAATCCTATAGAAAATGTATGGAGGGAGCTGAAACTTTGAATTGCCAAGTGTCAGCCAAGAAAGCTTAAGGGTTTAGGGAAGATCTGTAAAGAAGAGTGGACCAAAATCCCTCCTGAGATTTGTGCAAACCTGGTCACCAACTACAAGAAATGTCTTACCTCTGTGCCTGCCAACAAGGATTTCTCCACCAAGTACTAAGTCATGTTTTGCTTGGGGATCAAATACTTATTTTACTCACTGAAATGCAACTCATTTGACTACATTTGTATCATGTTTTTTTCTGTATTTTTCGTTGATATTCTGTCTCTATCATTTAAAATACACCTATGATAAAAATTATAGACCCTTCATTTCTTTGTAAGTAGGCAAACTTACAAAATCTGCAGGGGGTCAAATAATAATTTTCCCCACTGTATGGTATGTGCATAATATAGGCAAAACTCATGTCTGCTGTTCCCGCTACTAAAATGAGTATCAGATGAACTAGGCCAGCTTTAACAGCAGAGTTGCTATCCAATAAATCACAATAACTTATCACTGTAACTTTCCAGGAAGCATTTAGTACATCCACAAGGTATTCCCCTATTAGTTTACGTTTCTGTAGAGACAAGCATTATTGATTTATCCTGGACACTCACTGTGCCCTAGCACATCAACTATGTGTGCTTCTACAGATTAATGTTTGGAGCCAGTATTCCAAAAGGAGAAACCTTAGTATGAATCTTAACTGTATAACATAAATGTTTTACCAATTAGTTTTTTTAGGCCAAACACACATAATGATCACATTCTTGTAGCACATATACTGTATGCAGTACTTAAGGAGGAACTGCAGTCTGCGCACATAATTTTTAATAAAAACATCTTTGCCATTCTGAAGCTTCCCTCCAACCACTTTGCATTATATCCCCTTCCCGCCGAGCGTACGCAGATGTGCGTACTCGGCTTTCCAGGGTTATACTGGGATGATGCCCGCAGCTGCAGGCATCATCCAGGTACCGTTTTCTACAGCGGACGATCGGCTACCCGAGTATAACAACCGATGTGGCTAAAAGCCGCTCGGCTGCTATACCGGAGGAGCGGGAGGGGACGTCCCCTCCTCCCGCCGGCTCCCGCCGCTCTTACCGGGCCTCCCGTGCCTGCCTCGGCTGCCTCCGGCGGCTGGGGGTGGGCTGGAAGGAAGCCGTGGACGGCTTCATTCCAGCCTCCTAATCGTAAACGCGGAAGCGACGTCATGACGTCACTTCCCGTTTACTCGGCTGCCAATGGCGACGGTTTTAAAAAAATACACAGTTCCCAAAACCCCTTTCTGATGATACTTCCTGTGTGAATTATCGGCCTATCTCTCTGTTAAACCTCGATATTAAATTATTAGCAAAAATAATAGCAAAACGCCTCAATAGCATTATAGGAAAATTAATACATAGAGATCAAGTAGGCTTCATGCCAAATAGACAGGCAGGCGATAATATACGCAGGGCAGTGTTATTGGCACATATTGCTAAAAAACGGAAAATCCCTTTATGTTTTCTATCTCTCGATATTAAGAGGGCATTTGACACAGTATCCTGGCAATATATGCAATATTCATTACAAAAATGGGGTTTTGGACCCCACTTTTTAACATGGATCAAAGCATTATATAATAAACCCAAAGCCTATATAAAATATGCTGGATACAAATCTGAAGCCTTTAATATCGAAAGAGGTACCCGACAGGGTTGCCCATTATCTCCCTTATTATTTGCCCTTATACTCAAACCCATGGCCCAATACATCAGAACAAACCAAACTATAACTGGCATTGAAGTAGGAGGTATTACACACAAACTATGTATATTTGCAGACGATATATTACTTTTTCTATCATCACCACAGGTCTCTGGTCCTAACTTAATACCAGCTCTTGATGGATTTGCAGCCCTATCCGGCCTTATGATTAATCCTAAGAAATGCCTAGTGCTTAATATTTCACTCACAAACATGGAATTGATCCCGGCTAGGGCTGCACTCCCATTCACATGGGCAGAAAAATCAATCCCATATCTTGGAATTCATTTAACAGCATCTCATTCTGACTTATTCTCAACCAATTATCCTCCTGTATTAAGACAGATCACAAATCTAATAAAACAATGGTCGCAACTTCCTTTATCCTGGATAGGGAAGATTAATGCAATCAAAATGACTATTCTACCCAAATTGCTTTATCTATTCAGAGTCCTCCCTATTCCAATTCCTTCCTATTTTTTGAGAATAGTACAAAAAAGAGCAACTTAGTTTATATGGGGCTCTTCTAAACCACGTATACTTATACACACACTACATCTTCCCAAAAATAAAGGAGGCCTGGGATACCCTAATTTTACTAACTACTACAGAGCAGCACATTTGGCCAGTCTGTCCAAATACCATGCAAAACAGGAAATCCCATTATGGGTATTTATAGAGGCTTCAGAAAATGACCCTCTATTAATATCAAATTTATTATGGCTTGATCCTAAAGACCGCTTTAAAATTCATAATCCCATAACTAAACACTTCTTATCTCTCTGGGATAAACTAAAAACCAAATATCAGTTACAATCTCCACACAATCCTCTCCTTTCTTTTATCAGAAATCCGGCCTTTTATCTGGCATGGATCTACCCAAATTCTTTTAAAGCTTGGACAACATCAGGCATTCAGACACAAAATGACTTCATAGCATCTAAATCATTCCTTTCATTCCCATCGCTTAGAGAAAAATATGATCTACCAAACTCTGAGATATTTAGATATCTCCAAATCAAAAATTTCTATACACCATTCCTAAAGGGGGATACACCATTATCCCAATTATCCATTTTTGAATCAATCTGTACAAAAGATCCATTTGCTAAAGGTACAATTTCATCACTTTATAATCAATTATATGGAGTAGCAAATCTTAATAGACCCTCTTACGTTCAGAGGTGGGAGGAGGACCTGGGACGAACTTTAGAAGACACGGACTGGTCTAACATATGGCTCACATCTAAGTCATCTTCACCCAACATCTTAGCACTGGAGACAAATTATAAAGCCCTAACTCGCTGGTACCTTGTACCCGCTAGAGTGGCAAAATATTCACCTAATACCTCAGCTCTTTGTTTTCGAGGATGCCCAGAAATAGGCACACATTTACACATATGGTGGACGTGCCCAGTAATCCAAACCTTCTGGAAGGAAGTCTTCGTGATTGCATCTAAAATATTTAAAAAACTAATACAACCAGATCCATATTTAACTTTACTTAATCTAAAACCGGAATGGTTAACACTCTCTCAATTCAAACTTATGATCCAACTAATAACGGCTGCAAAACAAACAGTGGCCAAGGCATGGAAATCTCCTACATTGGTACTAGCAGAAACAATTCACAGAATGAATAATACAATGTCCTATGCTAAGATGGTAGCCATCGATCAAAATCAAATTCCAAAATTTGAAAAACTTTGGCATCCTTGGATAAAACAACAGTTCCTGTCAAACTTCAATGACTCTGTCCTGTTGCCATGGTAACAGATTAAATGACTTACAGAGACACCCATTCTAAGGCTTCAAAGAGAACTAAAAAGAATAATAAACTGACGAGTGGGACAACCTTGTGGACCATACCTCTACCTTTCTCTTTCCTTTTCTCCACCTTACGATTAAAGCTCATTATCAGAATTTATTTGACCTATATACACTCTACTTGTAAACAATATGTATAGTAGGTATAAATCATTTAAATACCTACAAAAGTAACTAAGGAAATGATATATATCTTTAATTTAGGTTTACGTGAACCCGATGTTTAATATTTGAAATTCCATGATATTTACCTATATAAACCCTACTGTAAAACAATGAGCTTACTTTATAGATCCTTGTAAACTTACTTTATGTATCTTTATAACATTGTATACTCAATAAACTTCTTTTGACAAGGAAAAAAATGCACAGTATTCAGAATCGCCGTTTTCGGTGATCTGAATACTTTGAAGTGCAAAGGAGGGATTGGGGGTCTTTTTAGACCCCCGATCCCTCCATAAAGAGTACCTGTCACCACCTATTACTATCACAAGGGATGTTTACATTCCTTGTGACAGCAATAAAAGTCAACAAAAATTTTTTTTTTTTTTAAACACAATTTTTAAATATTAAAATAAATAAGAAAAACAAACATTTTTAAAGCGCCCCCGTCTTCGCGACCTCGCGCAGCAAAAAAAACGCATACGGAAGTCGCGCCCTCATATGTAAATGGTGTTCAAATCACACATGTGAGGTATCGGCGCAATCGTCAGAGCGAGAGCAATAATTCTAGTACTAGACCTCCTCTGTAACTCTAACCTGGTAACCATAAAAAATTTTTTAAAACGTCGCCTATGGAAATTCTTAGGTACCGTAGTTTGTCCCCATTCCACGAGTTTGTGCAATTATAAAGCATGACATGTTTGGTATCTATTTACTCGGCCTAACATCATCTTTCGCATTATACAAAAACATTAGGGTAACTTTACTGTTTGGGTTTTTTAAAACTCATGAAATTGTCCCTTTTCCCAAAAATTTGCGTTTAAAACACCGCTGCACAAATACCGTGTGATATAAAATATTGCAACAGTCTCCATTTTAGTCTCTAGATTCTCTAAAAAAAAATATATAATGCTTGGGGGTTCTAAGTAATTTTCTAGCAAAAAATATGGATTTTAACTTGTAAACACCAAATTTCAAAAATAGGCTTAGTCATAAAAAGGGTTATTTTATATATACTGTGATTCTGTACTTGCCAAATATGCCTCAGAAATCTCCCTCCACTCAGTCTGGCTGCATCCATTTTAACTGTGGGCAGCTGAAGCTGGTGCCTGTTCACTTCCTGGATTTACAGACACACAGAGGCACATCTCCAGCTCTGCAGCCCTGCAGCTCTGATTGGCCGTCGTATGACTCATCCCCCCTCCCTTCCTGGCAAACTCTCACGAGAGATAGCTGTGCATGATGTCATTAGCCTAGGCTTTTTACCAGACAAGAAACAGGTAGTGAACTGTATAAGGTATTTACTGGCAGAAAAAAAAGTTTTTCTATCCAAAATTAAAACAACAAGGGCAGAAGATTTAATAGATGGAAAGTTGAAAAAATGACTGAAGGTCTGCTTTAACAGATCTAGGTTTGCTGTGGTCATAAATGAATAGGTAGTATTTGTTCACTCATAATAGACCCATCCTAGATCAAATTAAATCTTCCTTCATTTGGCTCCATAGTAATTGATTGGTTCATTTGAAGAGCTGTGCTTCTCCTAATGCAGAGGGGTTTAATAGGTGATCTTTATATGTGCCTGCTTATCTGCCTATCCATAAAGCTATCCATCTATAGTAGAGTACCCAGTTGGAAAAGATTGTGGTACTTCCAGCATTCACCAAAGCAGACCAATGGTCAGGCGCACTTTATATGGTTCAAAACTAATCAAGGCCTCCTTTATGATTCAGGTTTAAAAAAAAATGCACATCAAATTTCAACACCTATATGCTCTTGCTAAACTTCCAAAAGACAGTTTCCACACTATCCAATTTCATTGAACTTTCATCCAAAAGCTCATGAACCTAAATGGTAAAATTATACTAATGCCCTGTACACACGATAGGATTTTCCGATGGAAAATGTGTGATAGGACCTTGTTGTCGGAAATTCCGACCGTGTTTGGGCTCCATCACACATTTTCCATCGGAATTTCTGACACACAAAGTTTGAGAGCTTGCTATAAAATTTTCCGACAACAAAATCCGTTGTCGGAATTTCCGATTGTGTGTACACAAATCCGACGCACAAAGTGCCACGCATGCTCAGAATAAATTAAGAGACGAAAGCTATTGGCTACTGCCCCGTTTATAGTCCCGACGTACGTGTTTTACGTCACCGCGTTCAGTACGATCAGATTTTCTGACAACTTTGTGCGACCGTGTGTATGCAAGACAAGTTTGAGCCAACATCCGTCGGAAAAAATCCATGGATTTTGTTGTCGGAATGTCCGATCAATGTCCGACCGTGTACAGGGCATTACAGTTTTATTTTCTGAATTGACCAATACAGTCACAAAAGCACCTATCCGTGTCTCCTAACCAATCCTTTTATTAGAAGGCACGTGTATAACAATGCCTGGCCTGTCTGAGAGATCTAGAATCGGTTATGTAAGGAGCTAGGGGAGGTATGAACCACTCTACCAGGAGACCTGTCATGCATAATATTAAATACAGCTTGACTACCCCTTAGTTGGCTGTTATGTGGCCACATTAGCTCAAAAGTGGCAAAAACCAGTGGAACCATGGTAGCTAAAAAGCCATACCTCCTACGTGGAAACAAGACCAAGTGAATTGCCTATGCCCTGGACTGATAAGTCCTAATTTACAATATTTGGCTGTAACAGAAAGCAGTTTGCTCCTTGAAGGCCTGAATAGTAGTACATGGATGAGAGTCTGTAGGCAACAGTGAAGCAGGGTGAAGGTTCCAGGTTTGGGGCTGTGTTTCTGTACATCGATTTTGAGGATTTTATCAGAATGAATGGTCTCCTAAAGTTGCCTTATTAATCATGCAGTGCCCTCAGGGAGCCATCTGATCCCTACAAAACTCATTCTGCAGCAAGGCAATGACCCCCAAACATGCAGCCAATATCAAACAAGCTATTTTCTGTGAATAGAAAAACAAGGACTGCGGTTGGTTTGGGTGCGGTTCCTTAAAAAACATTCAAGCATATCTAGGAGAATCAATGCTGTCTTATAGGGAAAGGGTTGTCACAACAAAATATAGAGTCTTAGGATCCCATATGGAGCAAACACAGTTGAGAAAATGTATAAAATCTGTTCTTTATTTTACCCCCCACTTGCCACTGGAAAGACATACTCTATCCCTTCATAAGATGGCATGGCTTCTAAAGATGCCAGGACTTGCATATTCTGGATGGCTGGGTATGTTACAGATCCTTTGGGGCTGATTTACCAAACCTGGAGACTGCAAAATCTGGTGCAGCTGTGCATGGTAGCCAATCGGCTTCCAACTTCAGCTTGTTCAATTAAGCTTTGACAATAAACCTAGAAACTGATTGGTTTCTTTGCAGAGCTGCACCAGATTTTTCACACTGCAGTTTTAGCAAATCAACCCCTTTGTGTCTTCTTACAAACCACCAAGCAGCAGTATTTGGAATCCTTTGAGCTTGATTTACTGAAGGCATATAGGCTGTTCACTTTGCAAGGGGTATTTTCTCTTAGCTTTGTGAATAAGGTGAAGCTATACTAACTTCCATCATCAATCACGTGCAAGCAAAAATACTGTTGCTTTTATTCCCCACATGATCAGTTATACTTTGCAAAATGTCACCTTATTTACTAAGCTAAAGAAAACTTCCCTTGCAAAGTGAACAACCAAAATGTCCACAAACTTTAAAAGCTAAACTCTGGGTAAACAACTAAACACACTGATGAAAAATGCCCTGGCTTTGTATGCCTGTCCATCCAGTTCTGAGATTTACACATCTCTGCCGCAGCACATAGTCTGTCTAGCAGTTGGGGGACCTCATTTTTCTATGCTGCTGTTCAGTAACACTTATGTGTCTCCTCCCCACACCTGCTCTATGACTAGACAGTGAAGGAGAAGCAGCAGACTGACAAGCTTATCTCTCTGTCACTGTGCTCTATCCACCTATCAGCATGTTCATTTCACTGCAGCACAATTGACTGTTTCCTTGCTGCTACTACCTCCTCCAGCCTGTGTTTTGCTGTATAAAGGGCTTCAGGATGCTGAGTCAAGTCTTATTCAGATACTTACAATGCTTTCATTAAAAAAATAAAATAAATGTGAGGGTCTATTAGTGAATAGAGAGCACTTTAATTTGTGCATTTTATATCTGCCTGGTGTTCAGCTTTAATTACATATCATTTTCCCCACTGTCATTTATCTTAAACAAGCTGACCAAGTGAAATATCAGCTTTTAAAATCAATTCTATAATCAGTATAAAACTGAAATACTCTTCAAAATATTTTAACAAAATTGTAAAGACATGTAGACTGTTTCAGAACCCTTGTTGCAGTGATCATTTACAAACTGATCTTTTACAAACTCTTTTACAAAAATGTTTTTTAGATTTCAAATTTTGTCATGGATCTTTGTAGCACCATTTACAATAGAATGAAGATACACGAGGTAAGAAATGAGAAAATGAGATAGTATACAGTATGCTATTAAGCACCTGTGTTTACTGTTGACATTCAGAGTCGTCACCCAACAAGGTGGGTTTTGTACATCATACACTTAAATCCAGTTGCGTCAGGCTCAAGCATAAAAATATGTTCTGCACCATTTAAAATAATGCACAAACCAAGTCAGCTTTAAACTTGTTTTGTTTCCTATCACATGGTGCTGCCATAGAAATTAGCATTTAAGATCATCTATGATTTCCTCAAAGGAATTGCAGTATATAGCCTTTTTAATGATTTTTAGATACAGCGGTAAAAAAAAAAATCAAAAAAAAAAAACAGCTTGATGTAAATTTAGGTTTTTGTTAAAACAAAAATGTTCCTATATATAGTTTGCTGTTATATATGTACAGTATCTCACAAAAGCGAGTACACCTCTCATATTTTTGTAAATATTTTATTATATCTTTTCATGTGACAACACTGAAGAAATGACACTTTGCTACAGTGGACAGCCACTGTATTTTGCTCACCACTTTTATTAGAAACCAATGCACCGAGGACACAATCATGGGAGCAACCTGTATTAAATCTCAGTTTCTTAAAAGGAAATTTGTAAATGAACATTCACCTAAAAACTTACACTGTGAGAAGGAGAAGCAAATCAAAACTAGTGTGTGCCACTGCAAAGCAGGAAGCAGAGCTTTCAAACGCACAGAGCAATTATGACAGCCCCCCATGTACAGAATCTCACAAAAGTGAGTACACCCCACACATTTTTGTAAATATTTTATTATATCTTTTCATGTGACAACACTGAAAAAATGACACTTTGCTACAATTTGCTACAATGTAAAGTAGTGAGTGTACAGTTTGTATAACAGTGTAAATTTCTGTCCCCTCAAAATAACTCAACACACAGCCATTAATGTCTAAACCGCTGGCAACAAAAGTGAGTACACTAAGTGAAAATGTCCAAATTGGGTCCAATTTGCCATTTTCCCTCCCCGGTGTCATGTGACTCATTAGTGTTACAAGGTCTCAGGTGTGAATGGGGAGCAGGTGTGTTAAATTTGGCGTTATCGCTCTCACTCTCTTATACCGGTCACTGGAAGTTCAACATGGCACCTCATGGCAAAGAACTCTCTGAGGATCTGAAAAAAAGAATTGTTGCTCCACATAAAGATGAGCTAAGCTATAAGAAGATTGCCAAGACCCTAAAACTGATCTGCAGCACGGTGGCCAAGACCAGAGGTTTAACAGGACAGGTTCCACTCAGAACAGGACTCGCCATGGTCGACCAAAGAAGTTGAGTGCACATGGTCAGCGTCATATCTAGAGGTTGTCTTTGGGAAATAGACTTATGAGTGCTGACTGCATTGCTGCAGAGGTTGAAGGGGTGGGGGGTCAGCCTGCCTTGCTAAAGAAGCTGAGGGTAAAGGTGATGGACTGGCCAAGCATGTCTCCAGACCTAAACCCTCAAACAGAAGGTGATGTCATCATGGAGGAATGGAGGAGGACTCCAGTGGCAACCTGTGAAGCTCTGGTGAACCCCATGCCCAAGAGGGTTAAGGCAGTACTGTAAAATAATGGTGGCCACACAAAGTATTGACACTTTGGGCTCAATTTGTACATTTTCACTTAGGGGTGTACTCACTTTTGTTGCCAGCGGTTTAGACATTAATGGCTGTGTGTTAAGTTATTTTGAGGGGACAGCAAATTTACACTGATATACAAGCTGTACACTCACTACTTTACATTGTAGCAAAGTGTCATTTCTTCAGTTTTGTCACATGAAAAGATATAATAAAATATTTACAAAAATGTGTGGGGTGTACTCACTTTTGTGAGATTCTGTACATGGGGGGGTCGTCATAATTGCTCAGTATGTTTGAAAGCTCTGCTTGCTGCTTTGCAGTAGCACATACTAGTTCTAATTTGCTGCTTCTTCTCACAGTGTAAGTTTTTTGGTGAATGATCATTTACAAATTTCCTTTTAAGAAACTGAGATTTAATACAGGTTGCTCCCATGATTGTGTCCTCAGTCCATTGGTTTCTAATAAAAGTGGTGAGCAAAATACAGTGGCTGTCCACTTTTGTACCATCTCTCTAAGGCAGCAATGAGATTTACATGCGTTAGTGTGAAGCAGTGCCACTCATTCTAAATTACATCCCAGCGCATCTTGCTGACAGATGTGCCTTGCAGCCCAGCAAAATGTGCAGTGTAGTGCTTACCCCCAGAGGGGCCATTGAACATAACCCAGGTTTCCCTTACCTGTTTAAAGGCAGCCAGGCCCTGATACCAGTTCCAGAGCGCACCGAAAAAATTCAGGCTTAGTCTTTTTGAAGATGCATTGCAGTACTTGAACACAGGCAGGTAGAGGGATGAGGATAAAGGCTAGAGGATGAGGATGCAGGATACTCCAAAACATATGCAGGCTTTTGATGACCCCTGGAGCTCTAGGCAAGCTCCTACTCACAATGTCCAGAGACAGCTCCTCAACCAGCTTCCCTGCGATATTCACAAGCAGTGTATCCAGCAGTTTTCCTTAAGCCCGAGTTCCTTCAAAGTCCTCAGCTAAGAACATTCTGAGGCCTGACAGCAACAGCTCTCCAGTAACACAATCTGCCTCCCAGGAGCAGAGGCCCCAGGAGAAGAGGGCTCTAAACGTACCTTCCAAACATTTATCTTCTCCTCAGCCACACGTTCTGGGCATCCCCTCCCAGGGATTGGCTGAGATCAAATAAATATTCATAACCCGATTGCTGCTCAGCTGAGTACAGCCTAGGGCAGGGTGCTACAGCAACAACACACTGCTCCATTTTATTCTAATTAATATGTATTTTTTTTACATTTTTTTCATCTTTAGTATTATATATAAATCAAGTATACTGTATACTAAATACTACACATACCATCTTTTTTTGTCAAACAATCTATGCCGTTAAGCCCAAAATGTTTCTTTGTGCTTTATAATTAAAATTATGCCAGTCTGCTGAAGCTTTTAGTAATGCATAGTTTTATTTGTTTTAAATGCCTTGTTGATCCTGCCTTTTTCCTGGACCACCCTCTCCTCAGTGGCAACACAATAGCAGCCAACACTCTAGTTATTGCATAGTCACTGGCTATGTGCATGCTCCATAATCTGCCTTTTGGAAAGCTTTCCACTTCCTTGTTTTTCTCCTCAAGCCTCCCCACGTGACTTTGTAGTTTTGTTTATGGCGCCTTCGACTGCGTATAAGGAATGATCTTCCTCACCTCCCCTGCTATCCACACACACATGCTTATAAGCCGATGTGGATTGCAGGACAGAGCCGCAGGAATGATCGATTATGTACACTGAGCGCCATCCCACGTGACACACACAATGCAGAGGCTTCTGTTGAGGCTCCCAGATTGTGATTGGCGGTCAGAGGAACAGGAGTGGAAGTTCCTGGAGTGATATCTACAGTATACCTCAGGAGTCTACTGCTTGCGCTGCCCAACTATTTCATAGTTCGGTGTGGAGCATGTAAATAGTGTCACATAACTGCAGTACATTAGGGAGAAGATTAGGTACTTATACTAATTTATATGCAATCTACCCTGGATTGATTTTATTACTGTATCTACTTTTGAAAAATATGAGAGAGTGGTAATGTGTTTAGTAACACTTTAAGGACTACTACGCGATAACTTTGTAAAACAGATGCATCAAGTTACAGTCCAATTTCCCATAGGCATACAATGGAAATGCCAGGATCACGCAATGTTCTAATTTATTAGTATTGATAGGAATATACGAAGTGGATGTAAACCCTCACATATACCCAGTGAAGTGAACAACCTCAGATGATACACAGGGATGAAACAAATCTCCCTACATAAGTTTTACATGTATATCTGCTGTCTTCAGCTTTATATACTGTTTAGAAAGTGCACATTATGTTAGAATTTTCTCTTCCTGTTCCAGCAGGGGGAGGGGAGTCTTGCCATACACTGTGAGACAGTTGACTGGAGGAAAGGCACATACCCCCTCTCCACATAGGCAGAGACTTGCAGAGCTGTGCTGTGAATTGACCAGCTGTCTGCTAATCTATTTATAGCACCCGCCCTGACACAAATTTCAGGCTTGTTTTATCATGTGTGTCAGAGAACTTGTCAGAAGTTATGCTGATAACAGAAGAACGGAGCAGGAGAAAGCCATGGGACTTAGGGCTTTGGAGAGAGATAACAAAACACTACAGATATATGTGCCCAGCTCAAATTTCACAAATCGGGTTTACGTCCACTTTAAGGGTAGTTAATCTCCTATATATTTTATGCATTTGTGCTTTTTTTTTTATGGAGCACATTTTGCTTTTTACATTTATAATCTTTTGTGCAATAATTTAGTGTTGCAATGACCTCCTGCTAGCTTATTTCAAGTGCATCTGTCATGAACTAAACATGTGTGCTGAATATGATGGTTGCCTGACAGTAGCTGAACTCAGTATTTCTCCGACACTGACCCTGAACAAGCATGATTGACAATATAACTTTTGATCGCCTTACTTGTTTTCAGAAGCCAAAGCATAAGCAGGACAGCCAGGCAACTAGCGCTTTCAACAGTAGCCTCCATCTCTTTCCAAATATTTCCTTTCCTGTGATAAGATTCTTATGGTGTATAATGCAATGAATGTGATCTTCTGGGGACAAAACACCAACACTGGATTTGAGTAAGAAAGGCTAGTACTTTGAACAGCTAGTGCAGTGCCCTCCCTATCCACAGGAGATTAAAACCACTGAACCAGCAATGCCCCATTCAAGTTGATGTACATTGACTGTACATAATATTAATGATACACAATGCACCCAGCAGAATGTCTTCTTTCATCTGAATGCCAAGGTTATACCAGGGTGTCGCTTTTTTTATTTACTGTAGCATGGATATTTATTCAGCTCTGTTTAAAACAAAAACATGAGTTTTTTTTTATGTTTTCTAGGGGAATGATCAAGAGGTATATAAAAGAGTAAGTCTCAAAAATAGCACATGCATTATATAAGCATGGTGTATCCTTTAGGAATATAACTATACTGTTGTTGTTCATAGTTTCTATTTCAGTACTCCAGAGCACAAGACCCTGCGCTAAAAACTGGGGTGAGTACAAACTAATGTTCACTGTCAGTTGTGAAAGTTTAAATAACAATTAAATGATACATTTTACATTGGAAGCCAAAGCTAAAATTACAGTTTTTTTTTATTAAAGCAGGCCCCCACCCCCTCCTTTCTAAATTGCCACTTTTACTCAACTAGTTGTTGCAAAATAAGCCTCCACATTGTCGGATGCAAATGTGCCTCTTCCCTTCTCCTCTTCCAAAGCCAAGCCACCAGCCCTGTAGAACTTACCTGTGGTTGACTTCTTCTGCCTTCTTCTCTGTCGGCCAACCAATGACATTTGCGAGTTACTTCACGCATGCGACATAACACCTTAGACTCTACCTAAAAAAAAAAAACATGTTCCCCCATCTTGTGACAGATGAGTGACAGAGTTGCAGTGTAATGTTGTATGGCATGACATCTTGCACCTCATCTCAGATAAGTGTTACATGACACTACACTCATTTGCTAAAAAACAAGCCTTTTTTTTACCTGAGATCTTGTAAGATCTCACAGTTTAGGAATGAGATCTCCCTGGAAGTTGCTGGTGAAAGGGGCATCTGTAAGATCTTGGCTACGTCACCAATGTCCAAAAAGATAAGGAAGTGGGATTACATTAAAAGTATGTAACAGCAATATTCTTTACTTAAACCTATTCTTTACTTATGTCAGCTGCATGTTGATGTGATTTTTAGTGAAAACAAAAGGGAAAGTAAAAGAAAAAAAGTCAACTATACAGTAAGAGGGAAGGGGCACTGTCTAAACCTATGCAGGGGTTCTTAACTTGGGGTCCATGGATTGGTTTCAGAGGGTCAAATAAAAAGAAAAAAATTACATTCACTTAACAACCCTCCCCCTTGTCCCAATCAATGTTTTCCAATTGAAAGAAATTAAATAAAATGCACCCGCCACTGCTTAAAGCACCAATTGCTAAGTGCCACTTGACTTGTTGTTGGCCCATGTTTACCATTCAAATTTGTATTATTATTCTCTGCACAAACACCATCTTGTGCCACTCCATAATAGCAAGTGCTAATTCTCATTTTCTAGTAATAGCAGGAGTAGTAGTAGTAGATTTAAGCAGCATTAAAATTGTTTTGTTTAATTTGCACAAGATGATTGTATTACATTTTTGTAATGAGTGGCCATTACTTTTTGCATGAAAAGGAGTGAGTTTTTTGTTAAGATTGTTTGCTTTATTCAAACTTTGTGTATGTCATATATACATATGAGGCAAATACATTTTAATGAAAGAAAGTACATATATTCATTTAATGCAAAGTTGTGTTTATGTGCATATTTCTGGCATATCTTATCCCAATGCTACTGAATTGCATTTTTCACAATACAAATCTATGTGGATGCAAAAAAAAAAAAAAGTTAGAAGAAAGTCATAATCAGGTGAGAAGCATCATAAATGGATCTCATGTGCAACCCATTTCCACTGAAAACAAGTTTTATTTGACTTGCTACTTATCCTAAAAAATACAGTATCTCACACAAATGAGTACACCCCTCACATTTTTGTAAATATTTTATCATATCTTTTCATGTGACAACTCTGAAGAAATGACACTTGGCTACAATGTAAAGTAGTTAGTGTACAGCTTGTATAACAGTGTAAATTTGCTGTCAATATTTTGTGTTACCATTATTTTCCAGCACTGCCTTAACCCCCTTAGGCATGGAGTTCACCAGAGCTTCACAGGTTGCCACTGGAGTCCTCTTCCACTCCTCCATGAAGACATAATGGAGCTGGTGGATGTTAGAGACCTTGCGCTCCTCCACCTTCTGTTTGAGGATGCCCCACAGATGCTCAACAGGGTTTAGGTCTGGAGACATGCTTGGCCAGTCCATCACCTTTACCCTCAGCTTATTTAGCAAGGCAGTGGTCATCTTGGAGGTGTGTTTGGGGTCATTATCATGTTGGAATACTGCCCTGTGGCCCAGTCCCCGAAGAGAGGGGATCCTGCTCTGCTTCAGTATGTCACAGTACATGTTGGCATTCATGGTTCCCTCAATGAACTGTAGCTCCCCAGTGCCGGCAGTACTCATGCAGCCCCAAACCATGACACTCCCACCACCATGCTTGACTGTAGGCAAGGCACACTTGTCTTTGTACTTCTCACCTGGTTGCCGCCACACACGCTTGACACCATTTGAACCAAATACGTTTATTTTGGTCTCATCAGACCACAGGACATGGTTCCAGTAATCCATGTCCTTAGTCTGCTTGTCTTCAGCAAACTGTTTGCAGACTTTCTTGTGCATAATCTTTAGAAGAGGATTCATTCTGGGGCGACAGCCATGCAGACCAATTTGATGCAGTGTGTGCAGCGTATGGTTTGTGCATTGACAGGCTGACCCCCCACCCCTTCAACCTCTGCAGCAATGCTGGCAGCACTCATACATCTATTTCCCAAAGACAACCTCTGTATATGACATTGAACACATGCACTCAACTTCTTTGGTCGACCATGGCAAGGCCTGTGCTGAGTAGAACCTGTCCTAATAAACCGCTGTATGGTCTTGGCCATTGTGCTGTAGCTCAGTTTCAGGGTCTTGGCAGTCTTCTTATAGCCCAGGCCATCTTTATGTAGAGCAACAATTTTTTTTTCAGATCCTCAGAGAGTTCTTTGCCATGAGGCGCCATGTTGAACTTCCAGTGACCAGTATGAGAGAGTGAGAGCGATAACACCAAATTTAACACACCCTATTCACACCTGATACCTTGTAACACTAATGAGTCACATGATACCTGGGAGGGAAAATGGCTAACTGGGCCCAATGTGGACATTTTGACTTAGGGGTGTACTCACTTTTGTTGCCAGTGGTTTAGACATTGAGTTACTTTGAGGGGACAGCAAATTTACACTGTTATACAAGCTGTACACTCACTACTTTACATTGTAGCAAAGTGTCATTTCTTCAGTGTTGTCATATAAAAAGATATAACAAAATATTTACAAAAATGTGAGGGGTGTTCTCACTTGTGTGAGACACTGTATGTATGCAAACCTCAAGTTCATACAGTAGGCAAACCAGGCATTGCTTAACACTATAATAAAGATTCACAATATGAAGGCTTAAAATAGCTAATAAAAGTAAATAATGCCATTACACTATTATTTAGCGCTAAATCTGAGCAAGATACAGTCAAATGGTAGAGCAAACAAAAGTCCTGCCACAACCATCTTTGAAATTTGGGACCTTGACATGGGTATAATAAACAACTTTGAAAGACGTATCCCTGGTATTGTTTCTGACATGCATTTATATTAAGTAATAAATTCAATTATTTTTATGGTCTCTCTTTATAGGAATCGCATATTACTACAGAAGAGTATACAAAAAAGGTATGCTTATATGGTTAATCCTGATGTTTACAGTAATAGAAAACATAATGCCATAAAGCGCACTGGAAGTCAACCCCTTAACGCCGGCGCCTTCTGACCCTTTAAGAGGTTTCTGATGCCAGGTTTCTGATGATGTGACAACCGTGATTGGCTGTCATAGTGGTCACATGATTGGAAAGCTCCCAATCGCAAGTAGAAATTGGGAGCTTTCCATTAGCCGCCGGGAATGTGCAGGGCGCATACATTCAGGTACACATATATACGCCCACTTAGCGTTTAGGACCACAAGCTGAGAGGCCACATATATGCGTTCAGCTGGCATGAAGAAGTATCAAGTATTTAAAGTATATTTTAATCAAATCACTAAAATCTCATATAACCTTTAATCCCCCTGGCGGTATGATTATTTCAGATTTTAGGTGCTGAAAGCGGTACCATTATTTTGCACAGAAATTTGGCGTTTTATATTATAGGCCTGTAATTCTTAGGAATAATTCACTTAAATCTGTTCAAACAAGAGTCTAGTAGACATCCCGGATATGATAAAGTTTGAAAAACTAAATAAAAAATTATAGTATAATAAATAACTATAAATAATTATAACAAATAATAATATAATAATAATAAAAATTATTCAATAATGTAATCAAATCAAAAACACTGAAATTTGCTCAGTTGCAGAATTGTCGCTTTCGTTACTTTTAGTGTTTGGTGACGGATTTCCCCACGAATCACTATCACTCAATTCTGCAAGTGATTCTAATTTATTATCGCTGTTTTCTAGCTGGTCTAAAGCCACTTTTGATGTAAAGGGACAGTTTTGGTTGCTATGGACAATCTCCAGTTTCCAGGCAGAAAGAACAGTATTTACAAAATAAAACTGCATGCAGGACACTGGGCAGACCACTGGGGACAAAAGGGATGTGAAATTATTTGATACAGTACTGTAATCTGTAAGGTTACAGTATACTATATCTATACTGTGTGTTTTACTGTTTGAATTTGCCGCCGAACTCCGTCCCCGTGCTCGCAGGGAACAGAGCTCGGCACTGTTAATCAAGCGAGACACAGCGGCTCGCCGATCACAGTGGGGAGACATCGCAGGATCCAGGGGACAAGGTATGTAAACTCTTCCTGGATCCTGCGATGCAATCCTGAGTCTGGCTTGGGGATACCGCTTTTGGTTTTGAAAATCCACCCCGAGCCAGACTCAGGAATACCGCCAGGGGGGTTAATATGTTACGGTAGCTTCAAAAGTTATTTTTCAATATTTTTAAATCTTAACCTTTTGGGTCTGTGGACCCAGTAATCTGTGAAGTCTTTTGTAAGAATAGTCTGCTGATGCCTTTATGGGCTAATCCTACTCTTCCCTGTTTGTAGGCTCTGCCTGATCCACAAATTTGGCCTGAGGTTTCATAGCATTGAAACACAATATGTCCGGGAGCAGACTGACTAATTTTGTTGAGTTTAAGATGGAATATAATCTCCCCAATTGGATGTTGTTTAAATATCTGCAACTTACATGCAGTGCAATCACAGTTTCCTGCCCACATCTCCCCTGGAATCCAACCCTCTGCAGAGGTTACTCACCTCAAGAGCGATGGGTAAACGCTTGTCCTCTATTTATCACAGACTCTCCTCTGCACATTCGGTGCAACTGACCAGACTTAGAAGTGACAGGCTGATCTGCTGGATTTGTCAAAAGATGGCCAGAATCATTGTATGCACCATTACACTACTAATATGGTTCTTGTCAAAGACAGATTTATACAAATAAAATTCCTCTATAGAGCGTACTTTACCCCTCACCACCTAGCTGCCATCTAGCCTGCAGTTTGTCCCTTATGTACCAGATGTCAGCTCACTGAAGGCACATTTTTTCATGTGGTTTGGACCTTCCTTAAGATTTGTCCCATTTTAAAAGCCATAATTGAGGTTATTAATGTTATGTTACAACAGAGAGATGGTCCCTCAAGATCCTGTCCCGTGGGTACTTGTGAGTTTTCCTATTAGACAAATTTGAACAAAAATAATACTCGAGGAGAACTATAAAGTCAGCCCCATATACATATCTGCATATATATATATATTATAATATAAGTATTTTACAAAAATGAGTACACCCCTCACATTTTTGTAAATATTTTATTATATCTTTTCATGTGACAACACTGAAGAAATGACACTTTGCTACAATGTAAAGTAGTGAGTGTACAGCTTGTATAACAGTGTAAATTTGCTGCCCCCTCAAAATAACTCAACACACAGCCATTAATGTCTAAATCACTGGCAACAAATGGGAGTACACCCCTAAGTAAAAATGTCCAAATTGGGCCCAATTAGCCATTTTCCCTCCCCGGTGTCATGTGACTTGTTAGTGTTACAAGGTCTCGGGTGTTAATGGGGAGCAGGTGTGTTAAATTTGGTGTTCTCGCTCTCACTCTCTCATACTGGTCACTGGAAGTTCAACATGGCACCTCATGGCAAAGAACTCTCTGAGGATCTGAAAAAAAGAATTGTTGCTCTACATAAAGATGGCCTGGGCTATAAGAAGACTGCCAAGACCCTGAAACTGAGCTACAGCACAATGGCCAAGACCATACAGCGGTTTATTAGGACAGGTTCTACTCAGCACAGGCCTTGCCATGGTCGACCAAAGAAGTTGAGTGCATGTGTTCAATGTCATATACAGAGGTTGTCTTTGGGAAATAGATGTATGAGTGCTTCCAGCATTGCTGCAGGGGTTGAAGGGGTGAGGGGTCAGCCTGTCAGTCCTAAATTGGTCTGCATGGCTGTCGTCCCAGAAGGAAGACTTTTC
Organism: Lithobates septentrionalis; assembly: GCA_037952835.1. Classification (NCBI taxonomy): domain Eukaryota; kingdom Metazoa; phylum Chordata; class Amphibia; order Anura; family Ranidae; genus Lithobates; species Lithobates septentrionalis. The sequence continues at coordinate 784,146 of JBBDGP010000934.1, forward strand.
TAAAGATGATGCACACGAAAGCCTGCAGACAAGTTTGCTGAAGACAAGCAGACTAAGGACATGGATTACTGGAACCATGTCCTGTGGTCTGATGAGACCAAGATAAACTTATTTGGTTTAGATGGGGTCAAGCGTGTGTGGCGGCAACCAGGTGAGGAGTACAAAGACAAGTGTGTCTTGGCTACAGTCAAGCATGGTGGTGGGAGTGTCATAGTCTGGGGCTGCATGAGTGCTGCCGGCACTGGGGAGTTACAGATCATTGAGGGAACCATGAATGCCAACATGTACTGTGACATACTGAAGCAGAGTATGATCCCCTCACTTTGGAGACTGTGCCGAAGGGCAGTATTCCAACATGATAACGACCCCAAACACACCTCCAAGATGACCACTGTCTTGGAAAAGAATCTGAGGGTAAAGGTGATGGATTGGCCAAGCATGTCTCCAGACCTAAACCATATTGAGCATCTGTGGGGCATTCTCAAATGGAAGGTAGAGGAGCGCAAGGTCTCTAACATCCACCAGCTCTGTGATCTTGTCATGGAGGAGTGGAAGAGGACTCCAATGGCAACCTGTGAAGCTCTGGTGAACTCCATGCCCAAGAGGGTTAAGGCAGCGCTGGAAAAAATTGTGGCCACACAAAATATTGACACTTTGGGCCCAATTTGAACATTTTCACTTATGGGTGTACTCACTTTTGTTGCCAGTGGTTTAAACATTAATGGCTGTGTTTTAAGTTATTTTGAGGGGACAGCAAATTTACACTGTTATACAAGCTGTACACTCACTACTTTACATTGTATAGAGGTGGGAGCAATCATTAAACTACATAGCGAACACTAAAGATTCAAAGCCAAATTTATGCTCAAACCACCCTCAAACCAATATTGCAAAAAACGGTTCTCAACTTGCTGATTCAAAAATAGAAAATTGTTTATTAATTTACAAAACCATTAGCCATTAGCCAAAACCATTAGCCATTAGCCTAAAATGGTACCACATCTCCCAATCACACCAATCTAAAAACAAACATCCATCTCTCTCACCATCTAAATATGAATTAGTGACCTAGATTGTTTGGATATAGAATAAATAGCTGTCCAAACATAGAGTAACTTTAAATCAAAGTATCATAATGATCCTGAGGGACCCACTGGATATGGGATGCTTGAGCTGCTGGATTGGATCTACACATGCATGTGGTTGTAAATCATGAGTTTGCCATACTGAGAAGTAGAAAAACCTACATCATTATTTGGGACTTAATATTGATGTTTTCCAAGGTTGTATTGACTCTACTGTAGATATTGATGTGGAAGTGAGAAATACCCCATTGCAGTGGTCTGGAGGGGGGCCTTTAGGGCTGTGAAGTACTGTGAACCAACTGGCTATGCTTTAGCTGCACAGTTCATGCCTGTATGGTTCTACTCTGAAATGTACAATAGAGTCTTAGCCGCCCTCTTCACACTGTTACATAGAAATAGCGTAGTCCTTCCAATGGGTTCACTAGATTGTGGTTTGTGTGCCCAAACTCTTATGAGTTCTCACAAAAAAAACAACCTTGATTCTTAGATCAAAAAGAAAGTATATATACTTATCAAGTCCTGTGACTCATCCAGTGTTTCAAGGCGAACTCTGTATTGATCCATCCATATGCAATCTGTTAATCATGGCATCCCAGTCCATATCTGGTCAAAACTGGAGAGGTGAGATGGTGGTGTTCTGTCATAGCCTAATTATATTATTAATGTTACCTGTAATCTAGCCCTAAGCTGGAATCCTAAGGTATTGCTTCTCGTGTCCTGGATAGTGCAGAACTGAGCTGCTATGTAAAATTCCTTGTCTTTTACACTACCTTTTATGCTGGTAAGAAAATTCTTATACAATGGAAGTCTCCTTTACCTCCTACTGTACCTTCCTTCCGTCCTACCATCAACAATGTTTTGCCCCTTTACAAATTAACATATGAAAGCTGCAATTGCCCCCAAAAATTTGACACAATTTGGTCAACTTGTATTTGAATAACGTTGCACTTAAATGAGCCATTTCCCCATTGTGCCTTCCTTTGGTCCTTTCACCTTTAGTTTCTACCCACTCCCTCCCCTTCCCTTTAATACATTTTCAAGAGTGGAAAGAGTATATTTTAGGTTCTCTCTGAAGATGAAATCAATGTAGAAAAAGTAGTTTGTACTTTCCTTTCTGATTATTGAAATACTATAGTAAATTGTACAGCAGCTTAAATGCGAAGCACATAGATTTAACCTCAGTAATTTTCAATTGAAAAACCTATAGGCTTTCATAGAAGCTGCGTTCTATTCCTGTAATGAGCATTTAGAGAGCCTCTGCTAAATTGGATTGTTCACCTCTAATAGTTCAAGAAAATGTATTTTCTCAACAGGAATGTCAGGCTTTAATCATACCACCACAAGTGTAATTTAAATTAAAAAAAGTATTACAGTTATTTAAATTATATTTAAAATCCTGATACAAAGATGTATATAGCATATTGTCAGTTTGGATACATAACAATAATTTTAAATAAAAATAAAAAAAACTATGGTAAGGGCCAAGTCTTGACTACCACTGACTAACCATATATACAGTATATGTTTACATATGTTATCCTATATCATACATCTTTTTAATCTTTTTACACAGAAAAGGTCATGTGTAACAGGCTTTGTATAAAAGGTGCAGGTAGTTCAGTGGAGTGCAAACAACTCACTCAAACATGTTTTGCAGGTGAGGTGAAGCCTGTTTCATCAGAAGAGCCACATAAGTGTTACATGGTATAGCACTGCCCATTATCCAAAGATGCAACAGATGGAACCCAGGACCCCACAACAACAGCAGGTGCAAGAGTGCCAACTAGGTTGGGTTAGTCCTCCAGATATAGGACCTATTCTAACTATAACCCCTAAAAAAATTAAGTCTTACCCGACTCTCAGTTTCTTATGTTGGTCAGTTGGTCATACATGTATACCGTATTCACTGTATCAGCAAGTGCAAATTAATGCACCCAATATCTCTCGATTAAGTTGTCCAGGAATCACCAGTAATACCGACAGATTATAGCTGCAACTTGGTCCACCGTGCTGGTCTTAGGGGGCCAGCTGGCCATCAGATAGTGCTCTGAGAAACCACCCCTGAAAGTGTGCAGTGGTACCATTAAAGTCTGACATTCCTGTTAAGGAAAAAAAGTATCTTGATCAATATTTATGGGTGTGAAACTTTGGCCCATGATTTTGGATAATGATTAACGTCCTTAATGGTAACTTACATTTCCAGTTTAATAAGTGTTCTTTTCCCTAATGTGCTGCAGGGTCATGTGACTGCAGCCCTGGCAAACCCCTATTTAATTCCATTAAACTGGAAAGATACACAATAACTCTCGGTTCTCTGCACATTTACACTTGTTATAGTATTGAATGCAAAGACAATGTCCATTATTTTGGATATATCGTCAAGCCTTCAGAGCAAACTTGTGCTGTAGACATTGATGCTACTTAATAATCTTTCTGGGTCTCTGATATGTCTGTAGCATATATATATATATATATATATATATATATATATATATATATATATATATATATATATATATATATATATATATACATATATATATATATATATATATATACATATATATATATATATATATACACTGAGCAAAATTCTAAATGCAACACTTTTGTGTTTGCCCTTATTTATCATGAGCTGAACTGAAAGATTTGCGACTTTTTCTATGTACACAAAAGGCCTATTTCTCTCAATTATTGTTCACAAATCTGTTAGTGAGCACTTCTCCTTTGCCGAGATAATCCATCCACCTCACAGGTGTGGCATATCAAGATCTGATTAGACAGCATGACTATTGCACAGGTGTGCCTTAGGCTGGCCACAATAAAAGGCCACTGTAAAACGTGCAGTTTTACTGTATTGGCGGGGTCTGGGGGGTTCGAAAACCAGTCAGTATCTGGTGTGACCACCATGTGCCTCGTGCAGTGCAGCGCATCTCCTTCGCAAAGAGATGATCAGCTTGTTGATTGTGGCCTGTGAAATGTTGGTTTATTCCTTTTCAATGGCTGTGCGAAGTTGCTGGATATTGGCAGGAACTAGAACACGCTGTCGTATACGTCGATCCAGAGCATCCCAAACATGCTCAATGGGTGACATGTCCGGTGAGTATGCTGGCCTTGCAAAAACGGGGATGTTTTCAGCTTCCGGGAATTGTGTACAGATCCTTGCAACATGAGGTGATGGTCATGGATGAATGGCACAACAATGGGCCTAAGGATCTCGTCATGGTATTTCTGTACATTTAAAAGCCATAAAAGAAAAATGCACCTGTGTTCGTTGTCCATAGCATACGCCTGCCCATTTCATAACCCCACCGCCACCATGGGCCACTCGATCCACAACATTGACAACAGCAAACCGCTCACCCACACGACGCCATACATGCTGTCTGCCATCTGCCCTGTACAGTGAAAACCGGGATTGATTTGTGAAGAGAACACCTCTCCAAAGTGCCAGACGCCATTGAATGTGAGCATTGGCCCACTCAAGTCGGTTACGACGACGAACTGCAGTCAGGTTAAGAACCCGATCAGGACGACGAGCATGCAGATGAGCTTCCCTGAGATGGTTTCTGACAGTTTGTGCAGAAATTCTTTGGTTATGCAAACCGATTGTTGCAGCAGCTGTCCAGGTGGCTGGTCTCAGATGATCTTGGGGATGAAGATGCTGGATGTGGAGGTTCTGGGCTGGTGTGGTTACACGTCGTCTGCGGTTGTGAGGCCGGTTGGATGTACTGCCAAATTCTCTGAAACTCCTCGGAGACGGCTTATGGTAGAGAAATGAACAATCAATTCAAGGGCAACAGCTTTGGTGGACATTCCTGCAGTCAGCATGCCAATTGCACGTTCCCTCAAAACTTGCAACATCTGTGGCATTGTGCTGTGTGATAAAACTGCACATTTTAGAGTGGCCTTTTATTGTGGCCAGCCTAAGGCACACCTGTGCAATAATCATGCTGTCTACTCAGCATCTTGATATGCCACACCTGTGAGGTGGATGGATTATTCCGGCAAAGGAGAAGTGCTCACTAACACAGATTTAGACAGATGTGTGAACAATATTTGAGAGAAATAGGCCTTTTGTGTACATAGAAAAAGTCATAGATCTTTCAGTTCAGTTCATGATAAATAGGGGGCAAACACAAAAGTGCATGTGTATATATATATACACAGTATGGTCTTATAGGCCCAGAAAATTTGTACAGAATTTGTATTCAACTGGAGGTTATCATTTTATTATTTATTTTTTAAGTCTGTATAGCAGTGTACAATTCTAGGGGCCAACAATTATTACACTTTCATTCATTTTATAATCTCTTCTCTTCTCTTCTCTTCTCCCACCTGTACCTCCTATAAATGTTACTTGGTTTACAGACAGCTATATTTCTATTTTATTGTTACTTGGTGGATCTATGAGCAGACATTGAGGTCAAAATATACCCCTTACATTATATTGTTACCCATATTATCTGCTTTCCTTTTAAAAATATGATTTATAAGGTAAAAACTGCATTTATAAAATACATTTATTCAGGTATGTTCCTCTGTCCCTCCATAACTTTGTTTTTACCAGCATTTTACTATAATTATTTATTTGAATTTTATTTCCATAGTATTTTAATTATGTTAGTATTTGCTGCAGATTAAAGTGGCCTTAAAGGAGTTGTAAAGGCAGAAGTTTTTTTTTATCTTAAGGCATTCAATGCTTTAAGATTAAAAAAAAATCCTTCTGTGTGTGTGGCAGCCTCCCCAGCATCCCTTAATTACTTACCTGAGCCCCTTCTCTCTCCAGCGATGTCCATGAGTGTCTTAGCCATCCGGGACTCTCCTGCTGATTGGCTGAGACACAGCAGCAGTGCCATTGGCTCCTGTGGCTGTCATTCAAAGTCAGATAGCCAATCAGGGGAGAGAAGGGGCGGGGCCGGGCACACAGAGCTGTGACTCAAGTTGTGTGCTCCCATAGTAAGTTGCTGGCTGTGGGGGCACTTGTCAGGAGGGAGGGGCCAGGAGCAGTGAAGAGGGACCTGAGAAGAGGAGGACCTGGGCTGCTCTGTGCAAACCAACTGCCCAGGGAGGTAAGTGTAACATGTTTGTTATTTAAAAAAACAAAAACTAGACTTTACAATAACTTTAAGGTTTTACCTTAATGCAATTATATGTATTATGGTAAAAAAAAATCTTCTGTGCTGCAGGATCCCCCCAGCCCCCTTCCTTAAGCCCTATGCACACAGGACTTTTTAACTCTCCTAGAAGCCAGCGTTTTTGCTGAAAAAATGCCTGACACTTATAGTGTCTAAAGCTTTTAGGAGCTTTTACAGGTGTCAAGCTCTTGGGTGTAAATTCATTTCATTGGTCAGAATAAATAATTTATTCTGGCCATTGAAATTAATTAATGCTCAAGCACTAGCGTTTAGGCGCCTTTAGGCAGCTTCTAGCAACTTTTAGTAGCGTCAAGCATTTTTCCTGCACCAACTCTGCTGCTCTTGGATGCACTGGCAGTGTTTTTTTCCCTGCCTCTAAAAAATCCTGCCACTAAATGCTGCTAAAAGCCTATGTGTGCATGACATGAAGGGGCATTTAGAGGCAGGAAAAAAAAAGGCAGACGCCCCTAGGAGCAGCTTTAAAAACGTCCAGTGCGCAAGAGGCCTTACACTTACCTGAGCCCCATCCCCATTCATCAATGTGCACAAGAGCTGCGGTTCTTGCCGCTGTCTCCCTCTTCACAGGACTGATTGATAGAAGCGGGAACCATTGGCTTATGCTGCTGTTAATCAACTGCTGTGATGAGGGAACAGGGAGTGGGACTGAGCCGCCCGATCTGTGTCAATGGATGCAGATAGGATACCTCGGGAGCGAGCCTGCATGAGTGCCTCCGAAGAAAGCAGCTTTCTATTGGGTGCACCCGCCGAAGAGGAGGAGATTGGAGATCTGGTGGGGGATCCCAGAAGAGGAGGATAAGGGCTGCTCTGTGCAAAATCATTGCACAGAGCACGTAAGCATAACACTTTTCTTATTTTAATTAAAAAAAAAAAAGTTTTAATTTAATTTAGGCAGCAGTTCGATGTCTAATTATAATCAAACATCATGAGTGTATCTCCCAACATTTTTTTAATGCTGGATGTGTTATATTTTACAGGATAGCTCTGGTACAGTGGGAAGGCCATTTTTCCTTTTCAGGGTATGCTTTGTATCTCTTTTTAGTCTTCAATGCATGTCTTGGTCTTTTTTTATGCTACAAGGGGTTGCAGAGTTTGGAAATAGTCAAAAACGTCTCAGTAACTATCATTAGGGTCCTGAAGATATGAGCTTGGTTTTGGTCCAAACCTGAAGGTTAGCTGTATTGCTAGGCCAGTGAGCTGTGGGCAGGAGATTTCTTGCCCCTTAGCTGAACGTACATTTACAAAAAGGTGAGGATGCTTGTGATATCATAGACCTAATATGGCCATATCAGGACAACAACATCGTTCTAGTACAGCCATGTGGCCATATTAGGACAATGATGTCATGATAATCTCATCCACCCCTTTGTTACGTGCAGCTGTGCGGCGGGGGATTTCCAGTGGTGATGCAATCATGTGACAACTTCCTGTGTGTTAGGGCAAATGGGCTCTTACGATTTTTGCCTGGTGATTCTGCCATTAACACATTTCCTGTTCTGAGGGAGAGAGAAGCACTGTTTACTCACTGTACTTTATTTATGGAGGCGCACTGGTGTCACTGAATTGGACTACAGACACCTCTTTTCTCCTCATCTCTATTACATATGCGGAGGTAGTTGTAGTTCACAAAAGATAGCTGGGAAAGCTATAACATTGTATGAGATTTCAGTTCAGTACCCAGGACATGACACAGTAATGCCGCGTACATGTGGTCGGACTTTACGGCAGACTTTGCCCGGCAGACTTTTCAACGGACTTTACGACGGATTTTCTGAATGAACGGACTTGCCTACACACAATCCACCAAAGTCTGTCGAATTCGTACGTGATGACGTACGACCGGACTAAAACAAGGAAGTTCATAGCCAGTAGCCAATAGCTGCCCTAGCGTGGCTTTTTGTCCGTTGAACTAGCATACAGAAGAGCGGACTTTTCGACCGGACTCGAGTTCGAGGGAAAGATTTAAAACATGTTTCAAATCTAAGTCCGTCCAACTTTTGAGCAAACAAAGTCCGCTGGAGCCCACACACGATCGAATTGTCTGACGAAATCCCGTCCGCCGGGCAAAGTCTGCCGTAAAGTCCGACCGTGTGTACGCGGCATTAGAATACAAGATTTCTGGCTGGATCAAAGCGTATTTCCTGTACTTGTAGAAAATGTGCTTAGCTTGAAAATAGAAAATGTATACAGTTACTATATTTAAGGACTGGTAGGCTGCAATATATTACATTTTGTTCTTAGGATTAGATATAATTTAAGCATGCTGCCACAATAGAGCGTAAAGGAAACCTGTAATAAAAAATGTATACAATATATAGTTTGCCGCTGTTGACCTAAAAATGCTAGCTGCCTGGCTATTTTAAAGTGTCATTAAGCCCAAATCATTATAAACTGTCACTACTTGCTATATTACATCGTATTCATACTCACTTTGCCACTAGAGCATTACATTTCTGTAGATTGCAAAAAACCTGGTTGATCACTGTACATAATTCAGTAAATCCTATTACAGGATTTATCTTTGATTTGTCAAACTATAGTATGGGAAAAACTAATTAGCTGCTATAAGGTAACTGCACTGTGCACATCATCAATGCTCTTGACACGACCTGTCAATGTGCAAAATAGCCATATATAAAATGAGATAATATTTTTTTGCTGATATGCACAGTGCTTTACCATTTTTTAAATATGATATACCAGTTACTAATTACATCCACTTTGCTTTATTCTAACAGCCTAGAAATGGAAGAAAGGTTTCCATAGATGAACACTAGCATATTTATAAAGGTATACATATGCATGATGGTGTTAATGTGTGTAATATTACTTTGTGAAAAACAATTTTTACCTCAATAACAGTTTGTGTTCATCAATCGTGTATTGTTATTGTTATCTTACTAACGTACTCAGACTTTTAGCTTTGTATTGGAGAGTTGTTGATTTCCTCTAATTTAGGAATATTTCCAGGAATTATTTTAAATTTGGGTGCTGATTATTCTACAAAATAATACTGAATACATAGGCGCTGCGCAAACTGTTGGCACTGTATAAATTCTGTATAATAATAATAAAAATACATAGGGTTTATTTACTAAAGGAAAAAAGGCTGTTCGCTTTACATGAAAATTTTTGCTTAGCTTAATGAATGTAGTAAAAATTCACTTTGCAAAGAAAACTCAATCACATGCAAGGAAAAGTAAAAAAAAAAAAAAAAAAGCAGTATTTTTGCTTGCACATGTTTGGATAATGAAGGCAGCAGAGCTTCACCTTATTCACTAGGCTATGGAAAGTGAACAGCATGTTTGCCATAATTAAAAAAATATATGAAAATATAAAATATATAAAGTGTATGTAAAATATATAAAAAGTTTTAAAAATGTTTAACCCTAAAACTAGTCCTTGGATATAGTATGTAGAGCACAGGCAGCTTAACCATCACAAATACTTGGAGTTGATATTTTAAAGTACAGTGATTTACCAAAACAAAAACTAAATTAGGCAATCTATAATGGTTTGGGGTAAAAAATTTTTTTTGTTTAATGTAATACTTCAAACAAGCTCAATAGCTCTGATGAGGCAACTGCTGCACAGTGAGGATAGGTTCATACCAATGCCTGTGGCTGCGGGAATCGCAGCGATTCCCGCACACGCAACCACCCACAGTGAAAATGTGCTACTGTTAGAAAACGCACAGGGCTGCCATTCATTCTGAATGGCACCTCCACCCATGTGAAATCGCAGTGCGTGTGCGGAAACCGCAGGGAAATCGCATGGTCAAAACGACTATGTGATTTCCCTGCAGGTTGCATTTTGAAAAAGGTGCATGCACCTTTTTTTGCGGGAAACGCAGGCACCCACAAAACACCTGCTGAAACATATAGATGTGAACCTAGGGTACGGCTTCTTAATAGTAGCTCAAACCATAGAAATACAAAAACGAATAAAAATAAAAAAGGGGGGAGGGGAATTGCGCTAGGTACTAAACAAAAATTATAAAAATGATGAAATAAAGAACCGTGAAGGAAATCCTGCAGCTAAAACACCAAAACCCCAATACAAGGGCACATGAAAAATATATCAAAAATAAAACAGTGTAGCGCTGGACTAGTAATAAGGTGAACATATATGTTATGAACACATGTGAATTATTGTATTGTGACCTAAAATTATTAAGTCACAAAATTAGAATAAAATAGTGAAAATCAATAAATAAAATTAGCTGGTGAAAAACCATGCCCTAAAAGATGTATACAATGTATACAAAATGAAACACAAGTGCAAATTAATAAAAGGTAAAATATAAAATTCATAAATGTAATAAGTGAAAAAACAAGTCCACAAAAAAGTCAATGCAGGGTCCGGAGTTATATGATCCACCGCTAGCACAGCCCGCCACCAGATGATAAAGTTGGAGGCTTACCAGAGAGCCTGCGACCGCCCATACTCAGGGGGGTCAAAACAGGCTTAGAAGTGGAAGATGGACTCCTGGAGATGTCTCACAATGGATTCCTTAAATTGCTATATAAGTACCTGTACGTTGATCACCTGCTTGCTTGTATGTCTTTATTTTAGCCACATAGGCCATATGTCCTCCAGCCAATGTAGAGTTCCCATATGTCCCTCTCTACACCAAAGACATCATTTTGTCACTGGAAACCTTCTGACTCCTGTTTCCCACAACTGGTGTCACTTTCCACTTTAAATACACTTTCATTTGTTCCTAATAACCACACAGTGTGGATCTGCCAGAATTTATATTTATTCATTTTCACTATTTTATTCGAAGTTTTTGACTTAATAATTTTAGGTCACAATACAATAATTCACATGTGTTCATAACATATATGTCCACCTTATTACTAGTCCAGCGCTACACTGTTTTATCTTTGATACAAAAACGAGTGTCTGACCAAACCTGGAGTCCAAGGTAATTTTAATTGTTTAAAAGGTCATATAAAACAGCCAAAGTTTTTCGGGGGCAACACCACTCCCCCTACAACAGGGCTCAACATAGGATAAACTTGGATGGGCCCAGAGAAAGCAATAACTTTACAGATCTATATTGGAATCGGTATTGAACTGTCCGCATTGAGTAAAAACTTGACAGCAGTGGAGCTCCATTGCTTCTCAACAATCACTGTCAAGTTGTTGCCCCCTGTGATTCTAACATAAATTCGTGAAGTCACTGTTCTCTTAGTCCATCCACCTTTTATCCTGTGTTCAGCGATGATGAAGGGGAAGTGGTGTTTCCCCTGAAACACATTGGCTGTTTTTATATGATTACTTTATCAGCACTTAAAATTATTCTGGACTCTTTCATTTTGCTAGTGTTTGACGTAGGCTGAATAGGTTGGACAGTGAGAACCTGTTTACAAACAGAACATTTTTTCCCTATGTAAGTCAAAAAGAAGTCAAAAGCAGGTCAGAAGGAGATCAAAAGCAGGTCAGAAGGAACTCAGAAGCACCTCACACTCATCTAAATTGACAGCTGACTGCCATTTAAAGCTTGCTGCCTTTGGCCATGTATGTTGTAAAAAAAAGCTTTAATATTCAAGACACTTGGTGTACGAGGCTGACCTGGACTTAAATATAAACAGAGAGGGGAGTAAAGTGGTGAGGGGGGGGGGGGTCTGAACTGTTGCTGACAACCCATATGTCCTCTCTTGGTTGGGGTAGCTGGTGGGACTGGTTTGAGCTTTCAGCATGATATGTCACCTGGTGCGGCTGTGACTGGTCACCTCAGCAGGACAAGGGGGAGAGAAGTGACTGGGATTGTTGAGTGGTGACAGAGGGTTCTATGCAGCACACTCTATGCAGGGGTTTAAAAAAGAAATAGGCTTTCAAGAATGCTGAGATCCTAATTTTCCATCAAATGCCCCTCTAGAACTGTTTCTTTCTATTTCGCTGTCTTATACATATAATCACGCACTCATCAGAAAAGGGTTTGCTTTAACTGATTTTTTGTTTTTATGTTTGTTTTACAGAATTCACTGAAGATATTGTCCAAGGGGAACAAGGCCTTATCGAGGATCCTTTTGTATAATATTAATAATAATAAAAAATAACAATAAAAAAATGGATATTGGTATATGTTGGTAGTCTTGCACCAAAGTTCTGTCAGAGATACAATATTTTTTTACTGTCCCCAATAATTTGAACTTTCTACAATAATCTAAAGGTTGTACTTTTACTTCAGTCAGGGGGGTACAGCCGTTACAACTGTAAGGGGCCCGCCCGGACCAGGAGAAGGCAGGATGAGTGAAGGGGATCCGTGCTGTGCAGTACAGAAATGATTTCACAGCTTCTGCAGTTCTCGTGTCATTGACTCAGACATCAAGCTCTTTACTGCCACCTCTGGCTACTATGTGCATGTGCACCCCTCGTGTGACAGTGATCTATCAGCCTGTTACTATGCTTCTCAGCAATATGTCAGCTTTGTGAAAACGAGCTGGGACCAGGTAGAAAACGACATGAAGGGGCTATGAAGGAAATGGAGGGGGGCTGTTTGTGTACAGGGAGGGGCCAGAGGCTTGTGTGTGTACAGATTTGTGTATGTGGGGCTACCATATATACAGGTGTGTGTGTGTGGGGGGGGTGTGGCTGACATATATACAGGTGTGTGTGGGGGGGCGCTGACATATATACAGGTGTGTTTGTGTGGGGCGCTGACATATATACAGGTGTGTGTGGGGGGGCTGACATATATACAGGTGTGTGGGGGGGGCGCTGCCATATATACAGGTGTGTGTGAGGGCGCTGCCATATATACAGGTGTGTGTGTGTGTGGGGGGTGCTGACATATATACAGATGTGTGTGTGGGGGCGCTGCCATATATACAGGTGTGTGTGTGGGGGGGGCGCTTCCATATATACAGGTGTGCGTGGGGGGGCTGACATATATACAGGTGTGTGGGGGGGCGCTGCCATATATACAGGTGTGTGAGGGGGGCTTCCATATATACAGGTGTGTGTGTGTGGGGGGGCGCTGCCATATATACAGGTGTGTGCGGGGGGTGACATATATACAGGTGTGTGTGGGGGGGCTCTGCCATATATACAGGTGTGTGTGAGGCCGCTGCCATATATACAGGTGTGTGTGTGAGAGGGGCTGCCATATATACAGGTGTGTGTGTGAGAGGGGCTGCCATATATACAGGTGTGTGTGTGGGGGGGGCGTTGACATATATACAGGTGTGCGTGGGAGGGGCTGACATATATACAGGTGTGTGGGGGGGCGCTGCCATATATACAGGTGTGTGAGGGGGGCTGCCATATATACAGGTGTGTGTGTGGGGGGGCGCTGCCATATATACAGGTGTGTGTGTGGGGGGGGTGACATATAAACAGGTGTGTGGGGGGCGCTGCCATACATACAGGTGTGTGTGAGGGCGCTGCCATATATACAGGTGTGTGTGAGAGAGGGGCTGCCATATATACAGGTGTGTGTGTGGGGGGGGCGCTGACATATATACAGGTGTGCGTGTGGGGGGGGCTGACATATATATAGATGTGAGGGGGGCTGCCAAATATACAGGTTTGAGGGGGCTGACAATTATGCAGGTGTGTGGGGGGCTGACCTATATACAGGATTGAGCGGGGGGCTGAGTGCGTACAGGTGAGGTCACTGGTGTGCGGATTCGGTAGGATGGCCCATAGACAAGCCCGGGGGGGGGGGCGAGGGGGCCCAGGCCTAAAGCTGTGTAAGAGGCCCAAAAATTTCTAATGGCTGTCCTGACTACAGTTATCCTTTCTTGGGCCACCTCCCCAGCTTGCCCCTCCACACTTTGAGCCTAGGTTTACACTGCTGCGGGTATGAAATCGTGTTCAGCTGAACTCGCACAATTTCAAACCCGCATGTCAGTCCGACTTCGGGAGTGATTTCAGAGATATCTGTGCAGGTTCCTGCACAGATGTCTATTTAAATCTTCCCCGAAGTCGCCAAAAGTGGTGCAGAAACTACTTTTGGGAATCGGTGTGGACCCGCAAAGTCGGCATCACACCGATTCGGACGGTGCCCTTGCCGGCAATTTGCGGCGATTTGAAATGCAATTTGACATGTCAAAATGGCCCGATGTGAACGTGGGCTTAGTCTTACACTTAGTTGTCCCCACTCTTCTGAGATCTTTGCAGGTTGACCCGCTGGACACCACATTTCTTTCTACTTTGCTCAAATCTGAGCTCTGCTTCTTTTGCGTGACACAATCTCCATTCATGGCCATGAGCATGCTATAAAATTTTGCAAAGATTAATGGCCTTTCTTATGGGAATCAATAAAAATTACAACACGCAGGATCCGAACAGGAGAGTTTTAGAGAAGTGGCAGTAATTTTGGAGGATCATAGATTTTGGGAGAGGTATGAGGTGCTGGGGGTGGCCCTATAAATGATGTCTGTATTAAATGTCCAGTCATCCTTGAATGAGCCTTTTTCTTTCTACTGACAGTATCCATTACCAAAAAAGACAAGTTAAAAAACTTGATAGACGCGAGTAGAGGAGAGCCGATCGGTGGCTCTCCTGACAGGGGGGGTCTGCGCTCATTGTTTATCAGCGCAGCCCCCCCCCTCAGATCACCACACTGGACCACCAGGGATCGCCACTAGGACCACCAGGGAAGGGGCAACGTGTGGATGGCCAGGTATGTACCCCATGGCCATCCACATGTGCCCAATCTCTGCCAATCAGTGCCCACAAATGGGCACTGATTGGCACCAACATGTTTCAGGTCTGCCCAGCAATGCCACCAATCAGTTTATTCAGTGCCACCAATCAGTGTCATCAGTGCCACCTGTCAGTGCCCATCGGTGCCACCTGTCAGTGCCCATCTGTTCCCACCAGTGCCCATCAGTGCCACCTATCAGTGCCACCCATAAGTACCCATCAGTGCCACCCATAAGTACCAATCAATGCCACCTACGAGTGCCCATCAGTGCTGCCTATAAGTGCCCATCGGTGCCACCTATGAGTGCCCATCAGTGCCGCATACCAGTGCCACCTATCAGTGCCCATCAGTGCTGCCTATCAGTGCCCCTCAGTGCCACCTCATCAGTGCCACCTCATTGGTGCCACCTCATCTGTGCCCATCAGTGCCACCGTATCAGTGCCCATCAGTGAAGAAGAAAACATACTTATTTACAAAAAAAATTTAACAGAAACAAAGAAAAACTTGTTTTTTTTCAAAATTTTCGGTCTTTTTTTATTTGTTGTGCAAAAAATAAAAACCGCAGAGGTAAATACCACCAAAAGAAAGCTCTATTTGTGGGAACAACATGATAAAAAATTTGTTTGGGTACAGTCTTGTATGACCGCGCAATTGTCATTCAAATTGCAACAGCACTGAAAGCTGAAAATTGGTCTGGGCGGGAAGGTGTCTAAGTGCCTGGTATTGAAGTGGTTAAAGCACAGGTAAAGCCAAAACCTATTTATTTGTTTATGTTGTTGTTTTGCTGTCATGTCCCCACTTGGGATATTCACCTTCTCTGTTACTCTTGTTGACCATTGTCTTTGGTACAGAATCTGATGGGAAATCCAGAATACAGTTGTCACTGGAACAGGAGGTGAGGGGGAACTCTTCCAGTTTGGACATCTGTTCTGGTGTAAGAGGGGATGTTTCTTTGCTTTGGAGAGATTCCAAAAAACAAGGAAATGAAAAGAAGTCTCCCTGGTGAGATGACAGCAAAAAACACCCAATAGAGTTCTTAACCATTCTCTAGTTGTTTCAAAGCTAAAAAATTGTGGCTATATTGTTTTTTGACCAGATTTTAACTGTTTTGGGAAGTTGTTCATTCCTTGTATATACTTATCACTAGCTATAACCTTTATATGTGTATGTGCCTTTTATTTTGTTGCATTAAATATTAATTTAGACAACTGTAATTGTTATATATTTCTCATGGCCTCAGATTAATAAAAACATTTGTGCTATGCATACATAGTGCCATAAGGGAATGTGCATGTGTACCATTTAAAAGCTAGATTTATACTTTTTAAAACTCTATTGCCCTACGTGTTCAAATCTGATTAAATATATGACCCTTTTCAAATCCACCGACATTGTATTTGTTTGTATTTTAAAAATTGTTTAATCAGATGTGTTGTGCTTCATATTAATAAAATGGGCCAAAACAATTAGGGCCCATTTCCATGTGTGTGGTGCATTAATGCACATATTTTGTCAGGCGTTATTGTGCATTTCATTCAGGCAGCCCACTGAAATCAGTAGGATTCTAAAGTAAGCAAAAGTCAGACGTGGCAAAATGTTTGATGCAATGTCCTATGGTAAGTTGTCATGCGTTGCTGCCTGTTAACTACTTCCCACCCGGCCAATGTACATAAACGGCCGGGTGGGCGCTCTCTCCTTCTGAGTGGACGTTCAGGAACGTCCCTCAGAAGGAGCGGGATCGCGCGCGCGCGTGCCCGCGCAGCGGCGCGATCCCGATGCGCTCGTGTCCCCCGGACACGGCGCATCTCGGATCGGCAGGAGGGCTCTGTGATTGGCCCTCCTGATCACATGACGGCCGTGTCCAATCACAGCCGTCATGTGATGTAAACACAGCCGGTTGCTAGGCGATCAGCTCTCCTCTCCTCACACGGAAGTTGTCGCTGAGGAGGAGAGGAGAGGGGATCGCTGCAGCCGGCTGATGATCAGTGAGTATGAGCTGTTTTTTACAGCTTTTTACTCACTGATCACCAACCTAGTGTCAACACACATGTAAATACATACATGTAAAACACACACATGTCCCCACATAATGTAAAACACACACACATGTCCCCACATAATGTAAAACACACATGTCCCCAAAACACATGTCCCCAAATAATAAAAAAAGCTGTCCCCCACATATGTCACACTAAAATCACATGTCCCAATGGTAATCTGCACACATATGTACGTGATCACCTGCACACATCTGTACATGATCATTTGCGTACATATGTCCGTGATCACACAAACCAATTATTATACACTTAACAGGATTTTTTTTATCAAAAACATGTAGCAGAATACATTTTGGCTTAAATGTATGACAAAATTCGATTTTACTGGATTTCTTTTAAAACAGAAAAAAGAAAATATTGTTTTTTTTCCAAATTTCCACTATTTTTGCGCTTATATCGCAAAAAAAAAAAAATGGAGTCGTGAATAAATACCACCAAAAGAAAGCTCTATTTGTGCGAACAAAATGATAAAAATTTCATTTGGGTACAGTGTAGCATGACCGAGTAATTGTCATTAAAAGTGCGAGAGCGCTGAAAGCTGAAAATTGGTCTGGGAAGGAAGGGGGCGAAAGTGCCCAGTATTGAGGTGGTTAAAACACGTGTACTGCTTTAGTGCACTGGGATGCTATTTAAATATGTCATTGCTGAGACATGGTCCTTAGAAAATGGCTGCTTACTTCTGAGCCTCAATTACACAGGTGTTTTGCTTTGTGACAGAGGCCTATTGAACTTAATCTGCACTGATGTATAACCCTGACATTTGCCATAGCAGAGAAAAATTTCATAGTAGTCTAGATGTACAGTAATCTAATCTAGTACAGTAATCTAGATGAGCAGAATTCTGACATTCTTTATGATATCTTCCATAAACAAGTATAACTGCTATCTCTATATTTATAGATAATACAATAGCTCACATTTTTAGAAGTAAAGGCTAACAATGGCAGCCTCCATGTTTCACTCATGACAGGTTTACTTTAGAAGTTATAGAGTAGGTCAGCCAGCATCATATAAAACATTGAAAGGGTTAGAAAATGCATTGCAATGTCATAGATGTCTCTAGATGCTGTCTCATCTATTTGATGAAAGATAGGATAGATGAGATCATTATTAAAAATATAAAGCACCAGAATCTGCCAGAATGCTTCTTCCAAGTTCATTGCATTTAAAATAGAAACAGAAATAGGACACCAGGTACTCTTGAATGTCCGAGGATGGCCATCTGACCATTACAGGTAGTGTTACATTTTGGTTAAAATATACCCATTTTTTTTTTTTTTGACTAAAAGTATTTCATATGTTTTTCCTTCTGATAGACTTTTTATTTTTTTATTATTCACAGCTTTCTGCATATACCAAAAGATAACCACTTAACATAAGGCTTGGCAATGCAGATCTTTTGTAAATTTGGCTATATGTAACGAGGTTAATCTTAACCCTACACTTTTTTAGACTTCAAGGGATGAACAAGAGAAAATCAATAGATTCCTCCATTCATGCTTAATTATGGAGAAATCTCCACTGCTGGCTATTGTATTAAAGCAGCTGCCACACCTGCAACTACCTGAATATCTGAAGAATAGAGATGGGACGAATGACCCCCTGTTCGGTTCGCGGCAGAACTTTAGAACATTGCAAAAGTTCGGAACCGAATAACGAACCCCGTTAAAGTCTATGGGACCTAAACTGGAAAAGTGCCCATTTTTAAGGCTTACATGCAAGTAATTGGGCGGTGATTTACTGATGCTTAAGGTGAAATCATTAGAACTGAATGTAAGATAATAAATCAGCGCGTGTATGCAAATGAGCAGCTGGACACCAGGGTCAATCAATCAAATCCCTCAAGTCAAATGTAAAACATAAGGTGCAGCGCTAAGTAAAACAAGACCTAATCATTAAGGGATACTATACAAAGTGCAACTGAATGTGAGGATAACAATATGATGTGAAATGTCCTTAAAAACAATGATATGAAAAATTCAGAGAGCAATGGCAAAGTCCAAAGACTCCTGTGAAGTTCCATCAAACAAGCGTGATGTCATGCCAGTACTAGTGACTGATGTGCCCTTCACCGATATACAGAATAGCCTCTCACCTGACGACCAGGACCCTTTAATTACAGAAGGTCACATAGGTGACAATCCAAATCGGTGGTCAGGAACTCCGTCATATACCAGGTGGATAAGGTTCAGGATAATCCCAATGGCATATAAAACACAGAAGAGGAACAACAAATAGTGCTCTCCGTTTGCCAAAAATTTATTTAAAAAAGATAAAATGTCACTTACATAGCAAGCACTTCTCAAGTGCCAGTACAACTGCAGTGGACGACAGTGTATACACACAAACAGGATGGAGCATGCGCGGTGGCCGCGGGTGACATCACGATGTCTCGTTCTGGACGCGTTGCGTCCCAGTGGGCGGGGACTTCTTCAGCAGACCATCTGCTGAAGAAGTCCCCACCCACTGGGATGCAACGCAAGTCTGCTGCAAGTTCTTGTTCAGTTATGTTGTGTAATGGTTATCCCACCACCACCCTGCTGTGTGTACGTTTTTTCTTTAATTGGTTCTGGTGCGTGGTGTGCAGAGAGGTGAGTGGTATTCATGAGATCTGATATGGAGTTCAGGTAGGTAGAAATCAAGGAGTGAGTAACCCTAATATCCCATTGGTGGAGCACAAATAGGAATGTTTTATCTTTCCTTTTTTATATGCTAGCAGCTCACCTTAAACAAAGACCACAACAGGTCTATCGGCGCTTTTAAGAGAGGAGAGGAGAGTGGAATGTGATTTTCCATAAAGGATCCATATATTAAAGCCTTGTCAGATCAGCTGTGGATTTCGATGCAGGCGGGGAGAGGCGAGTGGAACGTGAACTGCCATTAAGGATTTGAATACCAAAGCGCCACTAAACCTGTTGTGGTGTTTGTTTAAGGTGGGCTGCTAGGTCACACTCCAGGTGGATGCCTGGATGGTGGGAACAATTTTGTGCACAACTTTCAAGAACTGTTTTTTGAGCACGTGGTCTTCACATCTCATCACTTTTTGATGCACATGCACTTTATTATTTGTTTTTTGGGAAAATCTGATGAATACCTGCTTTTGATTCAAGCACTTTTATCACTGTTTCACATATTATCGCATATCATTGTATGTTTTTGCTTTTTTTAATTAGGGATAGTCATTTATGCATATTTGTCTTTTTGCTGTTTAGCTTCTTGAATTAGTGCACTTTATCACTGTTTCACATAGTATCGCATATTACTGCAATTTTTGTTTTGTGTCTTTTTTTTTTTTGTTATTTTTTTTTATTCGGGATAGGCATTCGTGCATCTTTGTCTTTTTGCTGCCTAGCTTCTTGAATTAGTGCACTTCATCACTGTTTCACATAGTATCGCATATTAGTGCAATTTTTTTTTGTGTGTTTTTTTTTTTTTTTTATTGCTTTTGAGAATGTTCTTTTTCATATTATAAATGTTCTTTTTTATGTTTTGTTCACCCTAATAAAAAAAATAACCAAGATGTAATCCAGTGTTATGCATTGATTTTTTTCAAATATTTTAATAAATGTTTTTATAAAGATCAGTTTTATCTTAATGCACTATTCAGTGAACTGAGGTACATTTTTTAGGGGAATGGTAAAATATAGGCCAAAAAGCTGAACTAAAAACATTTTAATGAGAGCTTTTTTATTTTTTTCTACTTCAACCACTTTCGCTTAGACTTTTCTGACAATTCACCTCTCTTCACTTATTAGTAAATAGACCCGATAAAACAAGACACTTGGGCAAACAACATGAAAAACTAGTGCCAAAGAAAATAATGGAAGATTGAGGGATTAAATAAGATTGCTACCACCTAAGTACCAGTGAATCACAAGCATAGGTGTGTGTAGCCTATTGCATTAGGGTGCGCACCTCAAGGATCAAACACACATGTGTGTATATGTGTGTGTGATTTTATATATATATCTATTACATATACATACAAACACACACTCTTATGGTAGAGCCGGTACAGAGAAAGAAGTATGGTAGCACTTCATGAATGGCGGAAATGGTCAAAGGGAGATATTTCCCATCTCCCTGCCTGCACACAGAACGATAATGCTAATGCGCTTGGGGTGATTAGGGTGTGCCCAGGCACACCTGGCACACCCCCTGCGCATGCCTATGATCACCAGTTAATTGGCAAGAAAAAAGAAGCAAGCAGCGCAAATCTATAAACCCACAATCTGGTGATAGTGAACCCACTGCTATTAACCTAATCCCTTACTGTACACATGTGAAATGCATTCATCCAACAATCATGTATAATGATAAACTCTGCATAAAATAATTCATCTATCATACAAAAAGTATTTGTTTCTATAAAACAAACCAAGTGCAAATGCTGTTAAAAAAAAGTGCAAAAGAAAAAACTGTATGCTGACACAATGAACAAAAGGTACTTAGTGCAAGAAAATATTATTCAAAATATTATTCATTAGTAAAGTGCATGCATCAAAAATTCATATGCGTTTAAAATATTTGAAGTCCATTTTGCAATCCCAGGAAAAATCCAAGAAAATTATAATAATAATCTTGGATTCTTCCTGGGATTGCAAAATGGAATGCAAATATTTTTCAGGCATGCACTTTACTAAGGAATAATATTTTCTTGCACTAAGGACTTATTGTTCAATGTGTCAGCACACCATTTTTTCTTTTGTACTTTTTTTTAACAGCATTTGCACTTTAATTGTTTGCATAGAAACAAATAATTTTTGTATGATAGATGAATTATTTTATGCAATGTATGGAATGCATTTCACACGTATACAGTAAGGGATTAGGTTACTAGCAGTGGGTTTACTATCACCAGACTGTGGGATTATAGATTTGCACTGCTTGTTTCTTTTTTCTTGTCAAAAATGGAGACTTGCATAACTCTTGCTATAGACTTGCGGGGCTCATGCTGTAGACATGCAGGGCTCTTGCTATAGACTTTGCGTTTGGAGACCAGTGGGATTGGCCTCGTCCTCTCTTCCCCCCAGCGCCGCGTTCATGGTTCCTTAGGCGTGATGTCACCACACCGGCATCGCCACGCATCCGCCTCCCACGGGTGTGGACATGATCGGCGTCAGTCACGTTTTAACCAGGCGTGACGTCAACGCACTGGCGTCACCGCGCATGCGCATCCGTTCACTGCGGGTGTGGACACGATTGGCGGCGTTCACGGCTCCATGGACATGACGTCAGCATGCCGGCGTTGCCGTGCATGCGCATCCCGTGGGTGGAGACGTGATCGGCAGTGTCTATTGCTTTGTAGTGCAGCTGGTTCGGCTGCATCGCTACAGGTGGCTGGGAGGCATCACTCTGTGGGGATGAGCAGTCATGCCTCCCCTTGTTCCATGCAAGCCCATTGGTTGATTCTCCACCATGAGGACACTGTGTGGGCGGGGCCAACCCAGGGGTCTGGACTATTTAGCCCAGACCATGGCTTGGTCACAGTGCAGCTTGCCAATTGAACCGGCCACCTGGTACTGTGTTTGTCTTCCTCTTAGGGTAAGTCACTTTTTGGGTTATAGGCTCGGTGAGCTTTGTACTCTAGTCACATCCACTGTTTATGGTGAAGTTACTCGGTATTTCAGTGTGTATTATTGTTGGTTTGGTTTCTGCTTTTTATTGCAAAAAAATTTTTGGGTGATTGTGTGCACAGACATGTGGTATGGGCCCCTCTCTCCCATGGTCCGCTCTCACATAGGGTTATTAGTTATTTAGGATTCACATACACTTGTTTGCTTTTTAGCGTTATACACAACATGATCACATTCGCATTAAGTGATTTGTATCATTCAGTTATCATTTTCCACTTATGAGAGATCTATTTTTATGTATTTAATATTTTTATCATGATACATTGGTTTTTCTTTAACCAATTGCTTACTGGGCACTTAAACCCCACTCCTGTCCAGACCAATTTTCAGCTTTCAGCGCTGACGCACTTTAAATGACATTTGCGTGGTCATACAACACTGCACCCAAATGAAATTTTTATCATTTTTTTCCCACAAATAGAGCTTTCATTTGGTGGTATTTGATCACCTCTGCGGTTTTTATTTTTTATTAAAAAAATGTAAAAAGACCGAATTAAAAAATAAATAAATAAATAAATAATATATATATATATTTATATTTTGTTATAAAAATTTTAAAACAGGTAATTTTTCACCTTCATTGATGTACGCTGATGAGGCGGCACTAATGGGCACTGATAGGTGGCAGTGATGGGCACTGATGGGTGGCAATAATGGACACTGATTGGTTACACTGATAGGCAGCACTGAGCACTGCTAGGTGGCACTGATTGGCACCACTGGTGGGCATTGATAGGTGGCACTTGTGGGCATTGATAAGTGGCACTTGTGGGCATTGATAGGTGGCACTGGTGGGCACTGTCAGGTGGCAATGGCAGGTGGCACAGATGAGGCATAATTGACTCTTCCTCTTCGGGACCGATGTCCCTTGCAGATGAGCCGGTGATCGGCTTTTTTTTTCTCCTCACACTGTCAGCGTGAGGAGAAAAATCAGAGTTATTTACCGGTAACATCCTTTTCCAGGAGTCTTTCAGGACAGCACCATATAGAGACATTGGCTCCTCCCCTTTTGAGGAAACACCGCCTTCAAATTCAAGATTTAATCCTCACCGTCCCCCCGGCCCCTCAGTTCTTCAAGAGGACCTCCGGCTAGCTGGGGAGACACAAGAACACCTCATAATAATCGTCTACCTGACGTTCTCCTGCGATGAGTTCTTCAGAAATGTCCAAAATTAGGGTGGGTAGCTGTGCTGTCCTGAAAGACTCCTGGAAAAGGACGTTACCAGTAAGTAACTCCGATTTTCCCATTTCCGTCTTTCAGGACAGCACCATAGAGAGGATGAGCGAGCACCTTTCCTTAGGGTGGGACTACTGCCTGCAGAACTTTACGACCAAAAGCCTGGTCTTTTGCTGACAGTAGATCCAATCTGTACTGCCTCACGAACGTGTCAAATCTGGACCACGTTGACGCACCAGCCCACTCTGCCTGAGAAGTCGCCATTGCCCTGGTGGAATGTGCCCTAATACCTCTCGGGGGCTCTAAACCACTGACTACGTAAGCCTGGATAATGGCTAACCTTAACCATCTGGCTATTGTGCGCCTAGAGGCTCTGCATCCTTTCCTAGTTCCTGAAAATAATACAAAAAAAGACTCAGACTTTCTAAATGGTTTTGTATCTTCCAAGTACTGAAGGACGCACCTTCTCACATCCAATTTATGAAAAATATATTCCTGTTCCCTCACAGGATTTAAACAGAAGGTGGGCAAAACAATTTCCTGGCCTCTATGAAAACTCGAGGCCACCTTTGGCAAAAAGGCCGGATCGGTTCTAAAATTCACACGGTCCGGAAACACCTGAAAAAAGGGTGCCCTAATAGAAAGGGCCTTCGAGTTCACGCACTCTCCTTGCCGTAGTGATTGCCACCAAAAACACCGTTTTGAGGGTAATCCATTTTACGTACAAGTCTCTAATGGCTCAAAAGGTTCCACCGTAAAGGCCTGTAAAACTAAAGAAAGATCCCACATTGGGAAGGGGGAAACTCTAACTGGTCTCTGCCTACTTAAGGCTTTAAAAAACCTGACTATCCACGGATCTGTAGCTAGCTGTTTTTCCAGAAAAACGCTCAGAGCGGATACCTGTCCTTTCAGGGTGCCAAGGGCTAACCCCTTTTCCGCCCCTGATTGCAGAAATTCTAATACCGCTATGGAGCTGCGTACATCAAAGGAACTTTCTGTGCACCAGCTATTGAAACGTTTCCATGTTTTCTGGTAGATAACCTGCGTTTCCTTCTTTCTGCAATTTAGGAGGGTTTCCACTAAGCGATCTGAGAAACCCCTGCCCCTCAGCAATTCCTCTTCAGTAGCCAATCTGCGAGGTTCCACCTCTCCACCTGAGGACAACAGATTGGCCCCTGAGAAAGAAGATTTTCCTGGACTGGCAGAAACCAGGGAGGTTCCGCTGCTAGACTCTTTAAGATGGAAAACCAAGGCCTCCTGGGCCAATGTGGTGCAATTAGAATGAGAGTTGTGCTCTCCAACTGGAACTTTCTCAGTACTGCCGGGATCAGTACAGGAGGGGGGGAAGGCATAACATCTGGCGAAAGGCCAGTTCTGAGCCAGTGCGTCCACTCCCAGGGCTCCATCCCATCTATTCAGGGAGAAGAAAAGATGCGCCTTTCTGTTTTCTCTCGAAGCAAAGAGGTCTACACATGGCCTTCCCCACTTCTGAGATATTGCCTCGAAAACCTCCTGGTTCAAAACCCAGTCGCCTTCTCTCAGCAATTTCCTGCTGAGGAAATCTGCCACCAGATTTTGTTCCCCCTTCACATACACCGCTGAGAGGGGCAGAATATTTGCTTCAGCCCACTTTAGAATGTTTTCTGCCAGGGCCCACAGAGATCTGCTTCTGGTACCCCCCTGCCTGTTTATGTAGGCTACTGCTGAGGAGTTGTCTGATCGGACTCGCACATGCTGCCCCTGAAGTTCCCTCTGAAAAGCCAAGGCTATAGCTCTCAGTTCCCTCCAGTTCGAGGATCTTTTTGCGTCCTCTCTCAGCCAGATGCCCTGAACCATCTGGGAATCTAGATGCGCACCCCAACCTGTGCCGCTTGCATCGGTCGTGATGCACCTGGACACTGGTAGAACCCAATCCAGAGAGATGGGAGAGATTGGCCCCCCTTCTCCACCACCATAAGGATCTCTTGATTTGACTCGGCACCGTTATCAGGGAGTCCAAGGACCCCTGACTGTGGTCCCAAACCCTCAAGATGAACAGTTGTAAAGGGCGAAAATGTAATCCTGCCCACTGAACTGCTGGAAGCGATGATGTCAGTAAGCCCAAAGCTGACATAGCCCTTCTTACTGATATCTGATGACTGCCCTGGAGTAACAACATCGCTCTGTCCACCTTCTGGATTTTCTCCAAGGGAAGGAAAACCTTCTGCTTTGTTGAATCCAACACGTAACCCAGAAAGATTACCTTTTGTGACGGGATCAAGTTGGATTTCTCCTGGTTCAAGAGCCAACCTAGATTTTCTAGGATGTCTCTTGTTAACTGTAGATCCCGCGACAACTGTCTCGGGAAAGAGGCAAACAGGAGCAGATCGTCTAAGTATGTGATTACTGAGATGCCTCTGAGCCGCAGAAAGGCTAAGACCTCCACCATGACCTTGGTGAAGATGCGGGGGGAAGAGGATAGCCAGAAGGGAAGGGCCCTGAACTGCCAGTGAGATGTCCCTTCTTTGGTATTCACTGCCAGCCTGAGGAACTTCTGATACCCTTCTGCGACGGGAATGTGCAGATAGGCATCCCTCAAGTCTACCGATGCCATGAAGCAGTTCGAAGGAAGGAGCGCTTTCACCGAGTAGATAGAGTCCATTCGGAACCTCTTGTAGGTGAGCGAGACATTCAGAGGCTTCAGGTTCAGGATGAGCCTGAACTTTCTTGACGGTTTGCGGACCACAAAGATGTGGGAATAAAAGCCTCTGCCTGTCTCGCCTTCTGGGACTCGAACTACCACCTCCTGTTCCTCCAACTCCTGGAAAGAGGAAAGAAGAGCTGCTGACCTTTCTGCGCATTTTGGCAGCGTGGTGACCAGGAGTCTGCATGGTGGAGATTCTGCAAACTCCAACCGGTACCCTCTTCTTATGATCCCCAAAATAAATTGATTGGAGGTGATCATCTCCCACTGTGGGAGGAAGCACCCCAATCTTCCTCCCACTGTGGTTCCGTCACTTGGTCTTTTTGGGCTGTTCAGGAGGGCGAAAAATAGCCCCCCCACGCCCTTTGCCCTTTTGTCCCCAAACCTTTTTCTGTTGTTCAGTCTTTGGGGGGTCAAACTTCTTCCGGGGGCGAGACTTTCTTTTAGTCTCTGCAAATTTCCTTTTAAAAGGAAAAGCCTTTTTTCTGTCGGCTGTCCGATCCAAGACAGTCTCCAGACCAGGTCCAAACAGCAAGTCCCCTGTGAGAGGAATTCCGCAAAGTTTAACTTTAGATGCGGTATCTCCCTGCCATGTCTTAAGCCATAAAGCTCTTCTTGCTGAATTGGATAATGCTGCTGATCTTGCGGACATACGCACCGATTCTGCCGAGGCGTCCGCAAGATAAGCCACCCCCTTAAAGAGTATAGGGAAAGACGACAGGATTGTTTCCTTAGAAGCCCCTGCCTCTATGTGTGCTTTAATCTGCGTCAACCAATATTCCATGTTCCGTGCCACCACTGTGAATGCCATGGCGGGTTTGAGGTTACCCAGGGAAGAATCCTAGGACTTTTTCAAGAGGGAACCTATCCTCTTGTCCATGGGATCTGGGAGCGCCCCCATGTCCTCAAAGGCCAGGTCAGTATGCCTGGAGACCTGTGAAAAGGCCGCGTCTAGTTTAGGAGATTTATTCCATACCAGCGCCTCCTCTGCAAACGTTTAAGCGTTCTTGAAAAGAAAGGTTTCCTTGCCGTGTCTTGCCACTCTTTTTTGATGGCATCGACCAAGACCTCATGGATCGGGAACACCTTCTTCTTATGTTCCCCTAGGCCCCTATACATCTGGTCGTGGAGTGATAACTTCTTCCTTTCCTCCTTGATACCTAAAGTGGTATGGATAGCTCCTAAGAGCTCCTCCACTTCTTCCAGAGAAAGTTTGTAGCGAGAGGATCTTGTGGATTCCCCATCCACCTCCTCTCCCCCCGATTCCCCCTGGGAATCTGAAGAAACGCTATCAGGCTCCTCCTCAACTTTGACTCTGGCGCCTCCTGGATTCTCTCCACTCCCAGAGGGAGCATCCATTAAGGTTGGAGGAATACTCTGTTGTGCTGGTGGAGAAATAACCTGAGGCTGTGGCAACTGAAAACTGGAAAAAAGTGTCTTAAAAGATTGCACAGTGCTAGAAAGCTCCTTGACGGACGCTGCTAGATCTGTACATTGTTCCACTGACTGTTCCCTCACTAACCCCTCTATACACTCCTTACAGAGGGGCTTGGACCAAGACTCCCCCATCGTGGCTTTGCATGAGGGGCATTTTTTCTTGGCATTATGAGACGACTTGCTTTTTTCCGTAGACTTGCTCTGTAAAATAAATTTAAAGAAAAGAGCAGTCAGCAATTTCATCTACCAGCACTTCTCACAGAGGGCCACCAAGGGTGCTCTTCCCAGGACCAATCACTACCAGGGACCCGGTCACAACCCTTCCCCCCACCACCAAGGGAAAACAAAACACCTGTGGAGCTTACAGGAATAGGTAAGGGAACACCACCCCAGGGTCCCTCTTACCTTTGAGTGGCTTCTGCAGGTTTCTCCTGGAGCAGTTTGTGAAGCCTCCGCTTCCGACATCTTCCTCTGAGGAATGCGTGGTCTACCTAGCCTCCGTGTGCTGTCCCCACAGCAGAGATGAGGCAGCACCAGCTGAGCGTGCGGTCCGCTTTCAACCTCCGCGACCGGAACCGGAAGTCACAGGTCAGACGCAAGCACTAACCCCCGCCAGACTGACGTCACCCGCCATCCGACCCAGCGCTCAGAGCTCCCACGCTGGCTGCCTAGTGCAGGGTGGCCTCCCTGTACTTTCCGCCCTATGCCACCCCTGGGCAGAAGAAAGCGGACCCCTCCAGCTTTACTGCTTCGCCAAGAGAAGCTGGAGGAGCGCAATGTGCAGTCGTTTAAGGTACCTGGACACACTAGCCTCTCAGACTGCCGTGTAGGAGAAAGATAGAGAGAGACCTTGGTCCACCCCTCTGCTCAGCATATGATTAGCCTCAGCCTCCCTGGCTGTTTAGCCCCTTGCGATGTCTCCCCACCGGAGGAAACACCAATACTGAGGGGCCGGGGGGACGGTGAGGATTAAATCTTGAATTTGAAGGTGGTGTTTCCTCAAAAGGGGAGGAGCCAAGGTCTCTCTATGGTGCTGTCCTGAAAGACAGAAATGGGAAAAAACTATTACTGAGCTTTTGTTTACATCATGTGATAAGCTGTCATTGGCTGGATCAGTGATCACCCGAGTCTCAGTGACTCAGTGATCACAGCACGTTCCGCGCGTGCACAGGGGAGGCCGTCATGTGACGGCCTACCGGAAATTCAGGTCCGCGCTGTGGCCGTCATTCGGCTATAGCGCGGACGTCAAGTGGTTAATCAATATCTGTATTGGAGTTCACTCTATCAATCACATACATATTGGACCATAGGTCCTTCACATTTGCACCATTTTTCACCCATGGAGTAAATTAATCCTAACTTCATTATGTAAGTATTTCACTTCATCACACAGGCACGCTTATTCCACATTCCTACTCTAGGCAATATCACCTCACTCAGTCAAATCAATAGGGTATTCATATTTACATTCACTGTTTGGTTAGGTCCTCATTTGATATTGTTAATTGATTGTTTAGGTGTGGGCATTTCCCTCTGTGGGACTGACATCCATCGCCCAGGCTCCGGCTCTTGTGCTTCTCACAGAGTTTCATTGCCCCGCCCTCACACAGCTCCCAGGGGAAGACCGGTGGAACTGGTGGCATTCTATGTATTTATTTATTTTTTATCCTTGTTTTCCTTTGAAGCCGTTTCTTATCTTGGGTGGTCACACCCATTGGAACACATCAACCTTCTGTTCACCTTATAGCTAGCCGCTTATGGGGCGCCAGTAGGCCAGGACTTTTTTTCATTAATTGTAAGTTGAATATGTTAAATATTAGATGTTAATATATATCTTCCTCTCCCTCCCCTTTTTTTTGTTATTACTTTACTTATTTATTTATGCCTGTGATCTCCAGGCACCTTTCTGTGCTTCTTCTTCAGTTGTCCTAGACTGTTGGCAGTCTCTTTCATAACCAGGTCTCATGGAAAGGTTTATTACATGAACTTAAATTCACTAATGTATTGATGTCTATTATATGTTTTCTTCTGTATTATGTGTTGTTTTTAAATGTCTGTTAATAAATTGTTTACTCTGCATGTCTGAGGTGTTACTCTTTAAAAGTCCCATGGGCAATTCTGTTTTTGTTGTGTGCAAAAGATAAGAGTAAATCTTCTAATGAGAACAAACTATTCTGGTGACAATGCTCTTAAGTAGGGAATTTCCCTCACTTTGTAGTGAATTCCTTTCACTTCTTTTGCATCTTCAGAACACAAAGTGAAGGAAAACCCCCTAGGACACAGACAGCAAAAATTAAAGAAGCAAAAAACCCTTCCCTACACTACTCCCAATTCCTGTAATTGCTGTTGTAAAGCTGGCCATAGATGATTTTTTTTTTCCCCAGCAGACAGGCTGAACAAAAACAGAGGAAGAAATTTGCCCATTCATACAAATGAGGTGAATGGAGGAACCCCCAATGCCGGGATTTTGTATTTTGACAGCTGGGCCCGGTGCTCTTAAAGTACACTGATCAGCAGCTGCAGCCATTCAACCAAATTTTTCTAACTAGTCTGTTTTACAGAAGTCGATCCAAATATTAAGTACAAGTGCTCAAAATCTCCATATAAACTCCCAATCATAAACATCAAATAGATAATTAAAGTGTTATAAACAAAAATAGTAATAATAATATAGTAATAGTAAAAATATGAACAAAAATAGTCCAAGGTGTATGAATAAAGGTGAGAAGCTATAGATCAAAACTCTTCACTTTGATCCACCTCTGTGCATGCAACAAATCACTCCTTGTGCGACCCTTCACCGGCTGTGCCCTTACCTTAAGGCTTAATGAAAACACGTGAAAGTGGTTAATCCTCTAGGGTATTCCTCTTATTTGTTCCTCCTTCCTTTGGTATATATCTTTAGGCAACTGATTCCACCATGTAATACTCCTTCCTGATAATCACCAGAGCCCTCCTCTCACATCACCCACATGCAAAGTAAAAACTGGCAATAGTGCTTTATCCTTTTAAAAGATCCGACTCTGCAGCTCTGGTCGGCAGTGTTCCCTCCTTCCGTCACACTAAGACAAACTTTCCAGATACTTCTTCATACGTCAGCCCTCCAAGTCCCTCCTACTAGTTTCGTCACAGCCTCGTGACTTTCTCTGGGAAGTCACAAGGCTGTGACGAAACACTGCCGACCGGAGATGCAGAGCCAGATCTCAGGTGAAACCACCATCTCTACACACATGTTGTTTGCATACAGGCTGGTCTTTAATATGCAAAATGTGAGTTGATATATATGGCGCGTGATTGTTTAATACATTTCTAAAAGGATAAAGCACTATTGCCAGCTTTTACTTTGCTTGTGGGTGATGTGAGAGGGGGGCTCAAGTGATTATCAGGAAGGAGTATTACATAGTGGAATTGGTTGCCTAAAGATATATACCAAAGGAAGGAGGCACAAATAAGAGGAATACCCTAGATGATTAACCACTGTCACATGTGTTTTCATTAATCCTTAAGGTAAGGGCACATCTGGTGAAGGGTAGCACAAGGAGTGACTTGTCACATTCACAGAGGTGGATCAAAGTGAAGAGTTTTGATCTATAACTTCTCACCTTTATTCATGCACCTTGGACTATTTTTGTTCATCTTCACTATAGATTGGACTTTTTTATTTATTTCTTTGTAAGAACATTGTTTCATAATTGCATTGATTACTTATATTTATAAAACTTTACTTATTTATTTGCTGTTTATGATTGGGAATTCATATGGAGTTTTTGAGCACTTGTACTTTATTGAGGATCAGGAGATTGTATTGAGCACTGTACACTACTGACCATCCATAATAGGAGGGTCACATATCACATTTATCATTTATTTATGTCCACTTAGCGCTGCACTCATTTGGTAATCGCTTTTGCATTATCACATAAATAGGAAGTGTGGGGAGTGCTGGCAGCTTTTTATATAATTTTTTTCATTTTATTTTGATGGTAGCTCATGAGGTTTTAACACACATCAATATAAGTATTGACTTCTGTCGAAAAGAGGCGGCCACACATTGATCAAACTTTAGCCAGTCCATATTGAACAGGCCCAATTTTGATCCATCTCTACTTACCTTAACTCTTCAATGACGGCAGATGCCCGTGAGTGCCATTAAAAAAAATTTGTTTTTTGAATAGCACCGCTTAATAAAAATGATGCTGTAGAAGTAGAAAGAATTCAGAAAAAAAAAATATACACTAATAAAGGGTAACAAAAATTTCAGCTATGAAAAAAGATTAATGAAACTAAATTTAATCTGACTTCAAAAGAGTCAATAAAGAAGATATAGTCATCTTGCTTAAGGCTGCATTCACATGGGCGTATGCACCCAGCTCTGATTAAATGCGAGAACCTCAACGGGGGTTCCTGGTGATTAGCTGCGGGAGGCAGCCCCATTGAAAGCAATTGGAGGCTGCCTACTCCCGCAGCTAACCGTGGCCACTCGCATGTATTCACTCATGCAGCAATCACATGTAAGTGCATCCAGGGCTGATCACTCGCATGTGATCCCTACATGAGCGATTCCATGCGAGTGGCCACAATTAGCTGTGAAAGCCAGCAGTCTCCTATTGCTTTCAATGGGGCTGCCTCCTGCAGCTATTCGCCATCAACTCATGCTGGGGTTTTCACATATAAATCAGAGTAGGGTGCATTTGCAGGTGTGAATGGACCCTAATGCCCCGTACACACGGTCGGATTTTCCGATGGAAAATGTCCGATCGGAGCGTGTTGTCGGAAATTCCGACCGTGTGTGGGCTCCATCGGACATTTTCCATCGGATTTTCCGACACACAAAGTTGGAGAGCAGGAGATAAAATTTTCCGACAACAAAATCCGATCGCGTCAATTCCGACCGTGTGTGGCCTGTTCCGACACACAAAGTGCCACGCATGCTCAGAAGAAATTCCGACACGGGACAGCTCGTTCTGGTAAACTTAGCGTTCGCAATGGATACAGCACTTTCGTCACGCTGCAATGTCAAAAATGGTTTAATACAACGCAATCTCTTCTTCTTTATAATGTGACAAGAATGAAGTAGTTTTGCTGCTCATATTCACACACACTTCTCACAAACTTATTTTGTTACTATTTATCTGGATTCCCTCAATATATTTTGATTTCTCACATCTGACAACATATTTTTTGATATATTTTTTGTTTTTTTTGCCTTTAATGTAGAATCTTTTTTTGTGTTTCTATTTTTTTTTGTTTTTTGGTGATTTTGATTTGTACTCCCGAAAATGTTTGTGTGTGTTTTTTGTGACAAGTTCCCAGAACACCATTATATGTTGTTGTATTTAATCTGTAGGAGATTGTTTGTTTGGTGTTGTTGTCCCTTGTTAATTTCACATTGTACTTTAGAAATGTACCTGAATCGTCACCAACAAACTGTCCTTTTTGGATGAAAACACACACAGGAGAGTATAATTTCCCAAAAAATTTTTTATTAAGGGGTCACAACTATAAACAAAGAGGGAGGCAACACTGGAGAAACTGCAGAAATTGGCGAAGCCTTGGACCCCCAGGGCAGACATCAATTATTTAAAAGCAAAATTGGTGGCCTGAGGAGTCCTTATCTTAGGGAGGGCAGTCTGGTCCAGAAGTCCCAGAGATCCGGAAAGCAGTAGATGACATCTGTGTCCCCAGGCTGTGGTCATACGAGAGACTGCATCTTCTGTCAGACCAGACTGAACCTAGGGCAATCACTCTTTGGTCTTCCTTCCACGCTTCCTTCCAGGCTTTGGCTGTGGTGGTGGAGTTGTGGCAGCAGGAGGAGGAGGAGGAGGAGGATGGTCCATCTCAATGACATCTGTCTTGGGTGTTAGTTCCCCACTCTCCCCCTTACGTAGCACTTTATAAAGGAGGTCCTCACAGAGCCTGCATTGGCCCTCCTGCATGCCCTGCAATTTTGTGGCAGCCATGCAGGCAAAGGCCTCTTCAGGACTGGGGAAGGCTCTGAGGGACACAGAAGCCTCCTGGATCAGCCTGTATGCTGAATCCTGCACAGGACTGGGAGTCATCTTCCTGGCTCGTTTATGTGGCAGGCGGAGGGGAGGAACCTGAGACTCAGTCAGGCTGCGACTGGTCCCAGGCTTCTCTTGGCTGACACTTAGCCCCACCTCCTCCTGGCTGCCACTAATCCCCGCCTCCTCCTGACTGCCACATTCCACAACCTCCTCCTGGCTGAGGTCTTCCTGTGTATGAAAAAGGGACATAGTTTTATTATTTTTTCAATCAATCACACACAATTTTCACCTCCTGACTGCTGCAAATTCAATGTTAACAAATATAACAGACTATCCTTCTGAGCCCAGCAGTTTTCATTCTTGTCCCAATTTTGGGTGCCCACTACTGTCTATTGATATGTAAAACACTTTTTTTAATCAGCAATTAGTTATCAATAATAACATCTAATAAACATCATTTATTTATTGACCAGAAATCTGTAGAACAATGCTATACCTGACTCCAGCTGGGCTCCTCCCCTTCTTCCTGGCTGGAAGGCCCAGGTTGGACATCGGAAGCCTCAGCTGGTATGGAAGGAAGCGTGGAAGGAAGAGTAGAGAGGGATTCCCTGACTTCAGTGTGGTCTGACAGAAATCGCAGTCTCTCATAGTACCACAGCCTGGGGACATAAACTTCATCTGCTGCAGCTCCGGACCTCTGGGAATCTGTGACCTTCTTGCGCTCCCTAAGATAAGTGCTCCTCAGGCCACCAATTTTAGCTTTTAAATAAGGGATGGTTGCTGTGGGGACCACCGGCTTCACCAACTCCAGCAGTTTCTCCAGCGCTGCCTGCCTCTTCTGTTTGTGATTATAGTGGGGGTGTCTGACCTGCCACAGACAGGGCAGCTCTCTGTACTTTTCAATAAACAGGGGCAGGAAATTGTGGTCGTTGAAACCATCCATTTTCTCTGCAAGACACAACACAAGACAAACCCTAATGTCAGGCAAAACTCCCCTAATCTTGTTACAATATAGGCTTCCATTTCGAAGCAGTATAGGCCCAAGTTTAGATCCTACCTTCGTTAGCACGATCGGCGTCTCCGATGCTCCTTCCTCCGCTCACAGATCGTACATAAGACAAACGTGTGTTACGCTTTATACACACTGCGCATGCGTATAACTCCGCCCCCTGACGTTCTTTCTAGTCTATTCCCCGCCCCTTTTTGTTCAGCACAGTGGGGGAAGAGCACATGGCGAATAGACAGCAGGTGCGTGCTAATTGTAGCAACGAGGAGGAGGGGGAGGAAAGGCCGGAGCCTGAAACGTCCCGATCCAGAAGGAGATTTAAGGACTCAAATATGTCCTTTGGGGAGATGTTGGAGATGGTGGACATCCTGAAGAAGGCCGACTATGACGGAAAGTATGGGCCTTACCCCAACCCCAATGTCCGAAAGGCCAAGATCATGGCGAAAGTGGTCAGGAGTCTGCACCGGAATTTCGGGGTACGACGATCGAAAGATCAGCTCAGGAAGCGGTGGTCGGACCTCAAATTCAGAGAACATGAGCAGTACAGAAAGATCCGGAGAGTGCTGCAAAAAAGTAAGTAGTTGTGCTGTGTTCCTATTCTTTATGTTTATTACGTTCGTGCTGCTCCATGTGCTTTTAGGAACTGTTGTACAGTTTAAAATGGCAACTTTCATGTTCATGGGCACATTATTCGTTCGGATCACACATTTTTCTTTCGGACTCTAAAATACCATTGTTTAGGCCATATGCATTTGGCCACCATTTTGAGGCCCTATACTTGTCTTCAAAGAATTGGGTTGTGTAGATGGCTTTGTTACTAGAATGAAATGCAAACTAGATTCGGTGTAAGGAGAGGACACTGAGCAGCTGTTTTCACATCTGGACACTGGAGCACTAGTGTGGGACCCCAGAACATCATTTTTATCAGGGGGGCCACACAGGTGCTCCAGTGTATACTATAGGGGGGGTCTCCATCTGTGAAGCTTGTACCAAACAGGTAAAGTATTGCAGCTTGACAAAGGGCATTTAAAAAATTACATCTTGGAACTCGGCTAAAATAGATAATTGTACCCCACTTCTAAGCAATGTTTCCTATTTATAGTTCTGCCATCAAATATCTGTGTGCTAATTATACCATTTTTGTTTTACATAGGGGAGAAAAGACTCGGAGGACACCCCTCATCCGAGGAGACCAGAGACCCCCCACCTCTGGAAGAAGGGGAAATACCCCCAACACAAGCAGAGCAGGAGGAAGAAGACGTGGTGGAACTAGTCACCACAACAGGTGAGTGTCTGCGACCACAGGCTCAGATAAGAGATGGAAGGCGGCATTTTTTGGAAACAAAATTTATTTTGTGGTTCCTCTCTTTTTAGGTTATCGTGAGGTTGTGGATGAAGATCTTTTCACATCCGAAAGTGCCCAGATCCTGATCGGGGAGATCATGGGGTGTAATTTACAATTGGCAATCATCAAGCAAAACATCAATGATGTTATTCCAAAATATAAAAACATCATTGATGAAACCCCTCCAAATCACTTACTTCTTTTGTGTGCTACAATGTGCAAAATGTTTTTGTGATTTTTCCCAAAGCCAAATTTGGAGGATGCACACAGTGTGTCAACATGTGCTATCTGCCATCACGGGAGATCAATGGATGCGTTTTGGGGGTGCAAGCCCTTCCTCAATAATAAAGTAG
Source organism: Lithobates septentrionalis (assembly GCA_037952835.1). Lineage (NCBI taxonomy): Eukaryota > Metazoa > Chordata > Amphibia > Anura > Ranidae > Lithobates > Lithobates septentrionalis. The sequence continues at coordinate 820,751 of JBBDGP010000934.1, forward strand.
CGGTGAGGAAGGGGTTTCTCCCCCAAAACATGTCCCTTGATCCCCCGTGATGGCAGATAGCACATGTTGACATTGTGAAATTTGTGTGCATCTTCCAAATTTGGCTTTTCCTGGGGAGATTTCCCCCCATCTGAACGCAATATCAAACACAGTTCCTAAATACTCATGTCTGATATTGCCTTCAAGTTCTACCAAATGTGAACTTTGTAAGATCAAGATTTGTGTCTTTCTTGTTGTTTTTACACAGGCGTGTTTTCTATAAAATGCACATTTTGATTTTGGATAATGGCACCACAAAAATTGGTATACAACAAACATGTTGTTTTGTCAGAAAAACCTTTGGTAAATGCACATGTGATTGTGCTGGTATTAAAAAGATTGTTCATCAAGAATGTGTGGATTATTGTCTCAACGCTACAACATTTTTGGGGTGATGTAATTGTTGTTTTCTGTCAAAATGGGGGTTATTTCCTAAGGGCAAATCCACTTTGCACTACAAGTGCAGTTTAAGTGCAGTTGCAAGTGCACTTGTAGTGAAAAGTGTCTTTGCATTTAGTAAATAACAGCCAACAGTACTTTGTATAAGGTTACACAATCACGCCATTTTCTGGACTCCACACATTTCTGTCAGGGTCAGCTCAAACAAACACAATGAGTAAATGTCCACAAAGAATTTTTTTTTTATTTCAAAAAGGCTTCACATATTGTCTGGCATATTGATAGCCCCCCTACCCGCAAAGAACTCCAGGTATCGTAACCGGACATCACGGGCACTCAGGGAGGGCAAGCCAGGACGTCCGCTTTCAAGCGCCGTCAGTGTTGATGGATTTTGGATTCCGGCCTCAGGCCCAACTGAGCCAGCATAGTTGGCAGAATGTTTTCTTAAAAAATTATGGAGAACACAGCACGCAAGTATTATATGGTTCAGTTTATACTCCGCCATATGGATGGGTGTCAGAAATAGTCGGAACCGGCTGGCCAGGATTCCAAATGTGTTCTCCACCACTCTTCAGGCTCTGTCCAGCCGGTAATTAAAAACCCTCTGTTCCGGGGTGAGGGTCCTTATCGGGAATGGCCGCATCAGGTGGTCCCCCAGCGCAAATGCTTCATCAGCAACGAACACGAATGGGAGTCCTTCCACATTGTCCTCTGGAGCTGGCAAGTTCAAGCTGCCATTCTGGAGACGCCTGTAGAACTCCGTCTGGGCGATGACTCCACCATCGGACATCCGGCCATTCTTCCCCACGTCCACATACAAGAATTCGTAATTAGCCGACACCACCGCCAACATCACTATACTATTAAACCCCTTGTAATTAAAATAGTACGACCCCGAGTTGGGTGGTGGGACGATGTGGACGTGTTTCCCATCAATTGCCCCTCCGCAGTTAGGAAAGTCCCACCGCTGGGCAAAGTGGGAGGCCACAGTCTGCCATTCCTGTGGCGTGGAAGGAAACTGTTGAGGAAAAAACAATAAACATTACTATTTTTACTCTGAAACATGGCAAGCAGATTAGACACAAACATTATGGGGCAACCTCCAGATAGCATTTATTAAGGGGAATTTAACAAGGCCAAAGTATAAAGGTACACCTATCATATTCCCCCTCCCCCCCTCTCATGGGCCATTTCTAACATTATAGGGGGGGGGACTCTTGGACAGGTAACCCTCTTCACTTCATTGAGAGATGAAGGCCTAAATACAGGGTATTACTTGGAACAGCCCCTCCTTAGTTACGCTATTGGCAGCCCACTGGACAGGTAAGAAGTGTCATAATACAAAGATATAAATACACACTGTACACATTTGAGGACATTTGGACATTCTGCTATTACCTATCAAGATAATAATAGGATACAACAACTTTAAACAGTACCATTGGAAAGTATACAGGCAGGCCCTTGCACTACATGCTTTGGGGAATTCATCCAAAAATCAGAGCACAAAAGAGATGGGTATAGTGTGTATGGGTTCGGCAAAGTCAGCAGATAGATGATTGAGGATACATAGAGAATTGGGATCAGCTGACTTAGCAGTTGGGGAGGGAGGGTTACTAAAAATTATTTGGGGACACCACAAAAAAAAGCCTCTGGCACTCTGCCTGAATTAAAATCAAAAATAACATTACCAAACATTTTAGGGGGTGTTTGGGGTAAAGCACTACTATGGAGCAGATAAAATACATTGTTAAGTGACTACATGAGGTGAATATAGGGCACGAGACACCATGCTGGGGAGGTTAGTGAAGGGCAAATATGTATGAAGGACCTAAAATAATAATTACATAAAAATCCTGCATGCATGAGGACAAAGGGGACATTCACAGCATATTACAATCATGGTAATTAGGGAATGAGGAAAGAAATACAATATATTAGCAAACATTCAAGACAATAAAATGTGATATAAAAGGATAAAAATCTTACCTTCATATACTCCTTCTGAAGGACCTGGATGATGGCAGAACAGGTCTCTGGGATAATGATCCCCAGAGCCTGGAGGGAGATGCCTGTCGAGAACTTCAAGTCCTGCAGACTTCTCCCTGTGGCCAAATACCGCAGGGTAGCGACCAACCTCTGCTCCGGAGTGATGGCTTGCCTCATGCAGGTATCCTGCCTGCTAATATAGGGGGTCAGCGAAGCCAACAAACGGTGAAACACGGGGTCCGTCAACCTGAGAAAGTTCCTGAAATCATCAGGATTATTCTCACGGATCTCACGGAGCAAAGGCATATGACAGAACTGGTCACGCTGAAGCAACCAATTCTTGGTCCATGAACTCCTCCCCACCCTGTTCATGGACTGGACTTGTGTCAAGGTCAGGACCCCAACACCAAGCCCCCGCACAGCACGAACTCTACGAGGAGTACGCATACGCAACATGGCTAGAAAACGGTCGGCTGCTCAGAACGAAGTAACAGAACGCACTGAAGAACAGCAAGGCCTGTGAAGAGCGACCTGAAAACCAGTAACTAACGAACAAGAATACAATGACTACCTAAACTTTAAGTCACGCGGAACTTGCTGCACGCACTGAAGAGCAGATACAAACCCACAAGCACAAACTGAACGGCAGAAAACGATCTGAAAGCCACGAGTCTGAAAAAGCACGAATCGTCTCTCACTAAACTTTTACTAACACGAGATTAGCAAAAGGAGCCCAAAGGGTGCCGCGCTTGGTTCTGAACCGGCCTTTTCTAGTCTCGTCGTACGTGGTGTACGTGACCGCGTGGTTGGCGATTGGAAATTCCGACAACTTTGTGCGACCGTGTGTAGGCAAAACAAGTTTGAGCCAACATCCGTCGGAAAAAATCCTAGGATTTTGTTGTCGGAATGTCCGAACAAAGTCCGACCGTGTGTACGCCCTATAACGCAGCTCTGTTACTATACAAAATGTTTTAAACCAAGCCATGCCTATCCTCCACCTATTACAGAACACAGTAGTAGCATGAGAATCCAGTAAGAGCTGCTGGAGAGAGACCTAGCAAATAGCGTCGATTTCAATGCAGACTAAGACTTTTAAGGATTGGAGGGGAGTTTGGCAGTGTTGCAAGAATGGTAAATATGTACACTCTGCTTATAAAGAAATATCTTTGAAAAAAAACTATAGCACCAGGGTCACTTTATGAAGTGAGCACTCTTTTCAAATATATAAAAAGAGGGTTTTTTAATTTCAGTGGAAAAAAGTGTCTTTATTCAACCTGGCTTAATATGCAAGTCTAAACCTTCCCTTCCTTCTGTCCAAAACAATAAAGTCTAGATTTCAATGGTAAAATGTATTACACCTCAGGCTCTGAAAGACATGAAATGTAGAATATAAGCAATTACAATAACTTATTACGTTCACACCATGTTCCCATTGCTTTCATTTTAATGGACACTTATAAATGACAGAGCAGGAAGAAAACATTAAGTGATAGTCTTCTTCACAATTATACATATTTTATGAGTTTCTGTTGCTTGGCTGCACATCTAATACAACTTACACTGATCTATAGGCAATGTGTACTGGTAGAATAAAGCATATTAAATGATGGCTAGTAAGCTTTATTGTCCAATTAGAGCACCCTTATTTACAACCATTGGCTGAAAAGAAGAAACACGTCAGTCAGATTCTTCTATATGACTGGTACTTCAGGGATCTGGGGAATTATGTTTGTGTAGACTGAGGATCGAGAGCTTTAAAAGTCACCAATCACTACATAAACCATAAAGCTTCCTCTTGACTAACATTTATTTTTAAAGAGGAACTGCAGTCTGCTCACATAATTTGTAATAAAAACATCTTTGCCGTTCTAAAGCTTCCCTCCAACCACTTTGCATATTATTTTATATACTGAGATTCTGTACTTGCCTAATATGCTGCAGAAATCTCCCTCCACTGAGTCTGTCTGCAACCTTCTTTACTGTGGGCAGCTGAAGCTGCTGCCTGTTCACTTCTTGGATTTACACAGACACATAGAGACACACTTCCAGCTCTGCAGCTTTCATTGGCCCTCTTATGACTCATCCCCTCTCCCTTCCTGGCAAACTCTGACGAGAGTGAGAGAGAGAGAGAGCTGTGCATGATGTCAGTAGCCTAGGCTTATTACCAGATAAGAAATAGGAAGTGGGCCGTATAAGGTATTTACTGGCAGAAAAAAAAATGTTTTACTATCCAAACTTAAAACAAGGACAGAATATTTCATAGATGGAAAGTTGAAAAACTATGACTGAAGGTCTGCTTTAAATGTGGAATCAGGTACCTTGTTTGCACTGTAATTCAGTCCAGTTAAAAAAAAAAAAACTGTTAAAGAAGCACAGCTTTGTTTTTTTCTTTTTTTTCTTTTTCTTGGTTTTGCATATAAAATGACAGAAACATCAAATAGTAAACAAATTCCGCCTGTCCCCCTCCAAACTAACAGCTTCAACATAACCAGGGCTTTTTTTCAGCGGGAACGCGGGGGGGGGAACGCAGTTCCGGTACCTCCAGCACTGAATGTACTGTGTGTAATGGCAAGGGGTGCTGGGGTGGGCTGAAGAGTCTATTAATGCTGGCTGCTGGGCGATCTATTGTTGCTGGAGTGGATCTATTTTTGAGTGGCAGTCTATTGTTGCTGGGAGGTCTATTGTTGCTGGTGGTGGATCTATTGTTTTTGGGGGTCAATTATTGCTGGAAGAGATCTACTATTGACAAAGGGGAGTCTATTGTTGCTGGCTGCTGGAGAGTCTATTAATGCTGGCTGCTGGGCGATCTATTGTTGCTGGAGTGGATCTATTTTTGAGTGGCGGTCTAGTGGTGCTGGGAGGTCTATTGTTGCTGGTGGGGGATCTATTGTTGCTGGGGGTCAATTGTTGGAAGAGATCTACTATTGACAAAGGGGGGTCTATTGTTGCTGGCTGTTGGAGAGTCTCTTGATGCTGGCAGCATCTGTTGTTGCAGCTGGGGTGGTATTTTATTGTGGGGGTCCATTGTTGCTGGGGGCTCTATTGTTTTTGATCAAATCTATTGTTGCTGGGGGGGGTCTAATGCTGCTGGCTGTGGGGATTTATTTTACTATTTTCTTGCTATTATTAACAAATTCCATACAAATTGCTTAGCACCACAAAATGATACTTGGCTCTGTATTCTCTAAAAGGGGCAGTACTGGGTGGGGGATGAAACCAAGAGACAAGAACAAGAAGTGACTCAGAAGGGGGAGAGTTCCTGCACCTATTCTCTGAGAAAAAAAGCCCTGACCATAACTATCAGGGTTTGTTCACACATTTGTTGATTATGAAGAACCAACAATCATTAATGCGCCTATAGCATAAATGATGTGTTTTTGAAACATTTTGTGTTGTGTTTTTGAACCTTAGAAAAAGCATCAAGAATGCTTGTTAAATGACCATGAAAGTATTGTTTATATGTGGGGAGAAGTCCTTAAAGCGGAACTTCACTCTCTCAATCAACATTGACTATTTTTAATCCTTATGCTGATAGCATTAGTAAATGGATAGGAAAGTATATCATATTTATTTGTTTTAAACTTTTTTTTTCATATTTCTTCAGTTACTTTTCAAAGTAATTTATCCACAAAATAAAGCACAGAGACATGGATGGATAGGAAAGTTTACTTTGAATATTAAAAATGAATTAACTACTTCAGCCCTGGAAGATTTGGCTGCGGAATGACACGCCAAACAAAATTGACATTCTTTTTTCCCACAAATAGAGCCTTCTTTTGGTGGTATTTGATCGCCTCTGCGGTTTTTATTTTTTGCGCTATAAACAAAAAAAGGACAATTTTGAAAAAAACACAATATTTTGTACTTTTTGCTATAATAAATATTCACATTTTTTTTTTAAAAGTAAATTTTTTCTCAGTTTAGGCCAATATGTATTCTTCTACATATTTTTGGTAAAAAAAAAACGCAATAAGCGTATATTGGTTTGCGCAAAAGTTATAGCGTCTACAAAATAGGGGATAGATTTATAGCATTTTTATTATTATTATTTTTTTTAATACTAATGGCGGCGATCAGCGATTTTTATTGGGACTGCAACATTATGGCGGACACATCGGACACTTTTGACACATTGCATTGTTGGGACCATTGGCATTTATACAGCGATCAGTGCTATAAAAATGCACTCATTACTGTAAACATGTCACTGGCAGGGAAGGGGTTAACCCTAGGGGGCAATGAAGGGGTTAACTGTGTTCCCTGTGTGTGTTTCTAACTGTAGGGGGAGGGGACTGACCTAGAGGAAGTGACGGATCGTGGTTCCTAGCTATTAGGAACTCACGATCTGTCACTCCTCACAGAACAGAACAGGGATTTGTGTGTTTACACACATACGTCCCTGTTCTGCCTCTCGTGACCGTGATTGTTCATGGCTGGCGGTCATCGTGACCGTCGGCCACGAGCATCGGCACCCCCACAATGCAGCGGGCGCGTGCGCGTGCCTGCTATCCCAATCCCGCTAGCCAATGTATAGCTACGACGGCTTGCGGGATCGTGCCGACCTGCCGCAGTATATAGAAAATGCTGGATGAGTGGATGTGGACATTGGCTCAGCATGTCCCTCCAAAATGCAAGATACTGTGAAGGTGTACATTAACATGGGAAATCGAGAGTTAACTGTAGAACAGTTACAGTGTACATTGTGTACATTCACCTCTAAATGTAGAGGTCCGCCTTAAGGTTGAGTATTCCCCCACGGCAAGCTCAGCCTGGTCCCTAGGCATGGGTGAAGATGACACAGAGTGAAGGCACCCCAAGTGTGCGTGTGTGTAAAATGACCCTGTAACAGAGTGCCTAACATAGCCCAGAAGAACCCACGCGGGGCAGGCCTCACATGTAACCCAGTACTTGGCACCTAACGAGTTAATGGGGAAACATGGAGGACCTAACAACAACACAGCCACCCCACCTGCCCACAAGCGTTCATGCCTCATGAAAGCGACACAACACAAACATACCTCTCCTGTGTGTACTGCACTTAGTGGTGCCCATTGTAATGATTATGATAGGCATTGAAAGGTGCTTAAACACAGGGTATTGACCTGTTAGTTTGGATTCTGGAAGCCATACCCTGATCCCTCCCCATAGCTGAGTGCTTTAAGCGCTCATGTGAGAGGGAGGTGATCTGGATTTATTCCCTGGATACTTTAATGCCAGGGGGAATGAACGAAGTAATTGAGGTTCATACCATCCTATAAATAGCCCTTACTGCTATAATGAGCATTATAACATTTACTTCATTAGTACACTCGTCACTTTACCTTTATGGTTTCAAGTCGTCACTATATTACTAGTTTATACTTCATTACCATATTCAATAATTTTATTCATGTATGTATGTTTTTCAAACATACATACTTTTATAAAACCACCCCCCTTTCCTCCCCCCTGTATATGTGTAGGTGTGTATGAGTATATGCATATATGTATGTATATGCATGTGAACAGATCTATATGCGTATCTATACAGTCATAATCTACTTTTTAATTAACGTTTTTAATAATACCTTAATGATTTATAAAGAACTTTCCAATATTTTATCACTTTTTTTGTTATATGTATGCAGTATCTCACAAAAGTGAGTACACCCCTCACATTTTTGTAAATATTTTATTACAACTTTGTGACAACACTAAAGAAATGACACTTTGCTACAATGTAAAGTAGTGAGTGTACAGCTTGTATAACAGTGTAAATTTGCTGTCCCCTCAAAATAACTCAACCCCCCATTAATGTCTAAACCACAGGCAACAAAAGTGAGTACACCCCTAAGTGAAAATGTCCAAACTGGGCCCAAAGTGTCAATATTTTGTGTGGCCACCATTATTTTCCAGCACTGCCTTAAACCTCTTGGGCATGGAGTTCACCAGAGCTTCACAGGTTGTCACTGGAGTCCTCTTCCACTCCTCCATGATGACATCACAGAGCTTACAAAACAAAGAACCAACATGACGGATTATCACGGTACCATTGAGGAATTCATACACATAATACTGTCTAATAAATTTATTTTACAAAACTCAATACATAGAAAACATTGTAAAATCACTAGGATATTCTCTTGAGGTTCAACAATAATAGTTACAGTATATGTCAGACAAGATGGTTGACGCGTTTCACAAAATATCTTCTTCAGAACCAATTGCTCATTGACTCGTAACCAGAGAACCTTAAATTGGAGACATGGGGGAAATAGATGTTACTAAAAGGTACATGTATGCCTTGTATAGATCAAACACAGATTATATATAAAGATAATATTCCTAGGTTGATGTAATAGCCCTCATACATAAAGAAAATGATAACTTACATATTGTGGACCCAAAAACGCTGAACTCGAAGATCAGAAACGGTGTGCCCCAAAAAAAAAAATGGAGGGAATAGATGGTAAATAAGCAATGCAGAAAATGAATCCGTCTAAGCCCTGTATATGAATCAGAAGGATCTCAAATTACAAATAGGGCCTCAAGATAGATAAAGTCAAATATCATAACTCAAGGTATAAACCCGGAACACAGGAAGAAAAACACTAATACTAATAATAATAATCATAACCAACTATACTTACTGAAAATTCCTAGCAACGTTTTTTTCACTCGTATATAGGATAATGCATTCCTTCAGAGACAGATAGGGCACCTATATAGAAATAACCCATTAAATACGGGGCCAAACTTCCCAAATCAGGGAGAAATAAAACAGGGTACAAAAAGAAAAAAAAAAGAAAAAAAAGAGAGAAAAAAACAATATAGCCAAAAACAATACCTATATGTAGCTTGCCACTAGGGATGAGCTTCGTGTTCGAGTCGAACCCATGTTCGACTCGAACATCGGCTGTTCGACCGTCCGTCGAATTGCGAACGTTATGGGCCGTTCGCGCCAAATTCGTGTGGCGCGTCACGGCCCATAATTCACTGCGGCATCGCAGTGCATTGCTGGCTGATGATTGGCCAAGCATGCACTATGACCCGCATGCTTGGCCAATCACAGCGCCGTCAGTAGAGAGAGCTGTAATTGGCCAAAGCCAGGGTGGCTTTGGCCAATTATGGCTCAGGGGATTTAGTACACGCCCCACACTATATAAGGCCGCCTGCACGGCGGCCCTGTGTAGTGTGTTCCGGTGTGCTGAGAGATAGAGAGAGAGACAGACAGTGTCATTTGATTTGAGTTAGATAGATTAGGCAGAACAGTCAGTCAGTTAGCTGCACTTACAGTGTATTGTGTATATATATGCATCCCAGGTGTTGCATATATATATATACACTGTATTCAGTTTAGCTAGATCCGTTCCTGTTATCTTCTATCTAGACTATTTACATTTGGTGCAGTGCGTCCTGCTCACAGTGTTCAGCTAGATCCGTTCCTGCTATTTACATTTAGTGCAGTGCGTCCTGCTCACAGTTTTCAGCTAGATCTGTTCCTGCTATTTAAATTTAGTGCAGTCAGTGAGTCCTGCTCACAGTGTTCAGCTAGATCCGTTCCTGCTATTTACATTTAGTGCAGTGCGTCCTGCTCACAGTGTTCAGCTAGATCCGTTCCTGCTATTTACATTTAGTGCAGTCAGTGCGTCCTGCTCACAGTGTTCAGCTAGATCCGTTCCTGCTATTTACATTTAGTGCAGTGCGTCCTGCTCACAGTGTTCAGCTAGATCCGTTCCTGCTATTTACATTTAGTGCAGTGCGTCCTGCTCACAGTGTTCAGCTAGATCTGTTCCTGCTATTTACATTTAGTGCAGTGCGTCCTGCTCACAATGTTCAGCTAGATCCGTTCCTGCTATTTACATTTAGTGCAGTCAGTGCGTCCTGCTCACAGTGTTCAGCTAGATCCGTTCCTGCTATTTACATTTAGTGCAGTGCGTCCTGCTCGCAGTGTTCAGCTAGATCTGTTCCTGCTATTTACATTTAGTGCAGTGCGTCCTGCTCACAGTGTTCAGCTAGATCTGTTCCTGCTATTTACATTTAGTGCAGTGCGTCCTGCTCACAGTGTTCAGCTAGATCTGTTCCTGCTATTTACATTTAGTGCAGTCAGTGCGTCCTGCTCACAGTGTTCAGCTAGATCCGTTCCTGCTATTTACATTTAGTGCAGTGCGTCCTGCTCACAGTGTCCAGCTAGATCCGTTCCTGCTATTTACATTTAGTGCAGTGCGTCCTGCTCACAGTGTTCAGCTAGATCTGTTCCTGCTATTTACATTTAGTGCAGTGCGTCCTGCTCACAGTGTTCAGCTAGATCCGTTCCTGTTATCTTCCTACTGACAGGCAGGCTTGTCTGGTTACAGTATATAAAGCTACCTGAAGAAAATTACAGGTGTTCTATCCCAGCTTAGTGCAGCTACAGGCCATATGTCTGGAAGGCCAAGAAGGAGAGGCAGACAGTCACAAGCCAATAAGAGAGGGCAAGCAGGCTCTGTGTCTAGTGCTTGTCGTGGAGACGGTGCATCCTCATCAGCACGTGGCCATGGGACACGCTTGGCCTTTTTTTCGGCAGCTGGCCGTGTTGAGCCGCAACATGCGGAAGACTTGGTCGAGTGGATGACCAAGCCGTCCTCATCCTCCTCATCCTCTCTCACCCATGCCCAGGGTGCTTTGTCTGGCAAAGCAGCGGCCTCTTCCCTCAGCTCAATGTCATCAGTGACTCCTTCCCTAGCTCCACCATGTCCTCCTGAGGATTCCCTCGAACTGTTTGACCACAGTGTTGGGTACATGCTCCAGGAGGATGCCCAGCGTTTGGAAGGCTCTGATGATGATACTGAGCTCGATGAAGGCAGTAACATGAGCACGGACAGAGGGGGTGCCCAAGAAGGACAGCAATCTGGCAGTCATGCTCCCCCTGCTGCAGCATACTGCCAGGTTTGCTCCAGTGATGAGGAGGGAGGGGATGATGAGGTCACTGACTCAACGTGGGTGCCTGATAGGAGAGAGGAGGAGGAGGAGGAGGAGGAGGAGGAGGCGGCACATCACCAACGAGGCAGGATGCCCTCCAGGGGCCAGCCTAAGGGCAGCACATTGACTGCATCACACCCCAAAGCTCCACATGTGCAGGGCGCTGCAGTCTCTGCGCGTTATTCAAAAAGTTCTTTGGTGTGGGCCTTTTTTGAGACGAGTGCATCAGATCGCACCGCTGCTATTTGCAACATATGTCTCAAGCGTATCTCGCGTGGCCAAAACATCTCCCGCTTGGGTACCACATGCTTGACCAGACATATGTTGACCTGCCATGCAGTTCGTTGGCAAGCATATCTAAAAGACCCACACCAAAGAACAAAGAGGATCTCTCCTTGCTCCTCATCAGCTGAGATTTCCAACCCCACTAGACCTTCAGTCCTCTCTGAGACCTGCAGTGAGAGGAATGAAGGTGTAGAATTAGGTGTGTCACAGCCAAGTACTTGTGGGCAATCTGCTTTTGGTACACCGACGTCAGATTGTACCAGGCAAATTTCCCTGCCCCAGCTGCTGCACCGCCGAAAGAAGTTTGCTCCCAGCCATCCACATGCCCAGCGGTTGAATGCTAGCTTGGCAAAATTGCTAGCACTTCAACTGCTGCCTTTTCAGTTGGTAGACTCTGCCCCCTTCCGTGAGTTTGTGGAATGTGCGGTTCCTCAGTGGCAGGTACCCAAACGCCACTTTTTCTCACGGAAGGCGATTCCGGCTCTCTACCGGCATGTGGAAGGCAATGTCCATGCCTCGCTGGACAGGGCGGTTAGCGGTAAGGTGCATATTACCGCTGACTCATGGTCCAGCAGGCATGGACAGGGACGTTACCTAAGTTTCACGGCGCATTGGGTGACTCTGCTGGCAGCTGGGAAGGATGCAGGACAAGGTGCAGTAGTGTTGGAGGTTGTTCCGCCACCACGCCTCCAAAATGCTGATTGTGACACACCTCTCTCCTCCACCCCCTCCTCTTCTTCTTCCTCCATGGCCTCTTCCTCGGAACCAGCGGTGCTCCGTAGGCGTTCAAGGGGCTACGCAAGTACGCAGGCCAAAAGATGCCATGCGGTGCTTGAGCTGGTGTGCTTGGGGGACAGGAGCCACACTGGGGCAGAGGTTCTGTCAGCTCTGCAGGGGCAGGTTCAGAGGTGGTTGACGCCACGCCAACTTAAGGCAGGAATGGTGGTTTGCGACAATGGCACCAACCTCCTCTCTGCCCTCCGACAGGGACAACTGACCCATGTGCCCTGTTTGGCTCACGTCCTTAACTTGGTGGTGCAGCGGTTCTTGGGCAGGTACCCGGGCTTACAGGATGTCCTGAGGCAGGCCAGGAAAGTCTGTGTGCATTTCCGCCGGTCATATAATGCCAGTGCTCGGCTGACGGACCTCCAAAAGGAGTTTAACCTGCCCAAGAACCGCCTAATCTGTGACATGCCCACCAGGTGGAACTCAACGTTGGCCATGCTGCAGCGGCTGCACACGCAGCAGAGGGCCATCAATGAGTACCTGTGCGACTATGGCACCAGAACAGGGTCAGGGGAGCTTGGTTTTTTTTCCCCACGCCAGTGGGCCATGATCAGGGATGCATGCACTGTCCTGTCACCATTCGAGGAGGCCACGAGGATGGTGAGCACTGACAGTGCATGCATCAGTGACACTGTCCCCCTTGTCCACCTGTTGGAGCACACGTTGCGTGGAATAATGGACAGGGCACTTGAGGCAGAACAGAGGCAGGAAGAGGAGGACTTCCTTAGCTCTCAAGGCCCCCTTTATCCAGACAGTGTTCCTGCGTGCCCGCCGATCACACAGGAAGAGGACGAGGAGGAGGAGGAGGAGGAGGAGGAGGAAGATTGTGTCAGTATGGAGGTGGAGCCTGGCACTCAGCATCAGCAGTCTTTAAGGGATCAGTCCCAAGGAACACATGGACTTGTACGTGGCTGGGAGGAGGTGGCTGCGGACGTTGTTGTCCTTAGTGACCCAGAGGACTCCGGACCGAATGCCTCAGCAAACCTACGCTGCATGGCCTCCCTGATCCTGCAAAGCCTGCGTAAGGATCCTCGTATTCGTGGTATCAAGGAGAAGGACCAATACTGGCTGGCAACCCTCCTTGATCCACGTTACAAGGGTAAGGTTGCGGACCTTATCTTGCCATCGCAGAGGGAGCAGAGGATGAAACATCTTCGGGAGGCCTTGCAGAAAGGTCTGTGCAACGCGTTCCCAGAGACTGGGAGGTTACAAACTCCTGTTTCTGGACAACGTGTTGCTGAGGCTTCCGTCAGTCAAAGAAGGAGCGGTGGAGAAGGTGGCCGTCTGACCGATGCGTTCAGACAATTTTTTGGTCCGCAGCCCCAAGGTATGATCGGTTCCAGCAACCATCGCCAGTGTCTGTTTTACATGGTGCAGGAATACCTAGGGGCAAGATCAGACTTGGACACCTTTCCCACCGAAAATCCTCTGGGTTACTGGGTCTTGAGGATGGATCACTGGCCAGAGCTTGCACAGTATGCAATTGAGCTACTGGCCTGTCCTGCATCCAGCGTTCTTTCGGGAACGCACATTCAGTGCTGCTGGAGGCGTGGTAACCGATCACAGGGTGCGTCTGTCCACCGACTCGGTCGATCGGCTGACCTTCATAAAAATGAATCAGTCTTGGATCACCACCAGCTACCAAGCACCTGATGCTGATGTAACCGAATAATTTTTTTTGAAATCTCAGATCCCTTCAAAGACTGCCTATGCTGATGCTGAGTGACTATCCCTGAGTAATTATCCTCTTCCTCCTCAATCATCACGCTGATAGCTTGTAAGAACATTTTTGGTTCTGGGCGCCACCACCAGTGCCTAAGGCACAATTTTTCAGCCCCTGTTTAACAGGGGCGTGTAATTACAATTTTTGATGTAATACTTTGCAGCAGGGCTCGTTCCTGCATTCCAACTAGAGTGTCTGTGAGGGGTTGCAGTGTTGTGGCACCAGCACCAGTGCCTAAGGCCCAATTTTTCTGCCCCTGTCTAACAGGGGCGTGTAATTACAATTTTTGATGCAATACTTTGCAGCAGGGCTCGTTCCTGCGTTCCAACTAGAGTGTCTGTGAGGGGTTGCAGTGTTGTGGCACCAGCACCAGTGCCTAAGGCCCAATTTTTCTGCCCCTGTCTAACAGGGGCGTGTAATTACAATTTTTGATGCAATACTTTGCAGCAGGGCTCGTTCCTGCGTTCCAACTAGAGTGTCTGTGAGGGGTTGCAGTGTTGTGGCACCAGCACCAGTGCCTAAGGCCTAATTTTTCAGCTCCTGTTCAACAGGGGCATGTAATTACAATTCTTGATCTAATATTTCACAGCAGGGCCCTGTGAGGGCTTACAGTGTTGTGGCCACAGCAACACCTAAGGCCCAAATTTCTGCTGAGTATATAGGGCAGGACCCTACTTTCAAACATCTAACTTACAAACGACTCCTACTTGCAAACGGAAGGAGACAACAGGAAGTGAGATGAAATCTACCCCTAGGAAGGGAAATTCTCTCCTGTAAGAGTTAATATGGGAAAACAATTTCTCCTTTCCACTGATGCTTTCCAATCCTTGTTCCACAAAAAAACCCAAATTTTCAAAAAACATTTTTCATTGGGACAAAAAAGTGAGGTGAAATCTTCTGAAGAGGAGGAAAGACAGCAAAACAAATGTCACAGGGGTGATAACCCTTCCCTATGTTTTCCAAAAAGCTTAGAAAAGATTTTTTGGCTGGAGCTAAACACGTTAAAAATGTACCCGTTCAAAATTACAAAGAGATTCTACTTAACAACAAACCTACAGTCCCTGTCTTGTTTGCACCGCCTGTATACTGCTGTTCAGAGTATATAGGGCCTTTCCTTATTTTAATTTGGGTGCGGGGTTCCCCTTAATATCCATACAGGACCCAAAGGGCCTGGTAATGGACTGGGGGGGTACCCATGCCGTTTGTCTCACTGATTTTCATCCATATTGCCATGACCCGGCATGACATTAAACCCGCAAGCAGTTTTAAATGAGATTTTTTCCTTTAAAAATGACATTTGGTGCAGGGACTGTTCTAAACATGGGAAACACGCGTCACTTTACAGGCATACTATAGACACCCCCCAGGTATGATATTTAAAGGAATATTTCACTTTTTTTTTTTTTTACTTTAAGCATCATTAAAATCACTGCTCCCGAAAAAACGGCCGTTTTTAAAAGTTTTTTTTGCATTGATACATGTCCCCTGGGGTAGGACCCGGATCCCCAAACCCTTTTTCGGACAATACCATGCAAATTAGCCTTTAAAATGAGCACTTTTGATTTTGAACGTTCGAGTCCCATAGACGTCAATGGGGTTCTAACGTTCGTGCGAACTTTCGGTCCGTTCGCGGGTTCTGGTGCGAACCGAACCGGGGGGTGTTCGGCTCATCCCTACTTGCCACTGGGCCCACAGACTCCCCAAAAGAAAGACAGAGGAGGAGGTATAGGAGCTGCTGCACAACGCCCAGATGTTCCTAGGCTGGGATGTCGCTCTTCCAGGATAGTATTAGAGAAGGGAAGATTTCGAAAGTACAGCCTAATATATCTCCGCTGAAGAGAGACAACAAAATATAAATATAAATAGTCAATAAGCTCCCCCAATGGGGACAGGGGAAAATATAGAAGGCAATCATAGAGTTATCCAGACGATGCCTACCATTTATGTACCTCCATTCCAGAAGACACACCGCTTACTGGACCTGACATGTTGCACTGACTAAATAGTCAGTTTGGTGCCAAAACCGGCGTACAAAACAGTCACCATAATGTGTGTCAGCTGGAACAGTATAGAATGGAGGATAGTGATAGCCTATCGAACAGTGCGCCGACCTGACGGACATCACGACGCTAGGCGCCGGCCCCATCGCCTGTCAGAATTGAAACCAAAACGCAGCAAATGCGCAGACGGGTCAGATTAACCCCGCGTCATGGGTGTTGACAGCCGCAAACCTAGACTGAATTTGATATCGTGTTATCCTAGCGTGCAGTGCCCAATGGTATATATCATTACCCTTAATAGCACGACCTATTGGGAAGCCTACCCTTCTGATAAACAAATGGACAAAGGAGGGAAGGGGGCTTAGACGGATCCATTTTCTGCATTGCTTATTTACCATCTATCCTCCCCATTTTTATTTTGGGGCACACCCTTTCTGATTTTCAGGTTCAACATTTTTGGGTTCACAATATGTAAGTTATTATTTTCTTTATTTATGAGGGCTATTACATCAACCTAGGAATATTATCTTTATATATAATCTGTGTTTGATCTATACAAGGCATACATTTACCTTTAGTAACATCTATTTCCCCCATGTCTCCAATTTAAGGTTCTCTGGTTACGAGTCAATGAGCAATTGCTTCTGCAGAAGATATTTTGTGAAACGCGTCAACCATCGTGTCTGACATATACTGTAACTATTATTGTTGAACCTCAAGAGAATATCCTAGTGATTTTACAATGTTTTTTATGTATTGAGTTTTGTAAAATAAATTTATTAGAAAGTATTATGTGTATGAATTCTTCAGTGGTACCGTGATAATCCGTCATGTTGGTTCTTTGTTTTGTAAATTCTATCTAGGATGAGGTACCCCCATAGCCTTTCTGTTCACATCTTTTATCAACATCACAGAGCTGGTGGATGTTAGAGACCTTGCGCTCCTCCACCTTCCATTTGAGGATGCCCACAGATGTTCAATAGGTTTTATGTCTGGAGACATGCTTGGCCAGTTCATCACCTTTACCCTCAGCTTCTTTAGCATGGCAGTGGTCATCTTGGAGGTGTGTTTGGGGTCATTATCATATTGGAATACTGCCCTGCGGCACAGTCTTCAAAGGGGGGGATCAAGCTCTGCTTCAGTATGTCACAGTACATGTTGGCATTTATAGTTCCCTCAATGAACTGTAGCTCCCCAGTGTCGGCAGTACTCATACAGCTCCAGACCATGACACTCCCACCACCATGCTTGACTGTAGGCAAAACACACTTGTCTTTGTACTTCTCACCTTGTTGCCGCCACACATGCATGACGTAAGCATAGGACTCACAGCCTGCCAAGCCCCCCTTAAAGGAGAAATATACAAAAAAAGATTTCTTAAACCCACAAGAGCTTTTTTTTAATCACTATTTTTTCTTTATACTGGCCTTTGAAATTTACAAATACAGCAATTTAGAAATTGGATGAAATGTTTAGCACTAGGAAACACGATTTAAAAGATAAGTAGTGCATTTTATTCACAACTATATAGATCAGATCAAAATGAGGGACAAATGAGGAGGAAAGAGGGACAGAGGGACTTTGTTCCAAATCAAGGACAGTCCCTCGAAATTAGGGACATTTGGGAGCTATGCATACTCAAGGGCTGGGAGGCAATGCGCGTGCTATCATCATGAGGTTTGGCAGCTGATATGGCATCTACTGTAAGACTCTATAGTCATAATCAGAAAAATGAAGAACAGCTAAATAAGGGGGATATTTAAACTACACCTGGCACAGGAGGCATGCTGGTGATGTCAATTCTAAAGTTCCTCCAAAATGCTTTCTGACTGATTCAGAAGCGGTTAACTGCATATCAAACAGTGAAATTTGATCGTATAAGCATCTCAAACTGATACTATCAACACAAGCCCAAAGCCTGTCAGCAGAGGCCCTTATACCTGTGTCCACAACAGTGATTTAAACTCAACTCTGTAAATGTAAAAGCACTCCTTTTCAGTAGGGCTGTGCCCACACTTCAAGGGTTAAATGCTCATATGGGTCTAGAGGACAGTAAAATCACTTTTACATATCTGATCCTCTGCTTCCTTGGCAAACAACACTACCCTAATCTCGAGTATTTGACTGTCCCACTGCATCCTCATGTTCAATGCAGGACTATAGTCCTTCCACTGGTCTTGATGATGTTAGGGAAATCTGGCTGCTGGAGTGCAGGGGAGAAGAGGCAGCAGGAACAAGCATTGCCGTGCAAAGGAGCCTGTGGGCTTTTTTTTTTTTTTTTAATCAAACAAAGATGAGTTTACCTCACAAGGTAAATAACAACATTAATGCATTTGATCCATTACTATCAAGAAATAATCACAACATATAAAAAAAAAATAAAAAAATTCCAGAGCAACTGATATATCATATTAATAATATATGAAAACTCTCTATGACAGCCCATGCTAATCTACTAAGAACATACCCGATCTTTATTATCAATTAGAATTAGAACGTGATGCGTCTATCCATTATTTCCATATTTTTTTCAAACTTATGAGAGGAATTGCGACCTAAATGAACAGTTAACCCTTGCAGTAAGGCTGCAGTGGGGACAAGTCATCTGAAGGTATAATTTATTTCTCAATGATCAAAGCTTACATAATAGGATCAGAACTTTCCTGGAAAGTGTTCAATGTGGAAATAGTCTGGCCATCCATTTCAAGGCATATCCAAATTGATCAAATTAAAACTGAATAGGTGAAAACGTTTTCATCAATAACCCAACTGAATTAAATAAAGCTCTAGAGCATTGAACGGTTCTTTTCCTGTGCACGATCAATCAGTTCAATCAGTCAAGAGAGAAATAAAAAGATATACTGAGTACATACCACATCTGTATGTTTACTTCAACTCTGATGGTGTGTTTGAGACTGGTTTTCATTGTGAACACAGAATTTTGTAGATTAAACGGCCTTAAAGTAGTTATAAACCTTTCAACATTTTTTAGCTTAAAGTGGTTGTAAAGGCAGAAGGTTTTTAATCTTCATGCATTCTATGCATGAAGATAAAAAACTTTCTGTGTGCAGCAGCCCCCCTCAGCCCCCCAAATACTTACCTGAGGTCCATCTATATCCAGAGATGTGCACGAGTGCCTCGGCCGTCTGGGACTCTCCCTCCTGATTGGCTGAGACACAGCAGCGTTGAGACTTTAGTTTAACTTTAAGATATTAAGCTCAATAATATAAACAATCCTAGTAACCTGTTTGTTAGTATTCTTAATCCAGCACTTGCAGTTTACAGCTTTCAATGCTACTGGTTCCTGCTTACTCAGTGCTTCTTCCCTGAACTTCTGGTGTTCACAGAAAAGAGTTGACAGTGGACAGTGCAGTCTCCATTCAGTCTGTTAGCTTGGAGAAGGGAGTGGAGAAGAAAAAGGAGCAGTTGAGTGCCTTGCCATCTTTGGCTAAGAAGCTGTGTATTTCTATAGATGCACAGAGTGTATGAAGACACAACTCTAGTCCACCCACAGAATGCTGCAAGAGAACGAGGCCACCTGTAAATAGGAAACCTGGGGCAATGATCAGTGCACCAGTTTAAATTGGAACTTAGGTGGGCTGCCTTGCAGGGGAGTGGGGGTGAGCACCAACGGCAGGCGGGGTGAATGGGAGCCGTTCTCCCAGCGATCGCAGTGGATTGCCGCCGGATCACAGAGCGGAGATTGCCCGCTGTAACAGCTTACAATAGAATTGCCTCCGCTCACCGTAACACACAGCTCCACCTCCTGACCCGACGCCTGTGATAGACAGAGCGCTGGTCCAATGCTGGGATGTGTTCTGTCTATCACAGGCACTGGGTCAGGAGGCAGGGCTGTGTGTGACGGCGAGTGGAGGCAATTCTAATGTAAGCTGTTACAGCGGGCTATCCCTGCTCTTTGATCCGGCGGCAATCCTCTTCCTCCACGCTCGCTTCCTCTGTGATGATCCAGCCGCCCTCTCTCTTCCTCTGCACAGGTGATATGATGGGGACAAGTGGCTGCATATGATGGGCACAAGTGGCTGCATATGATGGGCACAAGTGGCTGCACTTAACAGGCACAAGTGGCTGCATATGACGGGCACAAGTGGCTGCATATGACGGGCACAAGTGGCTGCATATGACGGGCACAAGTGGCTGCATATGACGGGCATACGTGGCTGCATATGACGGGCATACGTGGCTGCATATGATGGGGCACAAGTGGCTGCATATGATGGGGCACAAGTGGCTGCATATGATGGGGCACAAGTGGCTGCATAGGATGGGGCACAAGTTGCTGCATATGATGGGCACAGTGGCTGCATTTGATGGGCACAATGGTTGCAATTGATGGCACAGTGGCTGCATTTGATGGGGCACAAGTTACTGCATATGATGGGCACAAGTGGCTGCATATGATGAGCACAAGTGGCTGCATATGATGGGAACAAGTGGCTGCATTTGATGGGCACAAGTGGCTGCATTTGATGGGCACAAGTGGCTGCATTTGATGGGCACAAGTGGCTGCATATAATGGGCACAAGTGGCTGCATATAATGGGCACAAGTGGCTGCATATAATGGGCACAGTGGCTACATATAATAGGCACAGTGCCTGCATATGATGGGCCACAAGTGGCTGCATTTGATGGGCACAAGTGGCTGCATTTGATAGGCACAAGTGGCTGCATTTGATGGGCACAAGTGGCTGCATTTGATGGGCACAGTGACTGCATATGATGGGCACAGTGACTGCATATGATGGGCACAATGGCTGCATTTGATGGGCACAATGGCTGCAATTGATGGCACAGTGGCTGCATTTGATGGGCACAATAGCTGCATTTGATGGGCACAGTGAGGCTGCAATTGATGGGTTTTTTTTTCAGTATTTTTTAGATTGTTTGCACCCCTCCCAAAATTTTGAGCACCAGCTGCCACTGTCCTATCCTAACATATGATTTTTTTTTTTTGGGGGGGGGGGGGGCGTAATAAGGCTTTAATGTTTTAGCAAATTTGGATTACATTTGATGAGCACAATTGGCTGCATATGATGGGGCACAAGTGGCAGCATATGATGGGCACAGTGGCTACATTTGATGGGCACAGTGGCTGCATTTGATGGGCACAGTGGCTGCATTTAATGGGCACAAGTAGTTGCATATGATGGGCACAAGTGGCTGCATTTGATGGGCACAAATGGCTGCATATGACAGGCACAAGTGAATGCATATGATGGGGCACAAGTGGCTGCATATGATGGGGCACAAGTGGCTGCATTTGATGGGCACAGTGACTGCATATGATGGGCACAATGACTGCATTTGATGGGCACAATGACTGCATTTGATGGGCACAGTGAGGTTGCAATTGATGTTTTTTTTTTCAGTATTTTTTAATTTGTTTGCAACCCTCCCAAAATTTTGAGCACCAACCTCCACTGTCCTATCCTAACATATGATGTTTTTTATTTATTTTTTTTGGAGGGGGGGCATAATAAGGATTTAATGTTTTAGCAAATTTGGATTTCATTTACACACAAATGACTGTTTTGATGTTACGTTATGATGCACTCTGGAAAGCATTCTTATTACAACATTGGGACCACATTGTCAGCCTTTGGCAGACAGGAAGCTAAGTGACAGTTCCCTTTTCATAGGTTTCTTATCACAACATTTATGACAATTTATGACATTTGCTGTTGATTATGCATACAACACTCATGCAGTAAGCACAGATGTGAATCATAGCACCGGTATTTTTAATAAGTATGAGCAAAGGCTGATGACAGGACAATAACTATCTGACCTATTTGGGAACTTTATTGTGTTTCAATATTTTTGAAGTTTCAAGAATCATAACAAGCCACAGTTTGCCCACGCAAGGGCTACATCAGACAGACGTGTAAAGAAACAGCTTATGAACGTGTAATGAGTAACATAATAGGAAACTGTTACCAGGACCATAGAGGACCAAGTTAAGAATTAGGCAGATAGCACAGGCTATATTACTGTATTCCCTGGAGGACAGCAATCTATATTGATAGCCTTCATATCAGAAATGAAGGGAGAAGGGAGGAAACAGGGAAAGAGAAGAAAAGAGAGTAAAAGAAGAGGGAAGAGGAAAGAGGCCCCAAGAGAGGTCCAGTACCACGGACGTGGGGCCTGTGCAAACAAGTTTTAAAGTCAACCATAGCTAGTCAGGGACCGGAAGGAATAACTTATCCACGGTTCACAGATTTTCAAAAATTTTGCATGTGAATCCCTCAATACACTGGATATCTGCTCATTAACCATCAGAGCGGTCATTCTGGTTTTCACCCCCTGGAAGGCAACAGCTAGGGTCTTCAAGGCATGGGCATAATAAAAAGGTATGAGGCTTATTTCTGCTGGGGTGCAAAGATGTCCGGTATAGGGCAATGAAAGAAAGCCAGCCAGGCATCCTTTTGGCCCATCACATAGAATAACGTCTGCAGTAGACCGAAGACTCTGCACCAGAAGCCGATCAAACGCGGGCAAGGCCACCATATATGTAGGACATCCCCAC
The DNA here is from genome assembly GCA_037952835.1 of Lithobates septentrionalis. NCBI lineage: Eukaryota > Metazoa > Chordata > Amphibia > Anura > Ranidae > Lithobates > Lithobates septentrionalis. The sequence continues at coordinate 843,457 of JBBDGP010000934.1, forward strand.
GCTAACCAAAATGCCGAAAACATCTGTCACTGCTGCCAAGATAAGCATGAGCAAGCCTAGCCGGGACCCAGTACCAACGCAGGAGCACTTTATAAGCCGGTTCGAGGGTGGTTGTCAGAGAGGATCTCGGTTCAGGACACTTGCTGGGCACTCTGGAGTGCGCTGCGTCACGCTGGCTCGCGCTGGCGCCGGTTGCCCTATTTAGGTTGCTGGGATGCTGTGCTCGGTGCTGTCCGATCATCAGCTTCCTGTCCCCGTGCTTCCTGTTTCCTGTGTACTGTTTGATCCCCCTGTGACCCGGCTTGTTTACTGGACTCTGCTCTGCTATCCGCCTGCATCTGACCCCTGGCCTGCCTCCGACTTTGAACCTGCCTGACCCCTCTGTACCGTGCCGACCGCCTGCTGCCAAACCTGCTTGTGACCTGGACTTTGTATCTGCCTGCTTCTTTTGTACCGTGCTGACTGCCTGTTGCCAACCTTGCTTGTGTTCGGATCTGCCTGCTCCTGCTCTGCACCTGTAGCTGACCTACAGCCTACCTATCATCTCCTGCCAGCTTGCATCAGGACTTTGGGCCTCATCCCTGCTAACCACCCGCCAGGCTCTCATACCATTCTGTGCTCCCGTGCCTTCTGTGTGCTCTATCAGGGGCCGGGAACCAGATACGTACGGGAGGCCAACCTCTGCTATATCGGGTTCGTCAGTCTGATACGGGTAAGTCTGACAGTGGTAGCGTTGAATGAACATTTCGCTATTGTGGTCCAGGCCTTTCTCCAGTCCTCCCCATCAATACTTATTAAATCTTAATTCTAAATCTTAATTGTTGAACATTTAAAGCAGTAAATTTGACTTTCACCAAAAATTTGCTTGTAAATCAATTACTGTCATTGAAAACACATGTTACTGGAAGATTCACCTGCAATGAATGTTTGTTGATTGTCAGATTCACATCTTTATGATGAGTCACTCTCAAACAAAATATATAAAACTACAAGTAATGCCGCGTACACACGAGCGGACTTTACGGCAGACTTTGCCCGGCGGACGGGATTTCATCGGACAATTAGATCATGTGTGGGCTCCAGCGGACTTTGTTTTCTTAAAAGTTGGACGGACTTAGATTTTAAACATGTTTTAAATCAATCCGTCGAAATCGAGTCCGGTTGAAAAGTCCGCTCGTCTGTATGCTAGTTTGACGGACAAAAAGCCACGCTAGGGCAGCTATTGGCTACTGGCTATGAACTTCCTTGTTTTAGTCCGGTCGTACGTCATCACGTAAGAATTCGACGGATTTTGGTGGATTGTGTGTAGGCAAGTCCGTTCATTCAGAAAGTCCGTCGTAAAGTCCATCGAAAAGTCCGCCGGGCAAAGTCTGCCGTAAAGTCCACTCATGTGTACGCGGCATTAGAGTCTAAAGATTTTTTTACACTGTCCCCCCCATTCCCATGGGACAACGTATATGTATTACTTTGTCCCATGATGTAGCTAGATGCTTCCTAAGTGTACTTATGAAGTCCAACCTCCCCCCCAGCATGGCAAATCTATTTTTGCTGAGACATGAAGGACACTAATTAAGGGGGGTGTGGTTTGTCATCTTCACCATGGGCACCAGGAAAACTTGTCCCAGCACGGATTGTTGGATTTGACAGGCAGGGAAGGGGGCAGGTCAGCTGTCATACCTACGCTTAAAAAGCACCTAGCTACATTGGACAAAGTACTACATGTACTACCCATGGGGGCAGAACAGTGTAAAGAAATTTGTAATGATAGATCTTGTTTAGTTCAAATGCCATACCTGTAGACCTTTTCTGTCACTCATGAATCCTGGTTAAAATGCTCCCAATGTTTAAATTCCTATATCTTAGGCTTATTTCCATGACATGGCAGACATTATACACTCGCTGACAGCATTGCAGGTGTGAGCACGTTTCATAGTTTCCTAAACTGCACTAGCCCTGCATGCACATTATGCACTCCCTCTCCACCTATTTTAACAGTGGCTGAGCTCAGCATTGGTGGGATAGGAAAAAGAAAGAACACAGATTTTGATTCAGGAAGCATGCTTGTTATTGTGGTGAAAAAAAATAAAAAACTTTTTTGAAGATCAACACTCACTATTTGTTATACCAACACTGGGTAATGATCAAAGATGCCCGTGTGGTGTCCCTAAAAATTGTAGACTCACCAGTATATGGCACGGTCTCCATGCCTAAATACAATAACTGTAAAAAGAGGATTGCACGGGAAAAGATCCCACTGAGAAGAGACACAGGCGGACCAAGCTGCTTAATAAGGGAATTAATTACAAAGATGTGTTTAATACAAAAAAATGCCAAGACCAGGTACCCATCACCAAGATCACGTTAAAATTAGACAACGTTGTCTGTTTAAGAGCAGCTGCATCACGCTTTCACTATGCATGCACACACCTATAACCCAAGCAGTAGTTAATTAAAGTGAATAGTATTTGTTGGACTAGACTAGAAATCCCAGTGACATGCACCATTGGAGAAAAAGTCCATCCTGTTACTAAGTTTAATTAGGTAAATCTCCTTCAGAGGGATAGCTTTGGTTAGAGGATTAATAGTTGAGTCAAATTGCTAGTCCCACAGAAACAGTATTGATTGAAGTTGTAGCTAGGTAAAGCTGCCAGTGTAGAGAGGTGGAAAGGATCCACAATTTGTGGCTAATCCAGGAGGTACAAGTATACAATAATCTCAGATTGAATTAGATACTTTCACTGAAAGTTCCATCACTGGATAACAGTAGCAAGATGACACTATAGTGAAGCAGGCTAACACAGGCTGAGGTATAGCAAAATACCAGGAGCAAAGTAAACCAAGCAATTGGAGGACTAGAGGTCTGCTCACCCGACCATGTGTGGAACAATATGGTTACAGTCCAGATGGCTGTATTGTCATTCTCCGGTCCGGGAGCTACATATGCTGTCCTGTATGTTTTGTTTCAGAGTGGGGTCCGTGGGGCTCCAGCAAGAAATTTCCTTCAGCTCTGTACTGCTGGAGAGTCCTCTGGGCCACCGTCCGCTCACCTCAGCCAAAATGGTTGCCATTAGCTTTAATCAATCGACTGTGCATGTGGAAGCGTGATGTGGTACATCATCCGTGACGCATGGAGCGTCTCTGTCGTGATGCAAGATCCAACATGTTTCACCAGATACACTGGCTTTACCTAGCTACAACTTCAATCAATACTGTTTCTGTGGGACTAGCAATTTGACTCAACTATTAATCCTCTAACCAAATCTATCCCTCTGAAGGAGATTTACCTAATTAAACTTAGTAACAGGATGGACTTTTTCTCCTATGGTGCATGTCACTGGGATTTCTAGTCTAGTCCAACAAATACTATTCACTTTAACTACTGCTTGGGTTATAGGTGTGTGCATGCATAGTGAAAGAGTGATGCAGCTGCTCCTAAACAGACAACGTTGTCTAATTTTACCATGATCTTGGTGTTGGTGATGGGTACCTGGTCTTGGCATTTCCTTGTTATTGTGGTGCTGTGGTTAAGCGCCTAACGTCTGCCATATCCTGGAAGTAAGCCAGGGCGTAGGAGTTTTAACTTTGGGAGGATTTCAGCCAGGCTTCCTAGGTGACAGAAAATGTCTGGCTTTTGCATTAAAGTATAATTAAAAAGAATTTTTTTTTTTTTTTTAGCTGCCTATGCTTTTGTAAGGGACATTCACCTTCTCTATTTGTCCTGTTTACCAATAAACGAAAAAGAAAATCTCAAATTTTGTGTTGTCACCAGAACAGGAATATTCCAATGGGGTGACTAGTTCTGGTGACAACCAGAGTTTATCTCACTTTGGATGGTTTTCCTCTCACTTCCTGTTTTGACTATGGAACAGGAAGTGAAGGAAAATCTCCCTAATGAGACACAGATTGCAAAAAAAAAAAACTGTCAGGGGTTATAAACTTTACTTAACATGGTCATACATGGATAGAAATTTGGCCAGTTCAGCATGGACTGGCTGAATTTCAATCCATGCGTGAGCAGGCTGGTTGTACAGATGTCAATACAATGATTGACTTCTGTACAACAAGCCTGTCAGAGTTTCCAAGCCCGATCAGTGTATTGTCAGAATACAATAGCTCAGCAGGGAAAATCCCCCTACCACCTCAACCCTATTGGTTGAATGAAAAAAAGAAATGAAAAAAAAAAGAAATCTATGGCCTGCTTTTCTTGCCTTTAGTTATACTTTAACAATGTTTTTACAAATGCCACAGTACATTTTAAACTATTGGGGCTAGGGTTGCCACCTTTTTGTCAAGCCAAACCCGAACACTTTAGTGGCGCACAGCGATTTTTTATTTGCAGTATACATTATAGAAATGTAAAAGACCTGGGACACCCTTTTGGGTGCCCCAAGAAGAGTAGTAATGTGATGAACAGTGAGTGTGGCCGAAAGGTCAGTCTGTTCCCCAGTACAATCCCCCCGAGTCAGTCTGTTTCCCAGTATTATCCCCCCCCAGATCGGTTGTCCCCCAGTATAATCCCCCCAGATCAGTCTGTCCTCCAGTATAATTCCCCCCCAGGTCAATCTGTACCCCAGTACATCCCTCCCCCAAGTCAGTCTGTCCTGCAGTATAATTCCCCCCAGATCAGTCTGCAGCTCAGTATAATCCTTCCCTCTCCCATGTCAATTTGTCCCCCCAGTATAATCTCCCCTGTCAGTCTTTTGAGATAAAGAAAGTAACTGAAGACATATAGTCCTCATTCCCTTTCTCTGCAACCTCAGTTGCATATTCTACATTTCTATTCATTCCCAAGCTGAAGCATAGTAACCACCGTTTACTATGCTTCCGTGATGAATGAACACAAAGGCGATTGGTACAGATTGCTCACTGTATTCATTTAGGAAGGGACTAAGATGTTTAAACAAGCCCCCACCCCTTCTCCATCTGAACACAGCACTGATCTCTCGCCCCAGCATCAGCTGCAGCCAGGTGGAGGAGAAGCAGGCAAGCAGCGTTGTTTGGAGGATGCACAAAGGATCGGGATGGGAGGAGCAGTACAAGGGAGGGGAGGGGGATCAGAGCAGTGGTGGGGAATCTAATTTTACCCTGGGTTCACACTAGTGCGCTGCGGGAACTATCACGATTCCAGTGCCGGTTCCTGCATCACTCTTCTCCCACGGGAAGTTCACACTGCCTTCTGAGAACCACTGCGGGTGTCATTAACAAAGTTAATGATGCCCCCAGTTTAGTTCACAGATCGCAGTGTGAACTGTGAACTCGCACAGGAATCGGATAGCATAGGTGAGAACACCCATGCATTCCCATTCTAGTGTGGGGAAAAAACAAGTCCCTGCACTGTTTTCTGTGTGAATCCAATGGGAGTTCAGCCATACAACTGTATGGCTGAACTCGCATTGCTCCAACATCGCATGAGATCGGCACCTGCAGTGCGGGTGCGAATCACATGCGAGATCGCAGCAGTGTGAACCCACTGTGGCTCCTTTGCAGCCAGTTCGAGGACAAAGTCAGCTGGTGCCCAGGTTAAAAGATGTCAAAATGCAACCCCCCCCAGGGGGTGTAGTAGGCAGGGCTAATAAAAGTGAAAGCAATGCCAAGCTGCAAAATATGGGATGGTTATGGCATGTGCTAAAATAGTGCTCCCCCCACCACACACACCCATCCGGGAATACAGGAACCCCCTTCCAGTTAAAGGAGTCCCCTGACCAGGAGGACTGCGGGGTGGTAATGAGATGGGTTCCCCATCCAGCAATACAGGAACCTCTCTTCCTCCAGGTAAAGGAGAACCCTGGCTAATTTGACTGCAGGAGAGTAATCAGAAGGGAACCCCCCACCCAGGAATACAGAAACTCCCCTCCCTCCCGCCCATTAAAGAAGAGCTCCAGATATGAGGACTGCAGGGGGGTGATAAGAGGGGATCCATATCCAGGAACATAGGAACTTCCCTCTAGTTAAAGAAGACCACCAGCGGGGAGGGGGTTATAAGAAGGAATCCCAATACAGGAATTCCCCTCTCTTCCCCCTCCAGTTATAGAAGCTAGGAGGATTGCAGGGGGTGATATTAGGGGACCCCATCCAGGAAGATAGGAACTCCCCTCCCTGCCTCACCTGTTAAAAAGACCCCCAGCTGGGAGGACTTCAGAGGGGTGATGGGAGGGGGGGCATTGCTCACCCCCCTGTAGTAGAAAAAGGACCACTGGCCAGAAAGACAGCTGCCCCCCCCCCCCCCCCCCCCATGGAGAAGGTGAATGATGTGTGGTTTAGTGAGTGTGACCAGATCCAGAGCCGTATACACACAGCAGCCCCAGAGGGGGAGGAAATCCTGCACAGCTCCGAAGTCTGTGATGGAGCTCTGGGCAGACTGTCACTGCTGCTTCTACTTCCTGCGTTCTCCACGCTGCTGAAAACTTTCTTTCTTCACTCACTGTACTGGGACAGACGATCCCGGGCTCTGCACAAGGGGGAGGGTGTGGAGAATCCACAGTGAAGGCAAGAAGTCTGTGCAGGGAGTAGCGCCCCCTTCCCTTATAGGTAAAAGCTGTGGAAGCCGACAGTGAGGGAGAGGAGGATTGATGCTGTGGGGCTGTCACCTGTCCGGGTCTCAAGCGGACAGAAACCTGGGCAGAGGATTCCAAACTCATACTGTCCGGGTGAGTCCCGGACATGTGGCAACCCTAATTGGGGCCCTTTGTCTGCATGGGTCAGTTTTTATGTAAAATGTGAATCTAGTCTGTAATAAAAAATTAATAAGCACATAGCTACTTTCAAAATTTCAGTAGTTTCTGCTAATAAACACAAGGTGGCACTATGTTACCTCGTTTGTTAACTGTGAGAACAATTTTTTTTTTTTATTCTTTCTTTTTTGCAACATACCTGTCAAATTATCAGCAGCGTGGTCTATAATGAGATATAATTACCCACAATCAAAAGTTTTCTAGAAATAGATTATGCAAATTACCATTTTCTAAAGGAGAACTAATTTTTGCAAAGTAGGTCTTTCAGCTAAGGCCCAACCCAAAGGGACATTAATGTATCAAAATGTGTTTATTAAACAAGATATAGATTTCAAATAATTACTTACACCAGCACACGTCAAGTCAAATACGTTTGTTCCAAGACAAAGTCATCCAAGTTTGTTCCAAGACAAATTAAGCTAAACTCAACAAGGAACAGCATATGTAGAACTTTGTGAATTTTTTTGTGTTTAAGTCACACATTACTTTTTTGGAAGTAGAATCTGTAATAAGGTGAATAGGAAATGTGAAGATTTTTGAGAAAATATGGGTTTCAAGGGTTAGATGCTCATTTCATGCACAGAAACTGCAATTTCAGGATTTATGTTTGAGAACGGAACATTTTTAGGCGAATATTTTAAAGATAAACTACAGAATAGTTAGATTAACTCCTCCTGCTTTGTATTCGCTGTATTTCTTAATTAACCACTACAATACCGGGCATTTTCACCCCCTTCCTTCCCTGGCCAATTTTCAGCTTTCAGCGCTCTTGCACTTTCAATTAGAATTGCGCAGTCATGCAACACTGTACCCAAATTACATTTTTATCATTTTGTTCACACAAATTGAGCTTTCTTTTGGTGGTATTTATTCACAAATCAATTTTTTATTTTTTGCGTGATGAGCAAAAAAAAGAGCGGAAATTTTGAAAAAAAATAATATTTTCTACTTTCTGTTTTAAAATAAATCCAATAAAATCTAATGTTGTCATAAATTTATGCCAAAATGTATTCTGTTACATGTCTTTGGTAAAAAAAAATCCCATTAAGTGTATAATAATTGGTTTGTGTGATCACAGACATATGTACGCAACGATCACTGACATATGTGTGCAGATGATTACTGACATATGTAGATGATCATTGGGACAGATGATCATTGGGACATATGATTTTAGTGTTACATATGTGGGGACAGGTGTTTTTACTGTGTGGGGACATGTGTGTGTTAACATTGTGTGGGGACACTGTGCTGGTGATCAGTGTGTAAAAAGCTGTAAAAAACAGCTCATACTCACTGATCACCAGCCGGCTGCAGCGATCCTCTCTCCTCTCCTCACTGACAACTTCCCTGTGAGGAGAGGAGAGCCGATCGCCTAGCAACCAGCTCTCTGTTTACATTACATGACAGCTCTGATTGGACACAGCCGTCATGTGAACAAGAGGGCCAATCACAGAGCCCTCCTGCCGATCGGAGATGCGCCGTGTCAGGGTGACATGAGCGCATGGGGGTCGCGCTGCTGCAAGGGCACGCGCGATCCCCCTCCTTCTGAGGGACGTTTCTGAACATCCACTCAGAAGGAGGAAGTGCCCACCCGGCCATATATGTGCAGTGGCCGGGTGGGAAGTGGTCAATTCAGCTCCGGAAGGTTTTACCCCCTTAATGACCAGGCCATTTTTTGCGATACAGCACTGTGTTACTTTATGTGACAATTGCGCGGTGCAAAGTTGTACCCAAATATAACTGATGTCCTTTTTTCCCCCCACAAATAGAACTTTCTTTTGGTGGTATTTGATCACCTCTGTGGTTTTTATTTTTTGCGCTGTAAACAAAAAAAGAACAACAATTTTAAAATAAAACAATATTTTTTACTTTTTGCTATAAAACATATCCAATAAAAAAGTGTAAAAAATCTAGTTTCTTCATCAATTTAGGCCAATTTGTATTCTGCTACATATTTTTTAGTAAAAAAAATCACAATTAGCGTATATTGATTGGTTTGCGCAAAGTTATCGCGTCTACAAATTATGGGATAGATTTAGGGACTTTTTATTTTTTTTCATTTTTACTAGTAATGGCGGCGATCAGAGATTTTTAACAGGACTGCGACATTGTGGCTGATAAATTGGACACTAAGGCTGGGTTCACAACTATGCGAATTGGATGCTGGTTTTTCCCCATCCAATTCGCATAGCAGGAGAATGTGACCGGCTCTCTATAGGGCCAGTTCATACATCTCCGGGGTGGCTGTGGAGCGCACTGCACAGAAACGCTGTGTGCCTTTGGCTCCGTTTCAGGGCCGAATTCAGGCAAAGATTGGGTCCTGATTTGTCCCTGAACGAGAGAATAGGGACGCACAGCGTTCCTGTGCAATCCGCAGCCAGTTCCAGTGTGAACCCAGCCTTAGTGACACTTTTTGGGGACCAGTGACACCAATACAGTGATCAGTGCTAAAAAAAAAAAAAGCACTGTCACAGTATAAATGACACTGGCAGGGAAGGGGTTAACATCAGGGACAATCAAAGGGTTAAATGTGTTCCTTATGTGTGCTTTCTATGTGGGGGATGCTGACACTAGACGAAGAAAGAGATCTGTCTTCCTGATTAGTAGGATTTACAGATCTCTCTCTTCCTCTGTGACAGAACGACGGTCTGCCTTGTTTACATAGTCAGACTGCCGTTCTGTCATTCCCCTGAACGATCGGGTGGCCGGAGGCCATTGCGGTCGCCAGACTGCTGATTGGCTCCCACTGTGTCCAATCACAGCGGGAGTAGGTTGCCAGCAGCACGCACGTGCACCCCAGACTAGGAAGCACTAACAACATACAGGTATGTTGTTTTGCACAGCCGGGCCACCCTGCCGCAGTAAATGTGCGGTTATAAAGTGGTTATAAAGGTTAGAGGTTTTTTTTCTTTAAAATAATAAATGCATCATACAGAGCAGCCCTGGTACTCCTCTTCTCTGGTCCCCTGCCAGCGCTTCTGGCCCTTCCCCCTTGCCAAGTGCCCCCAGTGCAAGCTGCTTTCCTGGGGACACTCGTGCATGCTCGCTCCGGAGCCTCCCTATGGGACACATAGAGCATGACTCAGCCCCACCCCCCGAGGGAGAGACCTCTGCTCTCATGCATGTCGCTGGATCGGGATTGGGCTCCGGTAGGTATTAGGGGGAGCTGCACACTGAAGGTTTTTTACCTTCATTCCTAGAATGATTGATGGGGAAAAAAAAAACTTTCACCTATTACAACCCCTGTAACACAAAGCTGTCCAACTCAGACTTTGTCTTGTGGCCTGCCAGTGCAATGCAACAGAATAAAACAGATATACATACACCACTGTCTTTTTCAGGCTATATGTTCATATACTATGCAAGACCAGTTCTGTTCTAAAGTGAATTTTGGTTTAAAAAGTCTAATCAAGCATGTATTCTTACCGGGTGTCCCTCTTCCCATCTAAAAAAGGTTGGGACGTATGAATCCGTTCCGGCCTTAGAGAGACCTTTGCAGAGTTGTACCTACACACTCTAAAGTCAGTTTGGTCAGAAATGATCAACCTACCAGTATGTTTTTTGTATCCTAAGGAAGCTGCAGCAATCCAGCATCTGAAAAAGGGGGGGTAGCTTTGCCAAGTGTTATGCTTATCTGCCTAGTGCTATAAAGAACATTGGCATCTCTATCCTTGTGACCTGAAATAAGTCTCGACCATAATATTCTTTGGGAACCTTGTATACTGTTTTGGGGTCAGTTGGGCAACATATAAGTTTCTTCTTATTTAGAAATACCTTTATAATAAATTAATTTTTTTTTTTTTTAAACTTAGTTTATTGAAAAAAATTGCACATGTAAATTATACTTGTCAAGCCAATACAGTGGCATAGTACTGTCCAACAAACAGTGTATAAAAGGAAATTGTCACAGCACTGGAGTAAAAAAAAAAAAAAAAAAAACTTTTACACAGACTCAGAAAGTGTCTAGTGGTGTTGAATAATGCAAATAATTCACAAAGACCATACCAGACCCTCCTTATGTGACTACTACATATGACACCAATAATTATACCTATGAAAAAAAATGACACTGTAATATAGTCAAAAGGATGTAGTAAAGGAAAAGCTGTAATAGCACAAAATGCACAAAACGTTGTTATTCGCAATGCATAATAAAAATACTTAAAATCATTTAGGAACAAAATATATCCCACCAACAGCACAGAACTAATTGTTATATTTGAAAAACCCTTTTTTTCTTTCTCACAGCTGGCGGTACAAAGTGCAGGCAGCTATCGCCGCCTACAGCAGTTTTAATAACCCTGCTCTGCCTAAATATTAGGCCATTCTAATTTTAGCAAACGTCAAAATGCTTGCCCACCCTGCTTCTGCCCCCTAAACATTAATATTGGTCAGTGAGGAAGTCCATCATTGTCATGAGCCAATAGCACAATGCACTGGAGTGGGAGCAAAGCACGGACCTCAGAAAGAAGTGTTGTAGTTTTGCCCAATCCGTAGTGCCTGGCAATCAGGCAGAGCAGGGGGCAGCCAAATCTGCTACAAGCTAAGGTTACCAACTTTCAAAATGAACTCAAACATCCTCCTGACTTCATCCACTTTTAACCACACTCATAGAATCATGCACCCAATTTTAGCCACACCCCCAAAATCATGCAACCATTTTTAACATTGCCTTGAGACAACTGGTCAAACATTTTTGTAACAAAAAAGCAGACATTTAAGTTTTATAGACAAAATGCCCTTGGCACTATGAGCAGAGAGGTGATTTGTGGGTTTATAAAAACTAGAGTAACAGTGGGAGGGGCATAACCCCTTGGAGCCTGCTCCCACCAGTCTTTTAGGGGTTTAGGATCCCAGGAGGCAGGGCGAGGTTTATGGTCATGTGACCGCCATGATTGGCGGTTACATGATCAGAAAGTTTTCCGTTAGCTGCCGGTAACTGTGCCAAAAGCGAGCTGGGCACACACACTATGCTGCCGCTCAACACCAAGGCCCACCCGATGAGAGGCCGGCGCCAAGGTGTTAAAGAAGTATGGCAAGATAAAACCTAAGCCTACTCTGCTCTGGGTCAAGGCAATCCTTAGCACTCTCTGATAAACTGATTTTATTTTTAAAAAATTGCATATGCACTCGCATGGAAAATTAACCACTTCAACACTGGGCCAGTTCTGACACTTCTCATATATATGTAAAAATAATTTTTTTTTTTACTAAAACCCCCAAACATTATATATTTTTTAAGCAGAGGCCCTAGACAATAAAATGGTGGCTGCTTGTTCAGATGGTTTACATGAGATTGAAACCGGAAGTGACGAAATCCTTGTCGCTTCTGGTTTCTGGAGTCACACAGTGGGAGGAACAACATAATTTCTTCTCACTGTGTCCTAGGAACCCGATGCCGCCAGTCAAATGCTTACCGGGCTCCTCGAGCGTACAGGAGAGCCTGGTAAAAGCATCTGCATCAGGAGGGGGTGAGACCCCCTTCTGCCGACTGTAAAAGTAATCCAGTGGCTTCTTAGCTGCTAGGATTACTTTTACATTGAAAGGAATTGCCAGCCCTAAAAAACGATATCTTGATCATTGCTGCAGCGGTGACTAAGATATCACCCTTCCAATCCATTAACTTACCAGTATATCGCTGGACAGCAAGTGGTTAAAAACAAGTGCTTCAAAACCTGCTGCTGTACTCACTCACATGCCTTCCCCCTGCAACAGATGAAAGACCAAACACCAGGATGGATCATGCAGAATCATGAAGTCTCTTAATCACTCTCCAAAGTCAATAGGCTCCTCCCTACATGCTATGTCAAAATGACATCTTCAGTGACATGGTTTTGTCTTAATAAGGGCCCCGCCTTTATATACATTTTGTAGACATTCTAAGATTAATTGATATGTTTCTGTTGCTATGTGATAACACTCTCTCACTTAGTGAAAACAAGCAAGTGATTCAAGTGCAGTCAGTTATCAGTTCATACCTCTTTGCTGTGTTCACATGGAACACTTCTGTTCTGTTATCTGTAAAAATATACTCAATGTTCTCAGCACAAGGTACACCCTGACTGAGCCGAAGTTCATATTTTAATATTGATTTCTCTGAGTAATCTCTGGCAAATGAAAGAAAATGTATTTATCATTGTAATGTACACAGCCACACAGTAAGCTGCTAATGTGCTGAGATGAAAACAAACTGGTTTAATTCAGTATCCAGACCATACAACATGACCTGCCTTAGTACAGAACACTTTACTTTCTGATTATACTTACCTGATAATTTAACAGAGACGATAATAGGTCTAGGTCAATTTTTTTAATTTTTTTTTATGTTAAACTGTTTTTTTAAATTTTTTTTACAATATTTAATATATTTTATACAATTATGTAATAATATTTTCTTGAAAGAAAACAGTGGGTGTTTTTTACATTAAGCCTCTCTCTCTCTTGATTGAAACGCCATACAGAATACAGCAGAAGAGGAGCAGGGGAGGTGAATGCATACCTTTTGACTTATAAATTTTTTCTATGAATTACATAAACATTAAAAGGAACAAAACTAAAAAAAAAAATACTTTTTTGGTATTTTTTTGAGTAGTGTTATTGTACATAAAAAGTGCACATTTTATTCTGTAGTTTGCAATTTTTTTTTGTAACAAAACAAATATAAGTGAAAAAATGGATAAATAAAAAAGGTTAAAGAATAAAAAAAAATCATCAGAAAAATAATACATGGGTTTACTAAGGTTTAACAAGAGTTTAAGTAGACGCAAATTTCATGAAAAAAAAAAATTACTCATAAGGTTGCGTTATCTGACATCATATTGCAGATCAAACATCACCCCTTTGATCTGCATATGAACCCAACAGAGTAAATACAATGTAACAATGTTTCTACATAGTATTTCTCAATTGAAGTGACAGTTCAGTCAAACTCTACGTAAGGCTAAGCCTACTCCCACCCCATTCTAAGACTATTCTATCGACCCTGTGAAAGAAAAGATGCTTATACTTACGTATTCTGAAGCCGCTTTTGTCCGATCACATGATCAGGTCCTAACGCAGGCTCCAGTGTAGAGGGGGCCGACAATGGATGCCCCATAGTAAGTCTATGGGTGACGTTGCCACACAGGCATTTGCAGTTGTTGTCGGCGATCTCACTTCTACAGTGATGTGACTGGACCGGAGCAGCTTCAGAACAGATAAGTATGAGCATCTTTTCTTTTACAGGGTAGATAAAATAGACTTTAAATGGGAATGGGAGTAGGTTTAGCCTTAGTAAGTTTTTTGACTAAACTTACACTTTAATTTTCTAAGCAGTATTCCAAACATTCTTTACAAACTCCACTTTACACAAAAAATTCACAAAATTCTCTGCAAAAGTGGGGTTCCCCTATTCAAATATATATCTACAGTGGGAAAAAAAAGTATTTCGTCAGCCACCAATTGTGCAAGTTCTCCCACTTAAAAAGATGAGAGAGGCCTGTAATTGTCATCATAGGTATACCTCAACTATGAGAGACAAAATGTGGAAACAAATCCAGACAATCACATTGTCTGATTTTTGAAAGAATTTATTTGCAAATTATGGTGGAAAATAAGTATTTGGTCACCTACAAACAAGCAAGATTTCTGGCTCTCACAGACCTGTATCTTCTTTAAAAGGCTCCTCTGTCCTCCACTAATTACCTGTATTAATGGCACCTGTTTGAACTTGTTATCAGTATAGAAGACACCTGTCCACAGCCTCAAACAGTCACACTCCAAACTCTACTATGGTGAAGACCAAAGAGCTGTCGAAGGACACCAGAAACAAAAATGTAAGAGAAGAAGAAACAGCAAAGGCGCCTCTTAGTAAAACAGTATATTTTAATGACACAATTCCATTAAAAGCACTCACATGTTAAAACTTGTTAGTCCGGCATAGGTAGTCTCAGTAAAAGCCATACAGGATTGCACTCTCTGATGTAAACGAGCCATATTCCTCTCCGCTGCCGGCTTGTATATTCGGTGTAAGCTTCCGGGATTCAATAGTAATCCAAAACGTGGCTTGTACCTCCGCTGGGCAATCGAATGGAGGGCTGGAACGCAAATCCAATGGTATGTGCTGTACTGTCGTTAAGCGACTGGTTTCAGAGCATGCGCATTGTAGCGCGCTCCTTTGTCAAGCTCCCAGAAAACAAAAATGTAGACCGGCACCAGGCTGGGAAGAATCTGCAATAGGCAAGCAGCTTGGTGTGAAGAAATAAACTGTGGGATAAATAATTAGAAAATGGAAGACATACAAGACCCCTGATAATCTCCCTCGATCTGGGGCTCCACGCAAGATCTCACCCCGTAGGGTCAAAATGATCACAAGAACGGTGAGCAAAAATCCCAGAACCACACGGGGGACCTAGTGAATGACCTGCAAAGAGCTGGGACCAACGTAACAAAGGCTACCATCAGTAACACACTACACCGCCAGGGACTCAGATCCTGCAGTGCCAGACGTGTCCCCCTGCTTAAGCCAGTACATGTCCGGGCCTGTCTGAGGTTGCTAGAGAGCATTTGGATGAAGAGGATTGGGAGAATGTCATATGGTCAGATGAAACCAAAGTAGAACTCTGCCCCACTGTATATCTCTATCTATCTATAGATATATAGAGATATATATCTATATATAGATATATATCTATATATAGATATATATCTATATATAGATCTATATATAGATATATATAATGTATTATCAAAGTGCTAACATGGGTTAAGCTTATCTCTAAGGTTATGTTAAGGTTAGCCAAGGTTCTCTCTCATGGACAAACAAAATTCATAGTTCCAAAACACTCACCTGCTGAGTAATAAAAAAGATAAATAGTCCAGTAAAGCATTTCTGAAAAAAAATATATAAATATATATGCATTATATAAGAAATACTATATAGTCAAATAATGGTTGCAGCAATTTTAAATTGAATTTACATTTAAATAAATCTTAATTTATTAGAAATAAAAAGTAAGAAACAGTGTCTTATATACTGTAATACAAGCTTTAGGCAAAGTCTGCTATTTTTCAAGTAAGACATATTGTGAGGTACCTGGTAGTTGAGCCTGACTGGTAGAAGGAGACCTCTCTTAAGCGCTGGTTCAGGAGCCGCTGGAAGTGGGAACAGTGGTCTCCTGAGCACAGTGGGTAGGAGGGCCTGATGCAGGTTCCAGCAGAAGCAGACACCGGAACTGGAAGGATGTCCCTCAGGGATGGCTGAGCTGTGGATGCAGGTAACTGGTGCAGGCCGGTAGGTAGGCTGGCAGACAGATGCGAAGACAGCAGCTGGATGCAAACAGGCAGGCTGGGAGCAGCGTTACAGGACACAGGCAAACAAGGTCAGACAGTCCGTATTTGGCAGGAGATCAGGCAAGGTATAAACAGGAGGGATGATCCAAGGGTAGTCAGACAGGCAGGAGTTCGGCAACGGGTAGCAGAGTAAACAAGGTCAGACAAGCCGGGTCGGATTGGAGACTGGAGAATGGTCAGGCGTAGCCGGGTCAATAGCAAATAACAAGCAGGCAGATACAGGAACTTTCAGGTGCAGAGCTGCAGACGAACAGCAGCTAACATGAGCACCTGTCACTCTTTTAAAGGCCCCTTGGCGCCAAACGGCGCTAGCGCGAACGGGCGCGTCCACGGGCGCGCGCGCCCACCCGCGGACGTGCGAACGCGCGTACGGGCACCCGCGGGAGCGCGCCGGCGCCCCCTGGTGGGGACTTTGGCTGAATTCGTCTAGAAACACTCCTTGTGGACCTACGTGCACGCAGATTCACCCGACGACTGCTGACATGCCCCTGACATTGCCCCCCCCCCAACGGGCAGCCTCCGGATGCCCAGATAAGCCTTTTTTTTCAGGATGGGCAGAGAAGTATGCATGAATTAAACGTTTGGCATGAATATTACAGTCAGGTTCCCATGAGTTGTTTTCCGGACCATACCCTTTCCACTTAATTAAAAACTGTACTTGCCCAGACCTCTTTCTGCAGTCAAGGATGGATTCCACTTCATACTCTTCATTGCCGTCCACCAGAACTGGTTCAGGGACCCTGGTGCCCCTATCAGGAAAAGGATCATCTACAGCAGGCTTTAAGAGTGACACGTGAAACACAGGGTGTATCTTAAGTGAGTCAGGTAAGCATAATTCATACGATACCTCGTTAATTTTCCTTTTCACAGGGAAAGGTCCAATAACTTTTGGGGCAAGCTTCTTGGAAGGACATGTCAATCTGATATTATTGGTAGACAGCCATACCTTGTCGCCAAGCTGAAGGTTTAGATCTCCCCTTCTTTTCTCATCAAAGAACCTCTTATTGTCCGCTTGCGCTTTGGATACCGCCTCCTGCAAGATCCGGTTATTATGACTGAAGAACTGCACTGTGTCCTGGACCGCTGGAACTGAAGATTCTGAAAGAAAATCTGGTAAAAAAAGATGCATGAAACCCATAATTAGCAAAGAAAGGAGATTGACCCGTGGCAGAGTGATTGGCATTATTGTAAGCGAATTCTGCTAGTGGCAGCAAGGACACCCAATCATCTTGCACAAAAGATGTAAAACACCTAATGTATTGCTCCAGAGTCTGATTTGTCCTTTCAGTTTGCCCATTTGTTTGGGGATGGTATGCTGAGGACAGAGCTAGTTCAATCTTCAAATTTTCACAAAGGGCTCTCCAAAAGCGTGAAGTAAACTGTACCCCCCTATCAGACACTATATTTGCGGGAATCCCGTGTAACCTGACAATTTCCCTAATGAACACACGAGCCG
This sequence comes from Lithobates septentrionalis, assembly GCA_037952835.1. Lineage (NCBI taxonomy): Eukaryota > Metazoa > Chordata > Amphibia > Anura > Ranidae > Lithobates > Lithobates septentrionalis. The sequence continues at coordinate 860,977 of JBBDGP010000934.1, forward strand.
TCTCTACAGCAGAAGGTGTTCCTTTTAGGGGCACAAAGTGGGCCATTTTGGATAGCCGGTCGACGACCACAAAGATCGCCGAACACCCCTCAGAATATGGCAGTTCGACTATAAAGTCCATTGCTATCATCCTCCAGGGCCTATCTGGTATAGGCAATGGTCTTAGTAGCCCCCACGCTCTGTTCCTGGGGGTTTTATTCTGGATGCAGACAGAGCAGGAGTTGACATATTTCTTGCAAAATTCCTTTAAGTTAGGCCACCAAAAAGTGCGCTGCACCAGCTCAAGAGTCTTACGGACCCCAAAATGTCCTGCAAGTGGATGGTCATGCAAAAGTGTCAGCACCTTGACTCTGATGTTTTCTGGTACGAAGATTTGACTTCCCCTCCATAATAGTCCATCTCGAGGTGTTAAGGAGGACCCCTGAAGACTTGAAGGTTCTGGGGATGCTTCTCTAATCATGGATAGCAAATCTGTCTGAAGGAGCAGAAAACTATTTGCCGGCAAAATAGTGTCAGGAACAGAAGAGTCTTTAGGATTATCAAACATGCGTGACAGTGCGTCTGGTTTTACATTCTTGGATCCCGGCCGGTAGGTGATGTGGAAGCAAAACCGTGTAAAGAATAGAGCCCAACGGGCCTGTCTGGGTTTCAGTCTTTTAGCAGATCTTAGATATTCCAGATTTTTGTGATCCGTATAAATCAGTACTGGATGGACTGCACCTTCAAGCAAGTATCTCCATTCCTCCAAGGCTGTCTTGATGGCAAGTAACTCCCGATCCCCCACATCGTAGTTCCGCTCAGCCGGCGAAAGTTTCCTAGAGAAGAACCCTACAGGATGCATCAGGTCTTTGTTGCCCTGACGTTGGGAAATAATAGCACCCACAGCTACTTCGGAGGCATCAACCCCTAGAATAAAGGGCAAAGATGGGTCAGGATGGCTAAGAATCGGAGCCGACGTGAAACGCCTTTTTAACTCTTCAAAGGCCCCCTGAGCTTCCTGGTTCCAGTGGAAACGAAGATTCTGCTTGGTTAGCTGTGTAATGGGGGAGATGATGGCAGAGAACCCCCTGATAAACTTCCTGTAAAAGTTCGCAAATCCAATGACGCGTTGTACGCCTTTCTTGTCCATGGGTGCTGGCCATTCTAACACAGCAGACACTTTCTGAGGATCCATTTTAATGCCGGTTGGGGAGATGACTAACCCCAGGAACTGAATCTCTTTTTGTTCAAATTCGCACTTCTCCGCCTTGGCATACAATCTGTGCAGGCGGAGTCGAGCTAAGACTTTACGGACATGTTCCCTGTGTTGTTCAAGTGAACTGGAGAAGATAAGAATATCGTCCAAGTAGACAATTAAAAAGATGTCCAGGAAATCTTTAAACACATCATTGACCAGATGCTGAAATGTGGCAGGAGCATTGCAAAGGCCGAAGGGCATGACCAGATATTCGTAGTGCCCGAAACGGGTCCGGAAAGCCGTCTTCCATTCATTCCTGGCCCGAATGCGGACCAGATTGTAGGCCCCTCTCAGATCTAATTTGGTAAAGATGATGGCAGCCCGTAATTTTTGGAACAGTTCCGGTATTAGGGGCAACGGATAACGGTTTTTGACCGTAACCTTGTTTAGCTCCCGATAGTCCACACAAGGGCGGAGCGTAAGATCTTTCTTAGAGACAAAAAATATTCCCGCCCCAGCTGGTGAAGTGGACTGTCGAAAGAAGCCTTTTTCCAGATTTTCATTGATGTAAACCTTAAGCGCCTCTTGTTCCTTCTCGGAAAGCGGAAAGATGCGCCCAAAAGGAATCTCAGCTCCAGGAAGCAACTCAATTAGACAGTCATAGGGGCGATGGGGTGGCAGAGAATCTGCTCCCTTCTTGCTGAATACATCTGCAAAGTCCTGATAGACCTCTGGTACGTTTTGAAGCAGATCTGGGTCAATGTCCATACATAGTTGGGTAGTAGCAGAATTAACAGGTTCAGGTAGGCAATGTCTTTGACAATAGGGTGACTGAAACTTGATATCGCCCGTGGCCCAATTGACAAGAGGATTGTGGGCTTGAAGCCAGGGCATACCCAAAATGATTGGGAAAAGAGGTGATGAGATAACGTCCAGGATTAAGATCTCTCGATGCTGAGATGAACAGGTAGCAGACAGAGGAAGGGTTTCTTGAGAGACCTGCCCAGATTTTATATGGGACCCATCAGCCAGAAAAATTGAAAGTCTATGTGTTTTGTCTTTTAAAGGAAGATCTTGCTGGGTAGCAAAAGCAGAGTCAACGAAACAGCTACATGCCCCGGAATCAACAATGGCTTTGACTTGAATTGTTCTTCCCTGGAGCTGTAATGAGAGAGGGAGAACAAGTTGAGTGGCATTGGCTGTTAAAGCGGACAAACTGGTTGGAGCTGAAGAAAAACACTTACGGATCTTCACTGGGCAGTTGTTCACGTAGTGGCCCGTTCCGCCACAATAGAGACAAAGGTTCAGTTGGCGCCTGCGTGCCCGTTCTTCAGGGGTCAGAGTAGTACGCATAAGTCCTAGTTGCATGGGTTCAGAAGCATCAGTTGTTTGGTTGACTGGACTTGGCCCGGCAGAAGGTAGATACCGGGAGGCAGGCAGCGGGGCTCTTGCAGTCATCCACATAGGCCGAGTTTGTTGGGAAGATCGTTCAGACCGGCGCTCACGAAGGCGTCGGTCAATTTGGATAGTAATGGCAATGAGCTCTTCCAAGGTGTCAGGCATTCCTACCCGGGCAAGCTCATCCTTAAGACCCTCAGATAACCCCATGCGGAACTGGTGGCGTAGGGCTGCGTTATTCCATTGAGTGTCCGCGCTCCAGCGTTGAAAGTCCATGACATAGTCCTCGGCCGGCCTACGGCCTTGCTGGAGCGCGATCAAAGCTGCCTCAGCGGTGGCAGCCCGCTGAGGGTGCTCATAAAGCTGGGCCATGGCTTCAAAAAAGGCAGGTAGAGTCTGGATCTGTATGGCGTTGGTTTCAAGCAAGCGGTGGGCCCAGGTCTGGGGTTCTCCCTGGAGGAGGGATATAACAAACCCCACTTTGGTGGCTTCCAAAGAAAAAGTCCGTGGCTGTAATCCGAAGTAAAGTTGACAAGCGCTGCAGAAAGCCACAAACTTAGTTCGGTCACCGGAAAACTTGTCAGGAACAGGGACTCTTGGTTCTGGTGGAAGCATGACCACTGAGGGTGGTGCAGCAGCCTGTACTGGAGCAGCTGCGGGTGCAGCAGCCACACCACCGGGACCACTGAGGTTTAACACTTGACCCTCCAGTCTGTTATAACTGTCCTGTAAAGTCTTTACTGCTTGGGTGAGGGCTGCCAAGTGCGTACAGATCTCCTGAATGGGAGAGGTCTCTCCTGCAGGCTCAGTCATGGCTGTTCGTACTGTGAGGTACTTGGTAGTTGAGCCTGACTGGTAGAAGGAGACCTCTCTTAAGCGCTGGTTCAGGAGCCGCTGGAAGTGAGAACAGTGGTCTCCTGAGCACAGTGGGTAGGAGGGCCTGATGCAGGTTCCAGCAGAAGCAGACACCGGAACTGGAAGGATGTCCCTCAGGGATGGCTGAGCTGTGGATGCAGGTAACTGGTGCAGGCCGGTAGGTAGGCTGGCAGACAGATGCGAAGACAGCAGCTGGATGCAAACAGGCAGGCTGGGAGCAGTGTTACAGGACACAGGCAAACAAGGTCAGACAGTCCGTATTTGGCAGGAGATCAGGCAGGGTATAAACAGGAGGGATGATCCAAGGGTAGTCAGACAGGCAGGAGTTCGGCAACGGGTAGCAGAGTAAACAAGGTCAGACAAGCCGGGTCGGATTGGAGACTGGAGAATGGTCAGGCGTAGCCGGGTCAATAGCAAATAACAAGCAGGCAGATACAGGAACTTTCAGGTGCAGAGCTGCAGACGAACAGCAGCTAACATGAGCACCTGTCACTCTTTTAAAGGCCCCATGGCGCCAAACGGCGTGCGTACGGGCACCCGTGGGAGCGCGCCGGCGCCCCCTGGTGGGGACTTTGGCTGAATTCGTCTAGAAACACTCCTTGTGGACCTACGTGCACGCAGATTCACCCGACGACTGCTGACATGCCCCTGACACATATACAATTCAGTATGTCTTATCTGAGAAAGAGCAATCTTTTCCCAAAAAGCTTGTAATGCATATGAGTTTTTGACTTTTTCTCTAATAAATTAGGAGTGCTGGTAAGGAGAACTAGTGGGGATTGGAGCTGGCTCTGTTGCAAGCACCAATTACTTTTTTTGTGCGGTACACTCTCAAATTTACAATACCAAAAGTGCAGATCTAACAAATCACCCAAGGTGCAATACTGATCAAAAGTTTAAAATAAAGGGAAAGAAAAATATATACACTCATAATGTGATAATATAGCTGTTACTCAAGCTAAAGTCCAAAATTATGCATATACAGTATATATAAATATACTGTATATTATGAACCACTTATTAATAGTCCATCCACGTGTCAGTCCATGACAAACTGTGATAAAACTCTTCAATTAAAAACGCCACCATAAATATGTGAGTAAAAAACTCCACCACCAATATGCAAACAGATGGCGGCTCACTTTGTAATATAGACCTTTAGAATATAAAAGGTCAGATGGAATTTGTTCTCCATTAATAGAAGAGATTTTTCATCCAGCAAACGGCTTCAATATATGCACATACAGATACAGCCCATAAAAAGGATACAAAAATATGACAAACAGTGCTCTCTGTATGAAGATCTAAGATGCTTTATTAAAACAATGAAAACACATTCACAGAAAAGGCTAAAAGCAAATGCAGAACATTACTACTCAGAGCCGGATAACATTCTCGGCTCACTGCATTCTGTAGAGTCCAACTGACAACCCTGATGCTCAGACAGGTTGGGCTGGGGCTTCTGTGAAGAGGAATCCTCTCCTCTGGAAAAGTGCCTCTGCCCTACGTGTTACGTCAATATTGACTTCTTCAAAGGGGGTATTTATAATATATAATGTAGTACATTGTATATTGTCCTAAGAGTGTCTATTGTAGCAACATTCCAAAACATATTATAGCAAAAGGATCAAACAAAAATGTAATATTTATACTAAATATACAAAATAATGTACATAATTATTTCCAATCACACAAAAAAAAACAGTACAGAATAGCAAATAACATTTTTCTTGTTGAAGAACAGATGTGGGCAAATCTTGGACATTTTGGACATTTTGGCATGAGCGAATCTGATGACGATTTTGATTGGCAGTTGTTGGGGGAATCTCTTTTGCAAATGGGCAAAAAATCACTGGAACAAATACATTGGATTTGGAAAGTCAAATCTTGGTCGAAAAATATGTGAATGTTGAGCAAATATCCTGTCAAACCAATAGTAAATAACACTCCTTAGTTGAAGATCATTTCAAATTCATGCAGAAAATCAGGTCATTCTAAAGAGTTTAGAGATATTTTCTTGCAACTATATTGGTGATGCTCCTGTTCTGAACATAATAAGCTGGGGATATCTTTATTCTTTTTCATGGCTGTGCATTTCATTCTTTAGATAAATCAATATTTCTCATTTTGAAAGCTTTGTAATGTTTTTTTTTAACTTCACTGCACAGAAATTCACATGCAGCCAATATGTCTCTAAGGAATTTTTGACCTAGTTTGCAGATCTCAGCAGCCGCCTGCTAAAATATAAAACCTGTTTGAAGTCCTGGGAATTTACACAATAAGATGTTATAGAATAGTTTTATAACTGTAGAAAATAGAGTGTTATATATATTATGATGATATTCTTATTTAACTCGCTCACTTAGAATCGGTTTCTAATGGCAGAAATCAGCAATTAATTACTAAGCTACTGTCATATATAGTATGAGGTTGGGTATAAGAATATTTTGCTTTGTTGAAACCTAGGGTTCCTTCATTTTATCCGAGAGCCAATTAAATTACAAAAATTAACCTTTAATGTCAGTAGTAAAGTAATCAAGTCAAAAATAAAAAAAATATTAAAAGATGAAATAAAAATGGCTGCTTTTGCTGCACTACTCACCATTAATCTGTATCTGTCCCCCTTAATCTTTCTTTTTTGCCACTAGATGTTCTCAGTTTTCCTGGATGAATGATGGCCAGCATCATTCAATCCACTTCCACTGTGCCTGGGCTGTCAATGACCCACCCGCAGCTAGTGACTACACAGTGAAAGGAGAAGCAGCCCAGAGCTGTCACTCTCTGTCATTCTGCTTTCTCCTACTATCAGCATGCTTCTTATTAGCACATGAATTGATGGGCTTGTTATGTCGCTTCCTCCTTCATAGTTACATAGTTACATAGTTAGTCAGGTTGTAAAAAGACACAAGTCCATCCAGTTCAACCATAAAAAAAAATATATATATATATCGTACAATCCAATATACTCAATACTATACCCACAGTTGATCCAGAGGAAGGCAAAAAAACCCAGCAGAGCATGCTCCAATTTGCTACAGCAGAGGAAAAAATTCCTTCCTGATCCCCCAAGAGGCAATCGGATTTTCCCTGGATCAACTTTATCTATAAATGTCAGTACCCAGTTATATTATGTACATTTAGGAAAGTATCCAGGCCTTTCTTAAAGCAATCTACTGAGCTGGCCAGAACCACCTCTGGAGGGAGTCTATTCCACATTTTCACAGCTCTTACTGTGAAGAAACCTTTCCGTATTTGGAGATGAAATCTCTTTTCCTCCAGTTGTAAAGAGTGCCCCCTTGTCCTCTGTGTTGACCGTAAAGTGAATAACTCAACACCAAGTTCACTATATGGACAACTTATAAATTTGAACATGTTGATTAAATCCCCCCTTATTCTCCTCTTCTCAAGAGTGAACAAATTCAGTTCCTCTAATCTTTCCTCATAGCTGAGCTCCCCCATGCCTCTTATCAGTTTGGTTGCCCTTCTCTGCACTTTCTCCAGTTCCCCGATATCCTTTTTGAGAACTGGTGCCCAAAACTGAACTGCATATTCCAGATGAGGTCTTACTAATGATTTGAACAGGGGCAAAATGATATCTCTCTCTCTGGAGTCCATACCTCTCTTAATACAAGAAAGGACTTTGCTCGCTTTGGAAACTTTCATCATTTTGAGCTCTGCTGTAGAAGATGTTGAAGAGTGCTGCTGTAGAAGATGCAAGAAGATAATACCATGCCAAATTTAGATACTTAAACTTCTTGCATTAGGATAATACATTTTTTGATATAGTCATGATTACAGAAATTCATTGTGCATGTGTGTGCTGGATAACAGGAAACTCAATTTTGCAATCTACAACTTACAAGAACTGTAAAACAATATACCGTAACTAGATTATTATGTAAGACCTATCAGTGATAATGATACATATTTAAAAGGAATTGTGGAAGGAAAAAAAAACAGGTACCACTACATGGTCCTCCCTTTTGGCCTACAAGGGGCCAAAGAACGATGGACTGCATTCTTAACCCCAACAAAGCATATGGTTGGGCATATCTAGAAGATATTGTAATTTTTTTGGCTTCACTGGGATTCACACCTACAGTAGTCCCAGACATTTCTAGATTCAATTTGTATGGCTGGGCTCTTCAGTCAAACCAAAAATAATGTGCAATAGGCCTGGCAGAAGCCCGGTATCTAGGCTACAGCATAGGACGAAGGGGTTATAAAGTCTCTAAAAGACAAGATCAAAGCAATTAAATGTTGGGCCTAGCCAGTTTACAAATAAAAGTGGTTAGACCTTTCTATGCATTGTTGGATACTACAGGTGTTTTGTGCCTAGCTGTGCTAATATAGCGATTTCCACTTTTTGATTTCACCAAAGGATTAATTGCGCCCATTGTGAAATGGAATAAAGTGTCAGAGAGAACTTTTCAAAAGTTGACAGAACACTAAAAAGGCCTGTTTGTTTTGGGGAACCCATTAGGGGCCACCTTTTTAGTCAGGAACTGACCTAATTGCGCACAATTTGGACATTTTCACTTAGGGGTGTACTCACTTTGTTGCCAGTGGTTTAGACATTAATGGCTGTGTTGAGCTATTTTGAGGGGACAGCAAATTTACACTGTTATACAAGCTGTACACTCACTACTTTACATTGTGGCAAAGTGTAATTTCTTCAGTGTTGTCACATGACAAAGATATAATAAAATATTTACAAAAATGTGAGGGGTATACTCACTTTTGTAAGATACTGTGTGTGTGTATATATATTGCAGCCATTTGCTAAAATCATCTAAGTTCATTTTTTTCCTCATTAATGTACACACAGCACCCCATATTGACAGAAAAATACAGAATTGTTGACATTTTTGCAGATTTATTAAAAAAGAAAAACTGAAATATCACATGGTCCTAAGTATTCAGACCCTTTGCTCAGTATTTAGTAGAAGCACCTTTTTGATCTAATACAGCCATGAGTCTTTTTGGGAAAGATGTAACAAGTTTTTCACACCTGGATTTGGGGATCCTCTGCCATTCCTCCTTGCAGATCCTCACAGGTTCTGTCAGGCTGGATGGTAAACGTTGATGGACAGCCATTTTTAGGTCTCTCCTGAGATGCTCAATTGGGTTTAAGTCAGAGCTCTGGCTGGGCCATTCAAGAACAATCACTGAGTTGTTGTGAAGCCACTCCTTCATTATTTTAGCTGTGTGCTTAGGGTCATTGTCTTGTTGGAAGGTGAAGCTTCGGCCCAGTCTGAGGTCCTGAGCACTCTGGAGAAGGTTTTCGTCCAGGATATCCCTGTACTTGGCCGCATTCATATTTCCCTCGATTGCAACCAGTCGTCCTGTCCCTGCAGCTGAAAAACACCCCCACAGTATGATGCTGCCACCACCATGCTTCACTGTTGGGCCTGTATTGGACAGGTGATGAGCAGTGCCTGGTTTTCTCGAAACATACCGCTTAGAATTAAGGCCAAAAAGTTCTATCTTGGTCTCATCAGACCAGAGAATCTTATTTCTCACCATCTTGGAGTCCTTCAGGTGTTTTTTTTAGCAAACTCTATGCGGGCTTTCATGTGTCTTGCACTGAGGAGGGGCTTCCGTCTGGCCACTCTGCCATAAAGCCCCGACTGGTGGAGGGCTGCAGTGATGGTTGACTTTCTACAACTTTCTCCCATCTCCCAACTGCATCTCTGGAGCTCAGCCACAGTGATCTTTGGGTTCTTCTTTACCTCTCTCACCAAGGCTCTTCTCCCCCGATAGCTCAGTGTGGCCGGATGGCCAGCTCTAGGAAGGGTTCTGGTCGTCCCAAACATCTTCCATTTAAGGATTATGGAGGCCACTGTGTTCTTAGGAACCTTAAGTGCAGCAGAATTTTTTTTGTAACATTGGCCAGATCTGTGCCTTGCCACAATTCTGTCTTTGAGCTCCTAAGGCAGTTCCTTTGACCTCATGATTCTCATTTGTTCTGACATGCACTGTGAGCTGTAAGGTCTTATATAGACAGGTGTGTGGCTTTCCTATTCAAGTCCAATCAGTATAATCAAACACAGCTGGACTCAAATGAAGGTGTAGAACCATCGCAAGGATGATCAGAAGAAATGGACAGCACCTGAGTTAAATATATGAGTGTCACAGCAAAGGGTCTGAATACTTAGGACCATGTGATATTTCAGTTTATCTTTTTTAATAAATCTGCAAAAATGCCGACAATTCTGTGTTTTTCTGTCAATATAGGGTGCTGTGTGTACATTAATGAGGAAAAAAAAGGAACTTAAATGATTTTAGCAAATGGCTGCAATATAGCAAAGAGTGAAAAATTTAAGGGGGTCTGAATACTTTCCGTCCCCACTATATATATATATATATATATATATATACATACACATATACAGTGCCTTGCAAAAGTATTCACCCCCTTGGCATTTTTCGTGTTTTGTTGCCTTACAACCTGGAATCAACTGGAATTAACATGGATTGTTTGAGGATTTGCATCATTTAAGTTACAGAACATGCCCACAACTGAAGATGTTTTTTTTTTTATTGTGAAAGCAAAGAACAAATAAGACAAAATAACAGAAAAAGTCAATGTGCATAACTATTCACCCCCCTAAAGTCAATATTTTGTAGAGCCACCTTTTGCGGCTATCACAGCTCCAAGTCGCTTTGGATAAGTCTCTATGAGTTGCCTCATCTTACCACTAGGATTTTTGCCCATTCCTCCTTGCAAAACTGCTCCAACCCCTTCAAGTTGGATGGTTTGCGCTTTTGAACAGCAATCTTTAAGTCTGACCACAGATTTTCTATTGGATTGAGGTCTGGGCTTTGACTAGGCCATTCTAACACATTTACATGTTTCCCCTTAAACCACTCAAGTGTTGCTTTAGCAGTATGTTTGGGGTCATTGTCATTGCCCACAGCATTGCAGATATAGTCATAGAAGGAAAAAAAGGCTCCATATAGTGTAAAATCATTGACTTTATTGGATAAGTAAAAATTTAAACTCACATGTTAGTAGACAATAGTAGGCATGTAGTGTAGTCTGGAGCGCTGGCCGGAAGCTCACAGACAGCCCGTCCTACTAGAAACAGCAGCAGCAATGGGAGGTGACGAGAACACATCACCTCCCATTGCTGCTGCTGTTTCCAGTAGGATATCTCTCTCTCTCTCTCATATATATATATATATATATATATATATATATATATATATATATATATATATATATTTATTTATTTTTATTTATTTTTTTATATATATATTTATTTATTTATTTTTATTTTTTTTTATATATATATATATATATATATATATATATATATTTATATATATATATACACACACACACACTGTATGTATGTCTAGTGTAATATTTGAAAAGGGACAGTCTGTCTGCTGTCATAAATTCCATTCACAAAACTAAAGAGGGATGATGATCAGGAATTGCTTCTTAAAAAAGAGAGGTTTTCTGGGTCTGCAAACTAAATACTTTAGATCGGGGGGTCAGCAACCAGTGGATCATGTCCAGGTGACTGGTAGATCATAGTCTGGGCTTGCTGACCCCCCATCCCAGAGCAATAAACAAAGTGCATTGCAGAGGGACTACTTGTAAAGTTGGAGCTGTAGTAGGGAGCAAAAGCAGATGCCTCCTCTGTAGTGTTGGCTCCTGTCCCAGGCGGAGTGATACCAACTGCAATCCACCTCTTATCCCTGCTAGCGGTCTCCAGAGTGGTTCCAGCAGCAGCAAAGAAGCGATCTTCAGGTCAGTGTAAAGCAATACACTGAGCATAATAGTATAGGGCTGCTTTCACACTTACTTGCTGCAGTTCACCCGCCATAGACTTCAATTATATGGGGTTTGGTGCGCCCTTCTGAATGCAGGAGTTTTGATGCGCTTTCAGAAACAGCACCACACCTGCAGAATATAATAGAAGTCTATGGCAAACCACAGCCAACCAGGGCCGTCTTTAATATTGATTGGGCCCTGGGCAAAGATTTTATTGGGGCCCCCCCAGCTAGACTCAAAATGAGTTTAGAGGTTACAGAACATCATTACTGCTCACTAATTGGATTCTAGAGGTTACTGAAAATCATTATTGCTCACTGATTAGTTGCTAGAGGTTACTACACATCATAACCTCTCAGTGCAAATTGCGGGTGTGGCCAAACTGCACTAGCATTGAGGGGTGCACTATGTACAGAGTGCAGGGTTGGGGGTGCGCTTTGTGCAGAGTGCAGGGGTGAGGTGGGTGCAGAGTGCAGGGGTGAGGTGAGGGCAGAGTGCAGGGGTGAGGTGGGTGCAGAGTGCAGGGGTGAGGTGGGTGCAGGACTGAGGTGGGTGCACAGTGCAGGGCTGAGGTGGGTGCAGAGCGCAATGCAGAGGTGGGTGCAGAGTGAGGTGAGTGCAGGGGTGAGGTGGGTGCAGAGTACAGGGGTGAGGTGGGTGCAGAGTGTAGGGGTGTGGTGGGTGCAGAGTGCAGGGGTGTGGTGGGTGCATAGTTTAGGGGTGAGGTGAGTGCAGGGGTGAGGTGGGTGCAGAGTGCAGGAGTGAGGTGGGCGCAGAGTGCAGGAGTGAGGTGGGTGCAGGGTGCAGGAGTGAGGTGGGTGCAGGATGCAGGACTGAGGTGGGTGCAGAGTGCAGGACTGAGGTGGGTGCAGAGTGCAGGACTGAGGTGGGTGCAGAGTGCAGGACTGAGGTGGGTGCAGAATGCAGGACTGAGGTGGGTGCAAACTGCAGGACTGAGGTGGGTGCAGAGTGCAGGGGTGAGGTGGGTGCAGAATGAGGTGTCTACAGAGTGCAGGGGTGAGGTGGATGCAGAGTGCAGGAGTAAGGTGGGTGCAGGGGTGAGGTAGGTGCAGAGTGCAGGGGTGAGGTAGGTGCAGAATGCAGGGGTGAGGTGGGTGCAGAGTGCAGAGTGAGGTGGGTGCAGAGTGCAGGGGTGAGGTGGTTTCAGACTGAGGTGGGTGCAGAGTGCAGGACTGAGGTGGGTGCAGAGTACAGGGGTGAGGTGGGTGCAAAGTGCAGGACTGAGGTGGGTGCAGAGTGTACGGGTTAGGTGTATGCAGAGTGCATGGGTAAGGTGGGTGCAGAGTGCAGAGTGAGTTGAGTGCAGAGTGAGTTGAGTGCAGGGGTGAGGTGGATGCAGAGTGCAGGGGTGAGGTGGATGCAGAGTGCAGGGGTGAGGTGGATGCAGAGTGCAGGGGTGAGGTGGATGCAGAGTGCAGGGTTGAGGTGGATGCAGAGTGCAGGGGTGAGGTGGATGCAGAGTGCAGGGGTAAGGTGGGTGCAGAATGCAGGGGTAAGGTGGGTGCAGAGTTAGGTGGGTGCAGAGTGCAGAGTGAGATGAGTGCAGAGTGGGATGAGTGCAAAGTGAGGTGGGTGCAGGAGTGAGGTGGGTGCAGGAGTGAGGTGGGTGCAGAGTGAGGTGGGTGCAGAGTGCAGGGGTGAGGTGGATGCAGAGTGCAGGGGTGAGGTGGATGCAGAGTGCAGGGGTGAGGTGGGTGCAGAGTGAGGTGGGTGCAGAGTGCAGAGTGAGGTGAGTGCAGAGTGAGGTGGGTGCAGAGTGAAGAGTGAGGTGGGTACAGAGTGCAGGGATGAGGTGGGTGCAGGGGTGAGGTGGGTGCAGAGTGAGGTGGGTGCAGAGTGAGGTGGGTGCAGGGTGAGGTGGGTGCAGAGTGCAGGGGTGAGGTGGGTGCAGAGTGCAGGGGTGAGGTGGGTGCAGAGTGCAGGACTGAGGTGGGTGCAGAGTGCAGGGGTGAGGTGGGTGCAAAGTGCAGGACTGAGGTGGGTGCAGAGTGCATGGGTAAGGTGGGTGCAGAATGCAGGGGTGAGGTAGGTGCAGAGTGAGGTGGGTGCAGAGTGAGATGAGTGCAGAGTGTGGTGGGTGCAGAGTGCAGGGGTGAGGTGGATGCAAAGTGCAGGGGTAAGGTGGGTGCAGAATGCAGGGGTAAGGTGGGTGCAGAGTGAGGTGGGTACAGAGTGCAGAGTGAGGTGGGTGCAGGAGTGAGGTGGGTGCAGGAGTGAGGTGGGTGCAGAGTGAGGTGGGTGCAGAGTGAGGTGGGTGCAGAGTGCAGGGGTGAGGTGGAAGCAGAGTGCAGGGGTGAGGTGAGTGCAGAGTGCAGGGGTGAGGTGGGTGCAGAGTGCAGGGGTGAGGTGGATGCAGAGTGCAGAGTGAGGTGGGTGCAGAGTGAGGTGGGTGCAAAGTGAAGAGTGAGGTGGGTACAGAGTGCAGGGGTGAGGGGGATGCAGAGTGTAGGGTGAGGTGGGTGCAGAGTGAGGTGGGTGCAGAGTGCAGGGGTGAGGTGGGTGCAGGGGTGAGGTGGGTGCAGAGTGCAGGGGTGAGGTGGGTGCAGGGGTGAGGTGGGTGCAGGGGTGAGGTGGGTGCAGAGTGAGGTGGGTGCAGAGTGAGGTGGGTGCAGAGTGAGGTGGGTGGTGGGTGCAGAGTGCAGTGTGAGGTGGGTGCAGAGTGAGGTGGGTGCAGAGTGTAGGGTGAGGTGGGTGCAGAGGTGAGGTGGGTGCAGAGTGGGGTGGGTGTAGAGTGCAGAGTTAGGTGGGTGCAGAGTGCAGTGTGAGGTGGGTGAAGAGTGAGGTGGGTGCAGAGTGAGGTGGGTGCAGAGTGCAGAGTAAGGTGGTTGCAGAGTGCAGAGTGAGGTGGGTGCAGAGTGTAGGGTGAGGTGGGTGCAGAGGTGAGGTGGGTGCAGAGTGAGGTGGGTGCAGAGTGCAGTGTGAGGTGGGTGCAGAGTGAGGTGGGTGCAGAGTGCAGAGTAAGGTGGGTGCAGAGTGAGGTGGGTGCAGAGTGCAGTGTGAGGTGGGTGCAGAGTGAGGTGGGTGCAGAGTGAGGTGGGTGCAGAGTGCAGTGTGAGGTGGGTGCAGAGTGAGGTGGGTGCAGAGTGCAGTGTGAGGTGGGTGCAGAGTGAGGTGGGTGCAGAGTGCAGTGTGAGGTGGGTGCAGAGTGCAGTGTGAGGTGGGTGCATGGGTGAGGTGGGTGCAGAGTGCAGTGTGAGGTGGGTGCAGAGTGCAGTGTGAGGTGGGTGCATGGGTGAGGTGGGTGCAGAGTGCAGTGTGAGGTGGGTGCAGAGTGAGGTGGGTGCAGAGTGCAGTGTGAGGTGGGTGCATGGGTGAGGTGGGTGCAGAGTGCAGTGTGAGGTGGGTGCAGAGTGAGGTGGGTGCAGAGTGCAGTGTGAGGTGGGTGCAGTGTGAGGTGGGTGCAGAGTGAGGTGGGTGCAGAGTGAGGTGGGTGCAGAGTGAGGTGGGTGCAGAGTGAGGTGGGTGCAGAGTGCAGTGTGAGGTGGGTGCAGAGTGCAGTGTGAGATGGGTGCAGGGGTGAGGTGGGTGCAGAGTGCAGTGTGAGGTGGGTGCAGGGGTGAGGTGGGTGCAGGGTGCAGTGTGAGGTGGGTGCAGGGGTGAGGTGGGTGCAGAGTGCAGTGTGAGGTGGGTGCAGTGTGAGGTGGGTGCAGGTGTGAGGTGGGTGCAGAGTGCAGTGTGAGGTGGGTGCAGTGTGAGGTGGGTGCAGAGTGCAGTGTGAGGTGGGTGCAGTGTGAGGTGGGTGCAGTGTGAGGTGGGTGCAGTGTGAGGTGGGTGCAGGGGTGAGGTGGGTGCAGAGTGCAGTGTGAGGTGGGTGCAGGGGTGAGGTGGGTGCAGAGTGCAGTGTGAGGTGGGTGCAGAGTGCAATGTGAGGTGGGTGCAGTGTGAGGTGGGTGCAGAGTGAGGTGGGTGCAGAGTGAGGTGGGTGCAGAGTGCAGTGTGAGGTGGGTGCAGAGTGAGGTGGGTGCAGAGTGCAGTGTGAGGTGGGTGCAGAGTGCAGTGTGAGGTGGGTGCAGGGGTGAGGTGGGTGCAGAGTGCAGTGTGAGGTGGGTGCAGTGTGAGGTGGGTGCAGGGGTGAGGTGGGTGCAGAGTGCAGTGTGAGGTGGGTGCAGGGGTGAGGTGGGTGCAGAGTGCAGTGTGAGGTGGGTGCAGTGTGAGGTGGGTGCAGGGGTGAGGTGGGTGCAGAGTGCAGTGTGAGGTGGGTGCAGGGGTGAGGTGGGTGCAGGGGTGAGGTGGGTGCAGGGGTGAGGTGGGTGCAGAGTGAGGTGGGTGCAGAGTGAGGTGGGTGCAGAGTGAGGTGGGTGGTGGGTGCAGAGTGCAGTGTGAGGTGGGTGCAGAGTGAGGTGGGTGCAGAGTGTAGGGTGAGGTGGGTGCAGAGGTGAGGTGGGTGCAGAGTGGGGTGGGTGTAGAGTGCAGAGTTAGGTGGGTGCAGAGTGCAGTGTGAGGTGGGTGAAGAGTGAGGTGGGTGCAGAGTGAGGTGGGTGCAGAGTGCAGAGTAAGGTGGTTGCAGAGTGCAGAGTGAGGTGGGTGCAGAGTGTAGGGTGAGGTGGGTGCAGAGGTGAGGTGGGTGCAGAGTGAGGTGGGTGCAGAGTGCAGTGTGAGGTGGGTGCAGAGTGAGGTGGGTGCAGAGTGCAGAGTAAGGTGGGTGCAGAGTGAGGTGGGTGCAGAGTGCAGTGTGAGGTGGGTGCTGAGTGAGGTGGGTGCAGAGTGAGGTGGGTGCAGAGTGCAGTGTGAGGTGGGTGCAGAGTGAGGTGGGTGCAGAGTGCAGTGTGAGGTGGGTGCAGAGTGAGGTGGGTGCAGAGTGCAGTGTGAGGTGGGTGCAGAGTGCAGTGTGAGGTGGGTGCATGGGTGAGGTGGGTGCAGAGTGCAGTGTGAGGTGGGTGCAGAGTGCAGTGTGAGGTGGGTGCATGGGTGAGGTGGGTGCAGAGTGCAGTGTGAGGTGGGTGCAGAGTGAGGTGGGTGCAGAGTGCAGTGTGAGGTGGGTGCATGGGTGAGGTGGGTGCAGAGTGCAGTGTGAGGTGGGTGCAGAGTGAGGTGGGTGCAGAGTGAGGTGGGTGCAGAGTGCAGTGTGAGGTGGGTGCAGTGTGAGGTGGGTGCAGAGTGAGGTGGGTGCAGAGTGAGGTGGGTGCAGAGTGAGGTGGGTGCAGAGTGAGGTGGGTGCAGAGTGAGGTGGGTGCAGAGTGCAGTGTGAGGTGGGTGCAGAGTGCAGTGTGAGATGGGTGCAGGGGTGAGGTGGGTGCAGAGTGCAGTGTGAGGTGGGTGCAGGGGTGAGGTGGGTGCAGGGTGCAGTGTGAGGTGGGTGCAGGGGTGAGGTGGGTGCAGAGTGCAGTGTGAGGTGGGTGCAGTGTGAGGTGGGTGCAGGTGTGAGGTGGGTGCAGAGTGCAGTGTGAGGTGGGTGCAGTGTGAGGTGGGTGCAGAGTGCAGTGTGAGGTGGGTGCAGTGTGAGGTGGGTGCAGTGTGAGGTGGGTGCAGGGGTGAGGTGGGTGCAGAGTGCAGTGTGAGGTGGGTGCAGGGGTGAGGTGGGTGCAGAGTGCAGTGTGAGGTGGGTGCAGAGTGCAATGTGAGGTGGGTGCAGTGTGAGGTGGGTGCAGAGTGAGGTGGGTGCAGAGTGAGGTGGGTGCAGAGTGCAGTGTGAGGTGGGTGCAGAGTGAGGTGGGTGCAGAGTGCAGTGTGAGGTGGGTGCAGAGTGCAGTGTGAGGTGGGTGCAGGGGTGAGGTGGGTGCAGAGTGCAGTGTGAGGTGGGTGCAGTGTGAGGTGGGTGCAGGGGTGAGGTGGGTGCAGAGTGCAGTGTGAGGTGGGTGCAGGGGTGAGGTGGGTGCAGAGTGCAGTGTGAGGTGGGTGCAGTGTGAGGTGGGTGCAGGGGTGAGGTGGGTGCAGAGTGCAGTGTGAGGTGGGTGCAGGGGTGAGGTGGGTGCAGGGGTGAGGTGGGTGCAGAGTGCAGTGTGAGGTGGGTGCAGTGTGAGGTGGGTGCAGGGGTGAGGTGAGTGCAGAGTGCAGTGTGAGGTGGGTGCAGTGTGAGGTGGGTGCAGGGGTGAGGTGGGTGCAGAGTGCAGTGTGAGGTGGGTGCAGGGGTGAGGTGGGTGCAGAGTGCAGTGTGAGGTGGGTGCAGTGTGAGGTGGGTGCAGGGGTGAGGTGGGTGCAGAGTGCAGTGTGAGGTGGGTGCAGGGGTGAGGTGGGTGCAGGGGTGAGGTGGGTGCAGAGTGCAGTGTGAGGTGGGTGCAGTGTGAGGTGGGTGCAGGGGTGAGGTGAGTGCAGAGTGCAGTGTGAGGTGGGTGCAGTGTGAGGTGGGTGCAGGGGTGAGGTGGGTGCAGAGTGCAGTGTGAGGTGGGTGCAGTGTGAGGTGGGTGCAGGGGTGAGGTGAGTGCAGTGTGAGGTGGGTGCAGGGGTGAGGTGGATGCAGAGTGCAGTGTGAGGTGGGTGCAGTGTGAGGTGGGTGCAGGGGTGAGGTGGGTGCGGAGTGCAGTGTGAGGTGGGTGCAGTGTGAGGTGGGTGCAGGGGTGAGGTGGGTGCAGAGTGCAGTGTGAGGTGGGTGCAGGGGTGAGGTGGGTGCAGAGTGCAGTGTGAGGTGGGTGCAGGGGTGAGGTGGGTGCAGAGTGCAGTGTGAGGTGGGTGCAGGGGTGAGGTGGGTGCAGAGTGCAGTGTGAGGTGGGTGCAGTGTGAGGTGGGTGCAGGGGTGAGGTGGGTGCAGAGTGCAGTGTGAGGTGGGTGCAGTGTGAGGTGGGTGCAGGGGTGAGGTGGGTGCAGAGTGCAGTGTGAGGTGGGTGCAGGGGTGAGGTGGGTGCAGAGTGCAGTGTGAGGTGGGTGCAGGGGTGAGGTGGGTGCAGAGTGCAGTGTGAGGTGGGTGCAGTGTGAGGTGGGTGCAGGGGTGAGGTGGGTGCAGAGTGCAGTGTGAGGTGGGTGCAGAGTGCAGTGTGAGGTGGGTGCAGTGTGAGGTGGGTGCAGGGGTGAGGTGGGTGCAGAGTGCAGTGTGAGGTGGGTGCAGGTGTGAGGTGGGTGCAGAGTGCAGTGTGAGGTGGGTGCAGGGGTGAGGTGGGTGCAGAGTGCAGTGTGAGGTGGGTGCAGTGTGAGGTGGGTGCAGAGGTGAGGTGGGTGCAGAGTGCAGTGTGAGGTGGGTGCAGGGGTGAGGTGGGTGCAGAGTGCAGTGTGAGGTGGGTGCAGTGCGAGGTGGGTGCAGAGTGCAGTGTGAGGTGGGTGCAGGGGTGAGGTGGGTGCAGAGTGCAGTGTGAGGTGGGTGCAGTGTGAGGTGGGTGCAGGGGTGAGGTGGGTGCAGAGTGCAGTGTGAGGTGGGTGCAGTGTGAGGTGGGTGCAGGGGTGAGGTGGGTGCAGAGTGCAGTGTGAGGTGGGTGCAGGGGTGAGGTGGGTGCAGAGTGCAGTGTGAGGTGGGTGCAGTGTGAGGTGGGTGCAGGGGTGAGGTGGGTGCAGAGTGCAGTGTGAGGTGGGTGCAGAGTGCAGTGTGAGGTGGGTGCAGTGTGAGGTGGGTGCAGGGGTGAGGTGGGTGCAGAGTGCAGTGTGAGGTGGGTGCAGGGGTGAGGTGGGTGCAGAGTGCAGTATGAGGTGGGTGCAGTGTGAGGTGGGTGCAGGGGTGAGGTGGGTGCAGAGTGCAGTGTGAGGTGGGTGCAGGGGTGAGGTGGGTGCAGAGTGCAGTGTGAGGTGGGTGCAGGGGTGAGGTGGGTGCAGAGTGCAGTGTGAGGTGGGTGCAGTGTGAGGTGGGTGCAGTGTGAGGTGGGTGCAGGGGTGAGGTGGGTGCAGAGTGCAGTGTGAGGTGGGTGCAGGGGTGAGGTGGGTGCAGAGTGCAGTGTGAGGTGGGTGCAGTGTGATGTGGGTGCAGGGGTGAGGTGGGTGCAGAGTGCAGTGTGAGGTGGGTGCAGTGTGAGGTGGGTGCAGGGGTGAGGTGGGTGCAGAGTGCAGTGTGAGGTGGGTGCAGTGTGAGGTGGGTGCAGGGGTGAGGTGGGTGCAGAGTGCAGTGTGAGGTGGGTGCAGGGGTGAGGTGGGTGCAGAGTGCAGTGTGAGGTGGGTGCAGTGTGAGGTGGGTGCAGGGGTGAGGTGGGTGCAGAGTGCAGTGTGAGGTGGGTGCAGAGTGAGGTGGGTGCAGAGTGAGGTGGGTGCAGAGTGCAGAAGTGCACAGCTCTCCTCCCACCCAGATTTCAATACAGAGCTACACTCCCCCTAAGTACAAGGCAGTCCTCCCACAAAGCCCCCCACCCACCATTCCAGTACAGAGGAAAACTCTGTGTACTCACAGCATGTTGTCCTCCGATGTCCGTGGAGCCTGCCAGTCCCAGAAGCAGCTTCCCCTGTGCAGAGTCCCCGCCCCCTTCCTCCTCTGCTCTCATAGATCGTGTGTGTACCCGAGCCCCGAGGGACGAGAACAGCCGCCGGAAGAGGAACGCTGTCACTTGGAAAAACACAAGCCGTGCTTGTGTATTTCCAAGTGACAGTAGCGAGCAGCCAGCATGCGACCAGCACCGGAGGTGGCCAAACTCCGGCGGGCAGTGCAGGGTTTAAGGGACGGGCAGCGCAGGGCCCCCAACAATGACAGGGCCCTGGGCAGATGCCCCTTTTGCCCCGCGGTAAAGACGGCCCTGCAGCCAACCCAGGACAGTTGCAGATGCACTGCGCTGCACCCACGGTGCAGGTAAACCGCAGTACATCAGTGTGAAAGTAGCCTTATAGGACGCTCAGAACAGTAAGGGTTCATTTACATTTGTAGTTTGGAGTGGGGGTTGGGAAAACCCCATAGCTATGACATGTGTTTACCACCCCTGCCACCCACTTTAGCTGCAGTCACCAGGGGTGTACACATGTTGCAGCCACAACAAGAGTTATATGTCCTGTCATGGCTGGAGGGTGTAGCATCTGACAAGCATGACCCATTTAAGTGAATGAGGCCACTCTGCAAATGCCCTATAACCTTGTGCAGTACAACAAACAAGGTGTTAAAGCAGGCAGTGTTGTGTTGCTTTAACCCCTTGGACCCCGCAGAAGCATGCGCTTGCAGAGTGGCCCCATTTACTTGAATGGGTCATGTTTCGCAGGCTGTAGCACCCATCAAAAGCAACAAAGGGTTTAGTTCCTGCTGCGGCATGTGTACACCTTTGGCTGCTGCCTCAGCAGCTAAAGGGGGTCAGGATTGGGGGGCAGTAAATCTGTAAATCAACCGCAGGGTTTATTCACAAGTGCAGCAGGCACTGCTGCTCCTCTGAAAAGTGACCTGAGTGTGTTTGACAGGTGGTGAGGAGGCGATATGTTGCTTCCTCACCACCTGATTGAAACCCATGATTGCCCTGTGCAATGCAGAGGCATAACTAGAACCTTTAGGGCCCTGGTGCAAGAAACCATGATGGGCCCCCCCCCTTCCATCCGAGACCCGGGCTTCCAATTTTGGGAGGGTGTCCATGGACATCCTCCCAGAACCCTGCCTCCCGCGTGTCCCCTAGGACATGCATCCAGCGCAATCACAGCAGCCCTTTACCATGTGATCAGCTGGTCACATGTAAACAGACTTGCCGGTTATTCGCAGACCTTTCCTCCCACAATGTGTCTGTGTGAGGAAAGGACTGCCATTAACCGTCAAGAATGTCAGTAAATTGTTTACACTGATAATCAGTGCCCCAATCATCAGTGCCACCTATCAGTGCTCATCAATGCCACCTATTAGTACCCATCAATGCTGCCTATCATTGCTCATCAATGCTACCTAACAGTGCCCACCAATTCTGCCTATCAGCACCACCTATCAGTGCTCATTAATGATGGCTAACATCATCCATCAGTGCCACCTACGAGGACTCTTCAATGCTGCCCATCAGTGTCATCTATCAGTTCTCATCAATGCTGCCTATCAGCGTCTATCAGTGCTCATCAATGCTGCCTAGCAGTGCTCATCAATGCCACCTATCAGTGCTCATCAATGCCACCTGTCAGTATCTATCAGTGCCACTTATCAGTGCTTAATGCCCATCAGTGCCAGTGTTGCCAACCCCCCGAAGTGATATTTACTGGCAGGACGCCAAAATTTACAAACGGCACCAATTTTTTTACTGGCAAAAAACATTACATTTACTGACAGAGCTGCATTTTTTACTGACACTGCAAAAAAGTACCTAAAATGCCTGTTTTCAGTGCTAAACAGTGCAAATATCAATATTTAAACGATAAACATGTTGCTAGTGCTATTCACAATGTTTTTAAGTTAAACAAAAGTTAGCAACTATATTTCTCCATATACATGGAACAGGAGGGGGTCAGAAGCTACGCAGACATGGTATGGGGGGTCAGAGGCTACGCGGACATGGTACGGGGGGGTCGGAGGCTGCGTGAACATGGTACGGGGGTCAGAGGCTACGTGGACATGGTACAGGGGGTCAGAGGCTGAGTGGACATGGCACAGGGGGCCAGAGGCTGCTTGGACATGGCACAGGGGGTCAGAGGCTGCTTGGACATGACATAGGGGGTCAGATGCTGCTTGGACATGACATAGGGGGTCAGAGGCTGCTTGGACATGGTACAGGGGGTCAGAGGCTGCTTGGACATGGCACAGGGGGTCAGAGGCTGCTTGGACATGGCACAGGGGGCCAGAGGCTGCTTGGACATGGCACAGGGGGTCAGAGGCTGCTTGGACATGGCACAGGGGGTCAGAGGCTGCTTGGACATGGCACAGGTCATTAGAGGCTGCGTGTGTAGTGTTCTCCTATTGAATGCCTCAGCTCTGCTCTAGCTGTCCTCCCTCCTCGGCTCAGGCTGATCAGCACAATTCAAATCAGTTTCTGACTGACCTGGAATGGAGAGTGGATGATCAGACAGGCCAGCGCAGCGGCGCTCTGTTCAGCACTCCCTCCGTTCCAGGTAGAGACAGACAGACCAACGGAGATCCTCCTCCTCCTCTGCTGTGACTGTGACGAGATGTCCACGAGAACGGAGCGCCTGACATTCAAAAATGGCGCCGGCCGGTCCCATCACTTCACTGCGCATGCGCCCGCCCTGCCGAGCATGTACAAGATTTCCCGAGCTTGTCAGACTTCAGAATGGCGCATACGCAGTTGCGCTCTCTGCCAGCAGCCATCTTTATTACGGGCACAGTTGCCCGTAATGGACGTTTGCGGGCGGCCCGAAAATGGGCTGAAATTTACGGGCTGCCCGTAAATTAATGGACAGTTGGCTACCTATCAGTGCTCATCAATGCTGAATATCAGTACCACCTATCAGTGCTCACCAATACTGCCTATGAGTTCTGCCTATCAGAGCTCATCAATGCCCATCTGTGCAGCCTATGAGTTCTGCCTATCAGTGCTCATCAATGCCCATCAGTGTCACCTATCAGTGCCCATCAATGCCACCTATCAGTGCTCATCAGTGCACATTAGTGCCTCCTATCAGTGCTGCCTATCAGTGCTCATCAATGTGGCCTATCAGTGCCCATCAGTGCCTCCTATCAGTGCCCATCAGTGCTCATCAGTGCCATCTATCAGTGCCTCCTATCAGTGCCCATCAGTAACTCCTATCAGTGCTCATCAGTGCCTCCTATCAGAGTTCATCAATGCCTCCTATCAGAGCTCATCAATGCCTCCTATCAGTACTCATCAGTGCGTGCTGCCTTCTCAGCACGTCTCTGAGCTGACAGCGTCTATCTCATGGAACAGCACAGAGCCGGCATTGACAGTTCTATCTCCCCCTTTGTCCTCTCTCGCACGGGACGAGAGAGGACACAGCACAGCAGATCTCATTTCACATTTCCCGCGGAGCACACACAGGAGAGGGGAGGGGGAGAAGGGGGAGCAGATCCGCTGTTGCAACCCTGGTACTTCTGCCACTGGTGCAATGCACACGAATGTGACACAGTAGTACAGCAATTAGAGGTTTAAATCGGGTGTGAGGAGGCAACACTGCCTGGTGATCTTTAAATTTTCCCATGTTGTTCAGGTAGCTCTCCACCTCTTTAAGGTTGCCTACCCCTGCTTTAGATCCTTCAGATTTGAATTGGGAATTTGTTTTTTGTTTATTTTTATGGTTCATTCTTTCTTTTAGTTTTTATATTGTTTTTATTTGTATTTTTTGCAGTTTTTTTGTATAATGATTGGATGCATTCTTTCAAAAAAGGTGGTAGTACTTCAGTGGCTCTTTGCTCTTTAACCACTTGACCACAGGGCACTAAAACCCCCTTCCTAACCAGACCAATTTTCAGCTTTCAGTGCTCTCAAGCTTTGAATAACATTTACTCAGTCATGCAACACTGTACCCATATGACATTTTTGTCCTTTTTTTCACACAAATAGAGTTTTATTTTGGTGGTATTTAATCACTGCTGGGTGTTTTTTTATTTTTTGCGCTATAAATAAAAGACCGAAAATTCTGTAAAAAAATACACTTTTCTTTGTTTCTGTTAAAAAATGTTGCAAATTAGTAATTTTTCATAATAAATTTTGGCCAAATTTTATACTGCTACATATCTTTGGTAAACATAATCCAAATCGGTGTATATTATTTGATCTGTGTGAAAGTTATAGAGTCTACAAGCTATGGTGCCAATCACTGAAAATTGATCACACCTGAAGTACTGACGGCCTAGCTCATTTCTTGAGACCCTAACAAGCCAGGACAGTACACCCCCCCCAAATGACCTATTTTTGGAAAGTAGACCTTCAAAGGTATTTAGAAAGAGGCATGGTGAGTTTTTTTAAGTTGTAATTTTTCCCCACAATTCTTTGCAAAATCAAGATTTGTTTTTCACAAAAGTGTCATATTATCAGTTTTTTTCTCACACACAGCATATGCATACCACAAATTACACCCCAAAATACATTCTACTGCTCCTCCTGAGTATGGCGATACCACATGTGTGAGACTTTTACACACCGTGGCCACATACAGAGGCCCAACATGCAGGGAGCACCTTCAGGCATTCTAGGATCTAATTTCTTGACTACCACTTGCAATTTTGAAGGTCCTGAAGCACCAGGACAATAAAAACTCCCAAAAAATTACCCAGTTATGGAAAGAAAACACCCCAACATATAATCTATGAGCCATATCGAGTCTTTTGAACATGTCATTTTTTTCTAAAAGTTTTTGGAAAATGTGGTAAGAAAATTAAAACACATTTTTTTTACACAAAGTTGTCCATTTATACAATATTTCCAACACATAGCATGTACATGGCAAAAATTACACCCCAAAACATTGTCTGCTACTCCTCCTGAGAGTGGCGATACCACATGTGTGAGACTTTTACACAGCGTGGCCACATACAGAGGCCCAACATGCAGGGAGCACCATCAGGCGTTCTAGGGGCATACATTTCAAATCTAATTTGACTACCTATTACACTTTGAGGCACTGTAGTGGCACTGTAGTGGCATGGATGAGCCGTGGATGGGGATGGCTCACAGTGTGAGACATGCATCTGAGAGTGCTCTAGGGGAGCACCGGGCTGTAATGTCAGTTACTTCCAGTGAGGTGGCCCCTTTAAATGTCTCGACCTCTCAAACTGCAGTGGATGAGCCCCTCTGCGTCTTTGATAAGGGAAAATTCCTTGTGTATTAAGATGACATATGTGCTGTTGGAGTTACTTGAAGTTATAGAAGCACATTCCCTGTATGCCTGGGTGTCTTCACCACAGTCAGACATTCTGGTATTGTGGGGTTCCAATGGATGCAACCAGGTAGTACAAGCTGTTCTTGGTAATACTAAGCATGAGTGCAATTGGTTGGTACCATGTTTGTTAGCAGTGTGGCAAGTGGTCTTGCGGTTCCCTGTGAGAGTGCTTCCAGTTAATGGGATGTATGGAAGGCGCTCAGGAGAACTGTTGGAGACATCAGGGGTCTCTCCACCTGATGTGGTGACTAAGAGCAGTTCTGCTGGTGCAGTCTGAGGTGCAGCTGAGCAGTGGCCGGTAGAGGACTGGGATACTGCCTCACTCACTGGACCTCAAGAGCAGGAAAGGTCCAGAATAAATGTAGCAACAGCAGGTTTAGGTACCCAGAGACACTGTGGAGATAAGTGCTAATGGTACTGGTTGCTGTAACAATATAATGTGTACAGCAGTCTGAATTATTGCATTAAGAAATGGTTTGTGCAGCTGCCCACAGAATGTTGGACAACAGGTGAGATGAAACTGTGCGAAGGTCCCATGGGGGATAGTTGCTGGCCTGTTTGTAGTCCCTCCTAACCAACACTGAGAAAGACAGCACTGAAATGTGTGATCTATCAATGGTTGGTAGCACTAACAATGGTTTGGTTGCCGTAGACAACAGGAAAAGGGTTATTGAACCTACAAGACTTGCTATAATGGTTAAAACTGGTACCAGTGAGGAAAAAGGTGGTTCCTCGTCAGGTACAGCATCAGGATGTCCCCCACGGCCCCAGGAAAGTGGGTGGAAAGGAAGTATCAGGGAGTTCCCCCAGAAAATAAGAATAAGTCCAGGAACCCCGTCAGAAGAGGAAGAAGGATGGGGATGGATAACAGTAGGACCCCATGAAGATTCAAAATGTAAAAATGCTCTAACTCTGATAAAAGCTTAAAAATGCTGATAAACGCTGAAAAACTCGGCTATTCTGCGTTTATCAGTGTTTTTGAGCCATAAGCTTTTGTGGGAGTATAGTTTTGCTAAAAAAAGCTGCAGCTAAAAAACACTGAAAAACGCTACTACAAAAGCTTTGCAAAACTCATTCTACAGCTACAGTTTTCTACAGCTAACACTTCTGGCGTTTTTATAACGTGCAATGTGCATGAGGCCTAAATGTCATATTAAAGCATTTGTAAATGCAACATTTCCTATTCCTGATATGTGCCTGTTGTACCATGTCCATGTGCTTGTATAAAAAAAGTATCCTGTTCTCTTTGTATTGCTTCCTTTGAGTGAAATCCCTTCTCTTCCTGCCAGTCCCTCTGCTTTCTGATTAAAAATTGACCACACTAAGCAGGAGAACACACTGTGGTCAGTTCTCTAGCTGTGCCAGTAACTAAGTCTGCTCACCTCCAATGATCAGACTTGTCCTGACACGCCCCTCCTGCACAGCCTTTCACTGGGAATATCAGGGTCCTGTTGTTTCTCCTCCCCCAGCTCTTATGCAGCTGAGAACAGAGGGTATGTGATCACTTACTAAAAAGTAGGGATGAGCCGAACACCCCCCGGTTCGGTTCGCACCAGAACCCGCGAACGGACCGAAAGTTCGCACGAACGTTAGAACCCCATTGACGTCTATGGGACTCGAACGTTCGAAATCAAAAGTGCTCATTTTAAAGGCTAATTTGCATGGTATTGTCCTAAAAAGGGTTTGGGGACCCGGGTCCTACCCCAGGGGACATGTATCAATGCAAAAAAAACTTTTAAAAACGGCCGTTTTTTCGGGAGCAGTGATTTTAATGATGCTTAAAGTAAAAAAAAAAAAGTGAAATATTCCTTTAAATATCGTACCTGGGGGGTGTCTATAGTATGCCTGTAAAGTGACGCGTGTTTCCCATGTTTAGAACAGTCCCTGCACCAAATGTCATTTTTAAAGGAAAAAATCTCATTTAAAACTGCTTGCGGGTTTAATGTCATGTCGGGTCATGGCAATATGGATGAAAATCAGTGAGACAAACGGCATGGGTACCCCCCAGTCCATTACCAGGCCCTTTGGGTCTTGTATGGATATTAAGGGGAACCCCGCACCCAAATTAAAATAAGGAAAGGTGTGGGGCCACCAGGCCCTATATACTCTGAACAGCAGTATACAGGCGGTGCAAACAAGACAGGGACTGTAGGTTTGTTGTTAAGTAGAATCTGTAATTTTGAACATTTTTAACGTGTTTAGCTCCAGCCAAAAAATCTTTTTTAAGCTTTTTGGAAAACATAGGGAAGGGTTATCACCCCTGTGACATTTGTTTTGCTGTCTTTCCTCCTCTTCAGAAGATTTCACCTCACTTTTTTGTCCCAATGAAAAATGTTTTTTGAAAATTTGGGTTTTTTTGTGGAACAAGGATTGGAAAGCATCAGTGGAAAGGAGAAATTGTTTTCCCATATTAACTCTTACAGGAGAGAATTTCCCTTCCTAGGGGTAGATTTCATCTCACTTCCTGTTGTCTCCTTCCGTTTGCAAGTAGGAGTCGTTTGTAAGTTAGATGTTTGAAAGTAGGGTCCTGCCCTATATACTCAGCAGAAATTTGGGCCTTAGGTGTTGCTGTGGCCACAACACTGTAAGCCCTCACAGGGCCCTGCTGTGAAATATTAGATCAAGAATTGTAATTACATGCCCCTGTTGAACAGGAGCTGAAAAATTAGGCCTTAGGCACTGGTGCTGGTGCCACAACACTGCAACCCCTCACAGACACTCTAGTTGGAACGCAGGAACGAGCCCTGCTGCAAAGTATTGCTTCAAAAATTGTAATTACACGCCCCTGTTAGACAGGGGCAGAAAAATTGGGCCTTAGGCACTGGTGCTGGTGCCACAACACTGCAACCCCTCACAGACACTCTAGTTGGAACGCAGGAACGAGCCCTGCTGCAAAGTATTGCATCAAAAATTGTAATTACACGCCCCTGTTAGACAGGGGCAGAAAAATTGGGCCTTAGGCACTGGTGGTGGCGCCCAGAACCAAAAATGTTCTTACAAGCTATCAGCGTGATGATTGAGGAGGAAGAGGATAATTACTCAGGGATAGTCACTCAGCATCAGCATAGGCAGTCTTTGAAGGGATCTGAGATTTCAAAAAAAATTATTCGGTTACATCAGCATCAGGTGCTTGGTAGCTGGTGGTGATCCAAGACTGATTCATTTTTATGAAGGTCAGCCGATCGACCGAGTCGGTGGACAGACGCACCCTGTGATCGGTTACCACGCCTCCAGCAGCACTGAATGTGCGTTCCGAAAGAACGCTGGATGCAGGACAGGCCAGTAGCTCAATTGCATACTGTGCAAGCTCTGGCCAGTGATCCATCCTCAAGACCCAGTAACCCAGAGGATTTTCGGTGGGAAAGGTGTCCAAGTCTGATCTTGCCCCTAGGTATTCCTGTACCATGTAAAACAGACGCTGGCGATGGTTGCTGGAACCGATCATACCTTGGGGCTGCGGACCAAAAAATTGTCTGAACGCATCGGTCAGACGGCCACCTTCTCCACCGCTCCTTCTTTGACTGACCGAAGCCTCAGCAACACGTTGTCCAGAAACAGGAGTTTGTAACCTCCCAGTCTCTGGGAACGCGTTGCACAGGCCTTTCTGCAAGGCCTCCCTAAGATGTTTCATCCTCTGCTCCCTCTGCGATGGCAAGATAAGGTCCGCAACCTTACCCTTGTAACGTGGATCAAGGAGAGTTGCCAGCCAGTATTGGTCCTTCTCCTTGATACCACGAATACGAGGATCCTTACGCAGGCTTTGCAGGATCAGGGAGGCCATGCAGCATAGGTTTGCTGAGGCATTCGGTCCGGAGTCCTCTGGGTCACTAAGGACAACAACGTCCGCAGCCACCTCCTCCCAGCCACGTACAAGTCCATGTGTTCCTTGGGACTGATCCCTTAAAGACTGCTGCTGATGCTGAGTGCCAGGCTCCACCTCCATACTGACACAATCTTCCTCCTCCTCCTCCTCGTCCTCTTCCTGTGTGATCGGCGGGCACGCAGGAACACTGTCTGGATAAAGGGGGCCTTGAGAGCTAAGGAAGTCCTCCTCTTCCTGCCTCTGTTCTGCCTCAAGTGCCCTGTCCATTATTCCACGCAGCGTGTGCTCCAACAGGTGGACAAGGGGGACAGTGTCACTGATGCATGCACTGTCAGTGCTCACCATCCTCGTGGCCTCCTCGAATGGTGACAGGACAGTGCATGCATCCCTGATCAGGGCCCACTGGCGTGGGGAAAAAAAACCAAGCTCCCCTGACCCTGTCCTGGTGCCATAGTCGCACAGGTACTCATTGATGGCCCTCTGCTGCGTGTGCAGCCGCTGCAGCATGGCCAACGTTGAGTTCCACCTGGTGGGCATGTCACAGATTAGGCGGTTCTTGGGCAGGTTAAACTCCTTTTGGAGGTCCGTCAGCCGAGCACTGGCATTATATGACCGGCGGAAATGCACACAGACTTTCCTGGCCTGCCTCAGGACATCCTGTAAGCCCGGGTACCTGCCCAAGAACCGCTGCACCACCAAGTTAAGGACGTGAGCCAAACAGGGCACATGGGTCATTTGTCCCTGTCGGAGGGCAGAGAGGAGGTTGGTGCCATTGTCGCAAACCACCATTCCTGCCTTAAGTTGGCGTGGCGTCAACCACCTCTGAACCTGCCCCTGCAGAGCTGACAGAACCTCTGCCCCAGTGTGGCTCCTGTCCCCCAAGCACACCAGCTCAAGCACCGCATGGCATCTTTTGGCCTGCGTACTTGCGTAGCCCCTTGAACGCCTACGGAGCACCGCTGGTTCCGAGGAAGAGGCCATGGAGGAAGAAGAAGAGGAGGGGGTGGAGGAGAGAGGTGTGTCACAATCAGCATTTTGGAGGCGTGGTGGCGGAACAACCTCCAACACTACTGCACCTTGTCCTGCATCCTTCCCAGCTGCCAGCAGAGTCACCCAATGCGCCGTGAAACTTAGGTAACGTCCCTGTCCATGCCTGCTGGACCATGAGTCAGCGGTAATATGCACCTTACCGCTGACCGCCCTGTCCAGCGAGGCATGGACATTGCCTTCCACATGCCGGTAGAGAGCCGGAATCGCCTTCCGTGAGAAAAAGTGGCGTTTGGGTACCTGCCACTGAGGAACCGCACATTCCACAAACTCACGGAAGGGGGCAGAGTCTACCAACTGAAAAGGCAGCAGTTGAAGTGCTAGCAATTTTGCCAAGCTAGCATTCAACCGCTGGGCATGTGGATGGCAGGGAGCAAACTTCTTTCGGCGGTGCAGCAGCTGGGGCAGGGAAATTTGCCTGGTACAATCTGACGTCGGTGTACCAAAAGCAGATTGCCCACAAGTACTTGGCTGTGACACACCTAATTCTACACCTTCATTCCTCTCACTGCAGGTCTCAGAGAGGACTGAAGGTCTAGTGGGGTTGGAAATCTCAGCTGATGAGGAGCAAGGAGAGATCCTCTTTGTTCTTTGGTGTGGGTCTTTTAGATACGCTTGCCAACGAACTGCATGGCAGGTCAACATATGTCTGGTCAAGCATGTGGTACCCAAGCGGGAGATGTTTTGGCCACGCGAGATACGCTTGAGACATATGTTGCAAATAGCAGCGGTGCGATCTGATGCACTCGTCTCAAAAAAGGCCCACACCAAAGAACTTTTTGAATAACGCGCAGAGACTGCAGCGCCCTGCACATGTGGAGCTTTGGGGTGTGATGCAGTCAATGTGCTGCCCTTAGGCTGGCCCCTGGAGGGCATCCTGCCTCGTTGGTGATGTGCCGCCTCCTCCTCCTCTCTCCTATCAGGCACCCACGTTGAGTCAGTGACCTCATCATCCCCTCCCTCCTCATCACTGGAGCAAACCTGGCAGTATGCTGGAGCAGGGGGAGCATGACTGCCAGATTGCTGTCCTTCTTGGGCACCCCCTCTGTCCGTGCTCATGTTACTGCCTTCTTCGAGCTCAGTATCATCATCAGAGCCTTCCAAACGCTGGGCATCCTCCTGGAGCATGTACCCAACACTGTGGTCAAACAGTTCGAGGGAATCCTCAGGAGGACATGGTGGAGCTAGGGAAGGAGTCACTGATGACATTGAGCTGAGGGAAGAGGCCGCTGCTTTGCCAGACAAAGCACCCTGGGCATGGGTGAGAGAGGATGAGGAGGATGAGGACGGCTTGGTCATCCACTCGACCAAGTCTTCCGCATGTTGCGGCTCAACACGGCCAGCTGCCGAAAAAAAGGCCAAGCGTGTCCCATGGCCACGTGCTGATGAGGATGCACCGTCTCCACGACAAGCACTAGACACAGAGCCTGCTTGCCCTCTCTTATTGGCTTGTGACTGTCTGCCTCTCCTTCTTGGCCTTCCAGACATACTAATGTCCTGTAGCTGCACTAAGCTGGGATAGAACACCTGTAATTTTCTTCAGGTAGCTTTATATACTGTAACCAGACAAGCCTGCCTGTCAGTAGGAAGATAACAGGAACGGATCTAGCTGAACACTGTGAGCAGGACGCACTGTACTAAATGTAAATAGTCTAGCTGCCTGACCGTGGTACTAATAGGATCAAATAGAACACCTGTAATTTTCTTCAGGTAGCTTTATATACTGTAACCAGACAAGCCTGCCTGTCAGTAGGAAGATAACAGGAACGGATCTAGCTGAACACTGTGAGCAGGACGCACTGCACTAAATGTAAATAGTCTAGCTACCTGACCGTGGTACTAATAGGATCAAATAGAACACCTGTAATTTTCTTCAGGTAGCTTTATATACTGTAACCAGACAAGCCTGCCTGTCAGTAGGAAGATAACAGGAACGGATCTAGCTGAACACTGTGAGCAGGACGCACTGTACTAAATGTAAATAGTCTAGCTGCCTGACCGTGGTACTAATAGGATCAAATAGAACACCTGTAATTTTCTTCAGGTAGCTTTATATACTGTAACCAGACAAGCCTTCCTGTCAGTAGGAAGATAACAGGAACGGATCTAGCTGAACACTGTGAGCAGGACGCACTGTACTAAATGTAAATAGTCTAGCTGCCTGACCGTGGTACTAATAGGATCAAATAGAACACCTGTAATTTTCTTCAGGTAGCTTTATATACTGTAACCAGACAAGCCTGCCTGTCAGTAGGAAGATAACAGGAACGGATCTAGCTGAACACTGTGAGCAGGACGCACTGCACTAAATGTAAATAGTATAGCTGCCTGACCGTGGTACTAATAGGATCAAATAGAACACCTGTAATTTTCTTCAGGTAGCTTTATATACTGTAACCAGACAAGCCTGCCTGTCAGTAGGAAGATAACAGGAACGGATCTAGCTGAACACTGTGAGCAGGACGCACTGCACTCAATGTAAATAGTCTAGAAGATAACAGGAACGGATCTAGCTGAACACTGTGAGCAGGACGCACTGCACTAAATGTAAATAGTCTAGAAGATAACAGGAACGGATCTAGCTGAACACTGTGAGCAGGACGCACTGCACTAAATGTAAATAGTCTAGAAGATAACAGGAACGGATCTAGCTGAACACTGTGAGCAGGACGCACTGCACTAAATGTAAATAGCAGGAACGGATCTAGCTGAACACTGTGAGCAGGACGCACTGCACTAAATGTAAATAGCAGGAACGGATCTAGCTGAACACTGTGAGCAGGACGCACTGCACTAAATGTAAATAGCAGGAACGGATCTAGCTGAACACTGTGAGCAGGACGCACTGCACTAAATGTAAATAGTCTAGAAGATAACAGGAACGGATCTAGCTGAACACTGTGAGCAGGACGCACTGCACTAAATGTAAATAGTCTAGAAGATAACAGGAACGGATCTAGCTGAACACTGTGAGCAGGACACACTGCACTAAATGTAAATAGCAGGAACGGATCTAGCTGAACACTGTGAGCAGGACGCACTGCACTAAATGTAAATAGCAGGAACGGATCTAGCTGAACACTGTGAGCAGGACGCACTGCACTAAATGTAAATAGCAGGAACGGATCTAGCTGAACACTGTGAGCAGGACGCACTGCACTAAATGTAAATAGTCTAGAAGATAACAGGAACGGATCTAGCTGAACACTGTGAGCAGGACGCACTGCACTAAATGTAAATAGCAGGAACGGATCTAGCTGAACACTGTGAGCAGGACGCACTGCACTAAATGTAAATAGCAGGAACGGATCTAGCTGAACACTGTGAGCAGGACGCACTGCACTAAATGTAAATAGCAGGAACGGATCTAGCTGAACACTGTGAGCAGGACGCACTGCACTAAATGTAAATAGTCTAGAAGATAACAGGTACGGATCTAGCTGAACACTGTGAGCAGGACGCACTGCACTAAATGTAAATAGTCTAGAAGATAACAGGAACGGATCTAGCTGAACACTGTGAGCAGGACGCACTGCACTAAATGTAAATAGCAGGAACGGATCTAGCTGAACACTGTGAGCAGGACGCACTGCACTAAATGTAAATAGCAGGAACGGATCTAGCTGAACACTGTGAGCAGGACGCACTGCACTAAATGTAAATAGCAGGAACAGATCTAGCTGAACACTGTGAGCAGGACGCACTGCACTAAATGTAAATAGTCTAGAAGATAACAGGAACGGATCTAGCTGAACACTGTGAGCAGGACGCACTGCACTAAATGTAAATAGCAGGAACGGATCTAGCTGAACACTGTGAGCAGGACGCACTGCACTAAATGTAAATAGCAGGAACGGATCTAGCTGAACACTGTGAGCAGGACGCACTGCACTAAATGTAAATAGCAGGAACGGATCTAGCTGAACACTGTGAGCAGGACGCACTGCACTAAATGTAAATAGTCTAGATGATAACAGGATCGGATCTAGCTGAACACTGTGAGCAGGACGCACTGCACTAAATGTAAATAGTCTAGATAGAAGATAACAGGAACGGATCTAGCTAAACTGAATACAGTGTATATATATATATATGCAACACCTGGGATGCATATATATACACAATACACTGTAAGTGCAGCTAACTGACTGACTGTTCTGCCTAATCTATCTAACTCAAATCAAATGACACTGTCTGTCTCTCTCTCTATCTCTCAGCACACCGGAACACACT
Organism: Lithobates septentrionalis; assembly: GCA_037952835.1. Lineage (NCBI taxonomy): Eukaryota > Metazoa > Chordata > Amphibia > Anura > Ranidae > Lithobates > Lithobates septentrionalis. The sequence continues at coordinate 894,925 of JBBDGP010000934.1, forward strand.
ACACAGGGCCGCCGTGCAGGCGGCCTTATATAGTGTGGGGCGTGTACTAAATCCCCTGAGCCATAATTGGCCAAAGCCACCCTGGCTTTGGCCAATTACAGCTCTCTCTACTGACGGCGCTGTGATTGGCCAAGCATGCGGGTCATAGTGCATGCTTGGCCAATCATCAGCCAGCAATGCACTGCGATGCCGCAGTGAATTATGGGCCGTGACGCGCCACACGAATTTGGCGCGAACGGCCCATATCGTTCGCAATTCGACGGACGGTCGAACAGCCGATGTTCGAGTCGAACATGGGTTCGACTCGAACACGAAGCTCATCCCTACTAAAAAGGAAAAAAAAGGTATTTATATTGTTTTTTTTATATTTATACCCAAATGTTTTGCCTTTCATTTCTATTTTAAACTGAATGGGTTGTTTTACAAGGTAAGGGTTTACAATCACTTTAACGCCAAGTACAACATAGGACTAGGCTGCATGGAGTATTGCAATTTTATTAAAAACAAGACTTGATAAGGTTTAATAGTCCAAAGCACCCATAAAGACCAACAGATACCATTTATGCTGGATCTTCAAGAATTTGTCAGTTTCCAGACTGCCAGTCCTGGACTAAAACTAGCTGTCATTAGGAGTCTGTCAAACACACATCTCATTTGCATCATTACTATTTCGCATTACTACTTTTCTCTGGTTCCCGTTCTCTGCTTAACCCTGTGACTGTCTCTTTCAGAAAATGAAAACATTTCAGATGTGTAATAGACAAGGTCTCAGTTATCCTGCACAGAAATAAAATCTAGGTCGCTGGGTCAGGGAATGAAAGCACAAGCCTGACTGTGAGACGCTTCAAAACAGCATAAGAGCAGTGTCAGCATAGCCTTCTAAAAGGACTTATTTATGGTATCACCAGCATGTGACCTTCAGTTAGCCTTTATCTAAAGGTGCTGTTATAAATGGGTTTGCTGTGATGAATTATTAAATTTGTGTGATTTATCAACTGAAATTTTTCAGTTTCTTAGATGATCTGTTTCGTTTTGCTCTATAAAATATGACATTTAGGGACGGATTATTATGTTATAGGGGATTGTTTGCGGAATTCTTTTTCTATAATATAGGTATAATTTAACAAACACCATATACAGCTCTTTGCTCATAAAAATTGTGTACGTCCACAATAAAATACAAAATATAAAGACTAATGGAAAAACATACAGTGCCTTGAAAAAGTATTCATACCCCTTGAAATATTCCACATTTTGTCATGTTACAACCAAAACGTAAATTTATTTTATTGGGATTTTATGTGATAGACCAACACAAAGTGGCACATAATTGTGACGTAGAAGTAAAATGATAAATGGTTTTCCAAATTGTTTACAAATAAATATCTGAAAAGTATGGCGTGCATTTTTATTCAGCCCCCTTTACTCTGATACCCCTAACTAAAATCTAGTCTAACCAATTGCCTTCAGAAGTCACCTAATTAGTAAACAGAGTCCACCTGTGTATAATTTATTCTCAGTATAAATACAGCTATTTTGTGAAGCCCTCAGAGGTTTGTTAGAGAACCTTAGTGAACATACAGCATCATAAAGGCCAAGGAACACATCAGACAGGTCAGGTCAGGAATAAAGTTGTGGAGAAGTTTTGAACATCACACGGAGCACAGTTCAATCCATCATCCAAAAAAGTAGAGTATTGCACGACTGCAAACCTAACAAGACATGACCATCCACCTAAACTGACAGGCCGGGCAAGGAGAGCATTAATCAGAGAAGCAGCCAAGAGGCCCATGGTAACTCTGGAGGAGCTGCAGAGATCCACACTGAACATCACCCTGAACACACCATCCCCACCGTGAAACATGGTGGTGACAGCATCATGTTGTGGGAATGCTTTTCTTTAGCAGGAACAGGGAAGCTGGTCAGAGTTGATGGGAAGATGGATGGAGCCAAGTACAGAGCAATCTTATGCCGCGTACACACGAGTGGAATGTCCGACAGAAAAAGTCAGACGGAAGCTTTTCATCATATACTGTATTCTGATCGTGTGTATGCCTCATCGGACTTTTTTTTTCCGAAAATTCTGATGGACCCAGAAATGGAACATGTCCTCAATTTTTTCCGAAGGAACCAATTCCTATCGTGAAAAGCGCTCGTCTGTATGCTGTTCCGACGGACCAAAAACGACGCATGCTCTGAAGCAAGTATAAGACGGGAGCGCTCTGTGTGGTAAAACTAGCATTCGTATTGGAGCTAGCACATTCCTGACGCTGCTAATTCTGTGATCTTTTAATGCAGCACATTCTTTTCTTCTTTATAATGCTAGAAGAATGAAGTTGTTTTGCTGCTCATATTCACACAAGTTCTCACAAACGTATTTCTTCAATACTTATCCTCATCTCATGAATAATATTTTATTTTTTAAAAGCCTGATCTCCATAATAATGTTTACAATTATTTTTTATACTCATCTTTTATAATTTTTTATTTCATCAAGATTTATTTTATGATTAGTTAAAAAAAAAATTTCTAGTGATCTCTATATAATTTGTTTTTTTTGTGTGTCAAGTTACCACAATAACATTATTATCTTGTATTTTTTAGTAACCTCAAGGAGGTTGGTGTCCCTTGTTAATTTGACATTGTCTTTTAGAAAAGTACCTGCCTACTCACAAACAAACTGTCCTTTTTGAAGAAAAACACATAGGAAAGTATTTATTGAAAATAAAATATCCATTTATTCTGGGTAACAAAATAAAGAGGAAGTCAACGCTGGAGAAACTTTTGGAATATGCAAAGCCTTTTGGCCCTCAGGGCACACATCAAGTCTTTGGAAAAGCAAATTAGAAGCTTGAGGAGTCCATATAATAGGGAGCACAATCTGGTCCAGGAATCCCAGAGATCAGGACCAGCAGCAGATGACATATCTGTCCCCAGGCTGGGGTACTACCCCAGCCTGCGTTCTTCTGTCAGACCAGACTGAACCCAGGCCATCACTTTCTTTTCTTCCCTCCACCCTTCCCTCCACGCTTCCCTGCAGCCTTCCTTGGAGGCTGTGGCTCTGGTGGTGGACTTGTGGCAGGAGGAGGAGGATGGGCTTGCTCATATATGTTGCTGTTCTCAGGCAGCTGGCCCATCAACCCCTTCTGAAGGGCATAAAAAAAAAATTCTCTCACAGAGGAGGCGTTGGCCCAATTCCAGCAACCTGGTGGCTAGATAGCAGCCATAGGCCTTTTCAGTGTTGAGGGGCTCCTGGGGAAATCGCTGGCTTCCCTAATGAGGCCCAGTGCTGCCTCCTCCGTCATTGTCCCCTTCCTATGCCTTTTGGTGGTAAGGTAGAGGGGAGGCACCTGAGATTGGGTTAGGCTCCTACTGGGCCCAGCCACCTCCTGGCTGCCAGTGGGCACGGCCTCCTCCTGGCTGACACTTTCAAGACAATCCTCCTGGCTGAGCTCATCCTGTGTATAAAAAAGGGACATAGTTGTAGTTTTTTCTTCATCAATCACACACAATTTTCAGCTCGTGACTTGCAAATTGAATGTTAATAAATAGAAAAGACTATCATTCTGACCCCAGCATTTTTCAAGCTGATCACCAACATTTTTGGCCACTACTGTCTAGTGATATGTATACATCATTTTTTGTATAAAATCATTGATTTGTAAGGAATTCTAACATCTAGTTAACATCATTAATATTAGGACAATAAATATGTCTAAAAAAGAATATACCTGACTCCAGCTGGGCGCATCCACTTCTTCCAGGATGGAAGGCCCAGGTAGTTCCTCGTCAGCCTCTGCTGGGATTGAGGGAACGGTGGAGGGAAGGCTGCAAGGAAGGGTAGAAAGTGATTCCCTGGCTTCAGTCTGTTTGTCCAGAAACCGCAATTTGTTGAAGTACCACAGTCTGGGTACATACACTTACGCTGCTGATGCTCCTGATCTGAGGGATTTCTTGATTTTAATATGCTCCTTCCTATACATGTTCCTCAAGATCCCAATTATAGTTTCCACAAACTTGATGTTTGCATTGGGAACCCGAGTCTTCACAAATTCCAGAAGTCTCTCCAGCGATGAACTCCTAGCTGGTTTATTATAATATAAACTGTGTTTCACCTCCCACAAATTCCTCATCTCCCTGTATCCGTCTATAAAACTGCCCATGAATTCTGGGTCCTTAAAGGTATTCATCTTTGTTGTAAGACAATACACAAGACAAAATAACTAATGTCAGCCTAAACTATCATTATCTTATCCCAATATAGGCCTCAAACTTAAAGCAGTATAGGCCACTGTGATGGGCCAAGTTCACATTTTACCTTCATTTAGCAATGAAGCCACTTCCGTTCGTTTGTCCTCCACACACAGATCGTACGTACGACACATGCGTGTTAGCTCTTTATATACACTGTGCATGCGTGAAACTCCGCCCACGTCGCCCTGCCCCTTCTCTCTTCGGTGCGCAGTAGAAGCAACATGGCGGAGACACAGGTGGTTGCTAATTTTTCAACTAGTGAGGAGGAAAGCCCGGAGCCCCAAACATCCGGGAGAAGGAGATTTAGGGTGACTAACATGGCTTTGAAGAAATGGTGGAGATGGTGGACATCTTGCAGGTGGAGGATTATGATGGGAAACATGGGCTGTACACCCATCCCAATTTGCGCAAGGACCAAATCATGACAACATTTGTGAACACTCTGGAGCAGAATTTTGGGGTACAACGCTCCAAAGACCAATTAAGGTCTGACTTTAAACTGAGGGAGCCAGATCAGTATTGAAGAATAAAGAAGGTGCTTCAAAAAAGTAAGTACTTGTCGTGTGTGATTATTAACTTGCATGCTGCTCCATGTGCTTTTCTTTACTGTTGTACAGTTTTAAATGGCTACTTTCATGTTTGTGGGCACAGTAATCGTTCGTAGGAAACATTGTTCGTAGGAAAAATCGTTCGTTTGAAAATAAATACGATGTACTTAGTTGATACAGGGTTTTGACTACATTTTTGATCATGTTAATTTGTCTTATTAAAAGAAGTTTAGGACATTGTTGTCTAGATGAAACTTGAATGAATTGCAAACTTGATTCAGTGGAATGTAAGGAGAGGACACTCAGGAGCTGTTTACACATCTGGACTCAGGAGCACTAGTGTGGCACACCAGAGCACATTTTTTAGGGTAACCCACACAGGTGCTCCAGTGGATACTTGGGGTGTCTCCATCTGTGAAACTTGGCCAAAAAAGGTAAGTATTCCAGCTTGGTTAAAAGGGGAATAATCATGTCTTCAACTTGGATCTCTGCCCAAACAGACAATTGTACAACACTTCAAAGCAATGTTTCATATTCCTATTTCTGGACTCAAATATCTGTGTGCTAAGTATACCTTTTGTTTCATTCTCATAGGGGAGAAAAGACTCAGACACCACTCAGAGGACACCAGGGACCCCCGACATCGCCAACCAGATTGGCAAATTAGCTCAAGCCCCCCGAGGATCTGGAGGAAGGAGAGGTGGAGGAAGTGGGCATGATTGTCACCCCAACAGGTGAGTGTCTGACACCCCAGCTTCAGGTAATCTATGTATGCCTGAATATTTCTAAATACATGTTTTTTAAACAATTTTTAGGTGATGTGCTGGTTGTTGAAGAGGAAGCAGCAGAACCTTTCACTAGGGCCAGCACCCAAAGGCTCATTCAGGAAATAATGCAATGGAATGGGGAAATCGACAATATTAGAAATAAACTGAACATTATTGAACAGCAAATGAAGAACATGATAGATGTGTTGGGGAGAATATAAATTTTTCCATAATCACATCCTGGTTTTTTATTTTTTTCGACTCCCCAAAAAAGTTTTGTATTGTACGTTTTAAAAGCCAAGAAGATGCATACAGTGTGCCAACATGTGCTACTGTATCTGCCATCAGGGGATCTCAATGTACACGTTTTGTGAGGGCAACCCCTTCCTCATGACTAGTAGGTGAGAGGAAGGGGTTGCACCCCCAAAACACGTCCATTGATCCCCCATGATGGGAGATAGCACATGTTGACATTACCCATTTGGACTCCCAATTTGTGTGCATCTTCAAAATTTGGCTTTTACAGGGGTGACATCACCCCATTGGATTTACGGCAATATCATGACATTTTTGACACTATAATGTCTGATATTGTCTTCAGTTTTTATACATTGAACTTTGTAAGTTCCAGGGTTGTGTATGTTATGTTTTAAAACATGCCTGTTTGTAAAAAAAAAACAAAACAAAACAAAAACATTTTTGAGAAATTTTTTTCTTTAATTTTATAAACGCACATAGGAATGTGCAGAGTAAAAATTTTGAGAAACAACAATGTGTGGCTTCTTCTTTCAATGCTCAATACCAGTTTTGAAAGTAATTTTGTGTTTACAGTGACAATGGGGCTTATTTGCTAAAGGAAAATCCACTTGGCACTACAAGTGCACTAGGAGAACCTAGGAGACAGCCAAAAAGAAAAGCAAGCAATAAAGAAACTTCAAGATTTTATCTGATCATTTTTTTTATTAATAAAAATTAGACATTGTCTGACATTGCAATGGCCCCCCTATCCGTAAAATAATTAACATATTTCTCCCTAACTTCACCAGCGCTTTGGGGGGCCAAGCCAGTACGGCCAGTATTCAGGCCAGTCAGGGAATTCTGTGTAATAAGTTCGGCCTTAGGCCCAACTGAGGCTATATAATTATGTGAATTTTTTCGTAAATAATTGTGAAGTATGCAGCAGCATAGGATGATATGGTTGATTTTATAGTCCGCCATATGGATTGCTATCAGAAACAGGCAGAACCGGCTGGCCATTATCCCGAAGGCATTCTCAATGACTCTTCTCGCTGTGGCTAGCCAGTAGTTAAAAACCCTCCTCTCCGGGGTGAGGGTCCTTTGGGGGAATGGCCTCATCAGGTGCTCGCCCAGACCGAAGGCCTCATCTGCAATAAAGACGAAGGGGAGTCCTTCCACGTTATCAGGTGGCAATGCCAGGCCACCAGTCTGGAGACGCTGGTAAAACTCCATCTGGGCGAAGACTCCTCCACCCGAAATCCGCCCATTCTTCCCCACGTCCACATAGAGGAACTCATAGTGTGCCCACACCACCGCCATTAACACTACACTATTAAACCCCTTATAGTTATAATAGTAAGACCCCGAATGGGGTGGTGGCACAATGTGGACATGCTTCTCATCTATAGCCCCTCCACAATTGGGAAAGTCCCAACGGTCAGCAAAATGGGAGGCCACAGTTTGCCATTCCTGCGGCGCTTAAGGAAACTGTGGAACCAAACAAGAAATAAAAGTACTTTTGCACATAACATTGCAAGCAGATTACACAAAAAATATTCTTGCATAACATCAGTATAACATTTATTTTAAGGAGTATTTAAAGACAAAAATATAAGGCCGACTTATCAGATACCTCACCCCCTCTGATGGCCCATTGATAAAATTGTATGGGGGGGAAGGGTTTGAGGTGACTTTGGGAGCCCAAAAAAAAAAGCCTCCAGCACCTGAATTTAAGGACACACATAACATTTGGACACATTTTAGGGGGTGGGGGAGGGTTATAAATGAATTTAAGGACGCACATAACATTTGGACACATTTTAGGGGGGGAGGGGAGGGTTATAAATGAACTTAAGGACACACATAACATTTGGACACATTTTAGGGAGTGTTATAAATGAATTTTAGGACACAAATAACATTTGGACACATTTTAGGGGGGGAGGGGAGGGTTATAAATGAACTTAGGGACACACATAACATTTGGACACATTTTTTTTTGGGGGGGGGGGGGTTATAAAATGAGTTTAAGGACACACATACACTACCGTTCAAAAGTTTGGGGTCACATTGAAATGTCCTTATTTTTGAAGGAAAAGCACTGTACTTTTAAATGAAGCTAACTTTAAACTAGTCCTAACTTTAAACAAATATACTCTATACATTGCTAATGTGGTAAATGACTATTCTAACTGCAAATGTCTAGTTTTTGGTGCAATATCTACATAGGTGTATAGAGGCCCATTTCCAGCAACTATCACTCCAGTGTTCTAATGGTACAATGTGTTTGCTCATTGGCTCAGAAGGCTAATTGATGATTAGCAAACCCTTGTGCAATCATGTTCACACATCTAAAAACAGTCTAGCTCCTTCCAGAAGCTACAAAACTGACCTTCCTGTGAGCAGATTGAGTTTCTGGAGCATCACATTTGTGGGGTCAATTAAACGCTCAAAATGGCCAGAAAAAGAGAACTTTCATCTGAAACTCGACAGTCTATTCTTGTTCTTAGAAATGAAGGCTATTCCATGCGAGAAATTGCAAAGAAATTGAAGATTTCCTACAACGGTGTGTACTACTCCCTTCAGAGGACAGCACAAACAGGCTCTAACCAGAGTAGAAAAAGAAGTGGGAGGCCGCGTTGCACAACTAAGCAAGAAGATAAGCACATTAGAGTCTCTAGTTTGAGAAACAGACGCCTCACAGGTCCCCAACTGGCATCTTCATTAAATAGTACCCGCAAAACACCAGTGTCAACATCTACAGTGAAGAGGCGGCTGCGGGATTTTGGGCTTCAGGGCAGAGTGGCAAAGAAAAAGCCATATCTGAGACTGGCCAATAAAAGAAAAAGATTAAGATGGGCAAAAGAACACAGACATTGGACAGAGGAAGATTGGAAAAAAGTGTTGTGGACGGATGAATCCAAGTTTGAGGGGTTTGGATCACAAAGAAGAACGTTTGTGAGACGCAGAACAAATGAAAAGATGCTGGAAGAATGCCTGACGCCATCTGTTAAGCATGGTGGAGGTAATGTGATGGTCTGGGGTTGCTTTGGTGCTGGTAAGGTGGGAGCTTTGTACAGGGTAAAAGGGATTCTGAATAAGGAAGGCTATCACTCCATTTTGCAACGCCATACCATACCCAGTGGACAGCGCTTGATTGGAGCCAATTTCATCCTACAACAGGACAATGACCCTAAACACACCTCCAAATTGTGCAAGAACTATTTACAGCAGAAGCAGGCAGCTGGTATTCTATCGGTAATGGAGTGGCCAGCACAGTCACCAGATCTGAACCCCATTGAGCTGTTGTGGGAGCAGCTTGACCGTATGGTACGCCAGAAGTGCCCATCCAACCAATCCAACTTGTGGGAGCTGCTTCTAGAAGCGTGGGGTGCAATTTCTCCAGCTTACCTCAATAAATTAACAGCTAGAATGCCAAAGGTGTGCAATGCTGTAATTGCTGCAAAAGGAGGATTCTTTGATGAAAGCAAAGTTTGATGTAAAAACAATGTTATTTCAAATACAAATCATTATTTCTAACCTTGTCAATGTCTTGACTCTATTTTCTATTCATTTCACAACGTATGGTGGTGAATAAGTGTGACTTTTCATGGAAAACACAAAATTGTTTGGGTGACCCCAAACTTTTGAACGGTAGTGTAACATTTGGACACATTTTAGGGGGTGTTTCGGGGAAAGCAGTACAATGGAGCTGACAATATACATTGTTAAGGGACTTGGCTATAGACTTATATGGGCCCAGGATAGCATGCTGGGGAGGTTAGTGAAGGCAAATGTAGGCCAAAAAAGGAGCATTAAAAGCTGCCAGCATGCATGAGGATAAAGGGGACATCCACAGCATATTCCAATCATGTAATTAGGGAATGATGAAATAAATACAATACATTAGCAAATATTAAATACATATAATGTGATGTTAAAGGAGAAAACTTACCTTAATATAGTCCTTCTGCAGGACCTGAATGATGGCAGAACAGGTCTCTGGAATAATGATCCCCAGAGCCTGGAGGGAGACTCCTGTTGAGAACTTGAGGTCCTGCAGGCTTCTCCCAGTCGCCAAGTACCACAAGGTAACGACTAGCCTCTGCTCCAGAGTGATGGCTTGCTTCATGCAGGTATCCTGCCTGCTTATATAAGGGGTCAGCAAAGCCAACAGACGGTGAAAAATGGGGTCCATCATCCTGAGATAATTCCTGAAATCATCAGGATTATTCTCCTGGATCTCAGGAAGCAAAGGCATGTACGAGAATTGGTCACGCTGGAGTAACCAATTCTTGGTCCATGAACTCCTGCCCACCCTGTTCATGGACTGGGCATGGGTCAAAGAATGAACCCCAACACCAAGCCCCCGCACAGCATGAACTCTACGACTAGTACGTACAGGCAACATGGCTTCAAAATGGTCGGCTGGTCAGAACGAACTTAAATAGGAGTTCCCACTCAAAAAAAATAAAATAAATAAAAGTCAACAGCTACAAATACTGCAGCTGCTGACTTTTAATAATCGGACACTTACCTGTCCCAGTGTCCAGCGATGTGGGGGATCAGAAGCCCCGATCATTTCCCCCTCTGTTCGGTGGCGCTGGCATTGCAACTGTGGGCGCTCGGCTGTGGCTTCACAGCCGGGCACCCACTGCACATGCGCGAGCGGCGCCGCACGCCGTGATTGGCCGCGCAATCATATGGGACCTGTCACGTGTCCCATATGATTGCCAAGAGGGAGGGGGGCAGAGCTGAGCCCTTCCTGCGCTGAGGGGAAGTGATGTCACCAGCCCAGGCACTGAAGGAGGCAGACTACGAGGGACCCCCTAGCAACAGGCATTTAGAGGTGAGTAAAAAAAAAAAAATTTCCAATTTTTTTTTTTTTGGGGTGGAACACAACTTTAACAGAAGGCACTGAAGAACAGCAAGGCCTGTGAAGAGTGAGCTGAAAATCAACAATGAGCAGACAAGAATGCACTGACAAACCAGATACGAACTGACTACACGCACTAAAAACCAGATACAAACCCACAAGCACAAACTGAACAGCAGTAAAACGATCTGAAAAAGCTGGAGTCTGAAAAGCGCAAATCGTCTCTAACCAAACTTCTACTAACACAAGATAAAGACGAGATTAGCAAAAGGAGCCCAAAGGGTGGCACACTGGGTATTGAACTTCCTTTTTCTAGTCCCGTGCTGTACGTCACCTCGTTCTGGACGGTCGGACTTTGGTTTGACCATGTGTAGGCAAGACTGCTTGAATGGAATTTCCGTCGGAGTTCCGTCGGAGAAACCTTCGGAGTTTATTCCGACAGCAAAACCGGTCGTGTCTACAGGGCATTAGAAGAAAACCTGTTAGCGTCTGCAAAAGGCTTGAGACTGGGGCGGAGGTTCACCTTCCAGCAGGACAACGACCCTAAACATACAGCCACAGCTACAATGGAATGGTTTAGACCAAAGCATATTCGTGTGTTAGAATGGCCCAGTCAAAGTCCAGACCTAAATCCAATTGAGAATTTGTGGCAAGAAAATTGCTGTTCACAGATGCTCTCCATCCAAACTGACAGAGCTTGAGCTATTTTGCAGAAAAGAATGGGCAAAAATGTCACTCTGTAGATGTGAAAGCTGGTAGAGACATCCCCAAAAACACTTGCGGCTGTAATTACAGCGAAAGGTGTTTCTACAAAGTATTGACTCAGGGGGGCTAAATATAAATACACACTACACTTTTCACATATTTATTTGTAAAGAAAATTGAAAACCATTTAGCATTTTTCTCCCAGTTCATAATTATGTTCCACTTTGTGTTGGTCTAGCACATAAAAGCCCAATAAAATACAGGTACGTTTTTGATTGTAACATGAGAAAATGTGGAAAATTTCAAGGGGTATGAATACTTTTTCAAGGCACTGTAATTCAACACAGTAGAAAGTATGAAAAAACAGGGATTTTTTTTATCAGTACAAGCTACTTCACTTCTTTTGGTTACTATAGGTTCTGGGGTCTGCATAGAAGCTGTGGCATCTTCTGGGTTCTGGGTCTTCAGGAGGTCTGAGTAGGGGGCCCTCTACTAGATACTATAATAGTCAGCTGAACAATAACTACATTCAATCAGATGCAGTCACTAGTTGCAAATTCAGACAGCCACTGGTGCAGGCAGGAAATTACTCAATTTGCATTGTTTTGGCTAGATGGAGAAATCAAGCAATTTGATATTGGGCTTAAAGTGGACCTTCAACCTAATGTATAAGTCATGTATACACCATTCATTGAACCATCTGTACACAAGCAGGGTTTTCCACACATGCACTATGACGCCTATTAGGGTAGTCAGTAGACTTTGCCATTTTTGTGCATGCGTGAGAAATTACCTGCGTGTGTGCAGATGTACTGAACAGCTCTCCCAGGACCTGAAGGTTGAACAGAGCCTTTCAGCACATCTGCCCATGTGCAATAATGGCGGTGGCAATGGGGGGCAGGGGGCTTTCGCTGGTACAAAGTGGGACTGAAGTTCTGGTTTAATACATATACTGGCCCCAAACTGTCCCCAGCTTTGTGTTGTAATGAACACTTGAAACACTGTAATGTTCTCGTGAATGAAAAAGAAGATTATGTGTTGAAGCCATTTTGTTTTTTTCTTGTATATTGGAACTTTGAACTAGTTTCTGCTGATGGCAACACAGAGAGAAAAAAAGGTCTGCGGTGCACCCCATATTCATCCATATATAGCAGGCATTGTAATATAATATTTAAATAGTATTATTCTTCCAACTCTTTTATAGCATTATATATTAAATTAGGTCTACCTGTTGCTTCTAAAGAACACATTAATCTTAGACCAAACAAAGGGGCAAATGGCAGGGCCAGACTGGGAATAAAATCCAGCCCTGGAAAAAATTTCATACCATGGCATTATTATACCAGCGCAACAGCATAACGTCATTATTTTCTTGTTCATGAAAGGGAAAATCATACATTTTAAAGCACATTTGGAGAGTGTATTATATATAGATAAGACAGATATGAAATCTCATAGGGCTTTATATATATATATAGAGCAAATTCCAGTTAAAAGTGGTAAGTGGTCAATCATCAAGGGGGACCCCAGGAACTCAGAAAACTCAGAACGTGGGGGGGGGGGGGGAATTACCTTCTGCAGAAAGAATACACTAAGGTAAGGGGAGGTGGGTTACTGATATAAGGGGGAAACCCTTTTTATCAGTGCCCCATTACATTACCGTATTGAATCCCCCCTTACATCAGTGACCCCCCCCCCCCCCTTCAGACTGGCCTGTCACTGACCAGTGACTAGTGCTGTCACTGACCTCCTCTTAGGTGCACTGTGCAGGGCTCAGTCAGTCGGCTCCAGCTCGGTGGCTCTGGTTTTATCCTATAGTCTCCTCTCCACAGTCCACACATGTCTGATTTCTCCCATGACCCCCATCCCAGCGGTGCTCCCACTCTGGACTCCTCTCCAGACTCCCTCAGAAACTGCAGACATGATACAGGAGATGGTCAGAGACTGCAGACATGATACAAGAGCTCAATGCAGCCTCACCAGTGCCCATCAAATGCAGCCTCATCAGTGCCAATCAAATGCAGCCTCACTGTGCCCATCAATGCAGCCTCACTGTGCCCATCAAATTCAGCTTTACTGTGCCGTGAATGCAGTCTCACTGTGCCCGTGAATGCAGTCTCACTGTGCCCATGAATGCAGCCTCACTGTGCCCACGAATGCAGCCTCACTATGCCCATCATTGCAGCCCCTCCTGTGCCCCAAGTCCCAGTCTGCAGTCCCTGTCTGTGGGAAGGTGTGTTGTTGATGCTCGGTACGGTACCTTGCATGCCAGCAGGATATCCACGATGGCCAGCAGCAGGCAGGGTCTGTTCTCGTTTTGGATGGGGGCAGTGCTCCTTCCAGAGGATCTGTTTGCTGTGAGATGGAGTGGTCCCTGGCCACCTGCACCTTCAGCCTTCCTCATTTTCTGGCCCCAGTCAGCCTGTCCTCTGGTCCTGGGGAAGTGGAGAGCACTGGGTGGGAGCTGGAGAGAAGGGGGAGCAGAGAGCGCTGGTGGGGTTGGAAAGCACATGGGTGGGGGCACAGAGCAGAGGGGAGTGTAGATCACAGGGGTGGGGAGCAGAGAGCACTGGGGGGGGACTTGAGAGCACTGGGGGTGCCAAAAAGAACAGGGGTGGAGAGCACAGGAGGCTGAGAGCACTAGGGGGGGCTAAGAGTGTGGGGTGGCGAAGAGCACGGGGGGGCAGAAAAACAGGGGTGGAGAGCACTGGGGCTGGAGAGCACTGGGGGGTACAAAGACCAGGGGGGAGTGGAGAGCAATGGGGGGGAGCTTGAGAGCACCAGTGGGGGCCAGAAAGAACATGGGTGAAAAGCACAGGGGACTGGAGAGCACTATGGGGGGCGGAGAGCACTGGTGGGGTTGGAGAGCACATGGGTGGGGGCAAAATGCAGGGGGGAGTGGAGAGTACAGGGATGAGGAGTGGTGAGTGCTAGGGGGAGCTTGAGAGCACTGGAGGGGAGCCAAAAAGAACAGGGGTGGAGAGCACGGGGGGGAGAGAGCACTGGGGGGGCTGGAGAGTGATGGGTGGAGCTTGAGAACACCGGGGGGCCAGAAAGAACAGGGGTGGGGAGAATGAGGGGCTGGAGAGCACTGTGGGGGGCGGAGAGCACTGGGGTGGGGGCTGGAGAGTGATGGGGAGAGCTGGAGAGCACGGGGGGGGAGAAAGAACAGGGGTGGAGAGCAATAGGGGGAGAAAGAACAGGGGTGGAGAGCACTGAGGGGGGAGAAAGAACAGGGGTGGAGAGCACTAAGGGGGGAGAAAGAACAGGGGTGGAGAGCACTGGGGGGGGGAGAAAGAACAGGGGTGGAGAGCACTGGGGGGGAGAAAGAACAGGGGGGAGTGGAGAGCACTGGGATGGTGGCTAGAGAAGGATGGGGAGAGCTGGAGAGCAGGGGGGGCAGAAAGAACAGGGGTGGAGAGAACTGTGGGGGGGCTGGAGAGTGTGGTGGGGGGGCTGGAGAGTGTGGTGGGGGGAGAAGAGCAGGGGGGAGCCAGGGAGCACAAGGAGAACTGGGGAGGCCAGTAAAAGAAGTTGGATAGGAGGATCGGCTTGATTCTCCTCCTCTCCCTCCTGCAAGCATTCAGCGGCTGCATGGAGGAATATAAAAAGCTCATTACTCTATATGCGGCTCCCCTGCCAATCCTCCTATCAAGGCACACAAGGCGGGCTGTATGGGCGGGCATCGCTGGCTGGGTCTGTGTTCGGCGGCGGCGCTGTATTAGGGCATTCTTTTAATTTTTCTTACATCCATAGGCCTCATACTTCTACTAGTGCCACCAATATTTTTTTCTTTAAGTCTACCACAGCCACTCTGCTCAATGGCTAAAACTGGTATGAAAACAAATTTGCTGATTATCTTGGGTCACTCTGTGGTGGCCTCTTAGTTATTGAATGCTGATAGTCTCCTCTGTTCACACACTGAAGTATGCTAAGTAAAAAACAGTAAATAAAAATAACCCAATATCTGTAAAGCTGAGATTGCATTGTACATCCTGTGACTAAGAAGCATCAACGAGGAAGCATCAAACAAGTTGGACCCAGAGTAGGTTCCCCTTTAGCCCCTGTGGTAGAAGTAATCATGCTGACAAACACAGGGGTAACCTGCAAAACCACTCAATTTACCCAGTCATGTTGATGGCCTTTTCCACTACATTTGGAGTCAAAACAGAATCGAAATCATTCAGTTAGCCAAGGGCCTTTTATTGTATGCCATATGATTAACTGAATGCATGCCATATGCATTTGCAAAATAAGATTGTGAATTTACTCCAGCAAATTTGGAAATGATTATGAAGAAAACTTGCCATAAAGGCATCTGAAAATCGAACCCACATACATGTTCATTATTAACACCACATTTCATGGTGATTTATTTATCCCTACTTTTTTAAGCCAGAGACCACAGTACTAAATTAACACTAAGCATGCTATGAATAATATTATATTATTATATATATATGTGTTTGACACATGGGACAAAGTGCAAACATTCAACTAATTATTTAAGAAAACTTGCGCATGTATGAGTAAACATAATTTTATTTGTTACCAACAGACATTCTTTAACAGTAACATGATTGTATACTAAGAACTTTGTTTTCCTGGTGCATCAAGGCAGCATACATATGGGTTGTGACTCCGCCCCCACAACCTGATAGGACTGGTTAACTATAAATCAAAGACAGACCCGGCTCACAGCATTCTCCTTTTTTTCCTCACCTGATCAAGACTGGAGTCGCGAGGTATCCCTTACCACTTGTCGCCCCAGCCAGGTTCAGCCTCTCCTGGGTGGAAGTCCTTCCTGTACAGCCTCTAAACTAAGCTATATGGTTGGAGCCCCATTCTGGTGGTCTGGGGGGCATATTTCAGCCTCTCCTGGGCAGAAGTCCTTCCTGTACAGCCTCTAAATGAGCTAGATGGTTGGAGCCCCATTCTGGTGGTGCAGGCTTCTCAAAGAAAGCTTTAAACAAGCTTTGACGTAAGTGACAGCGTTTCCTTTTGCTTTCCATATGCTTTTTACTTTTCTCTGTGTTATGGGCGTTTGCCATTTCCAAGATGGCTGCAGCAGTGCAAGTACACTGAGCATGAGAGGCAGGAAGTGATGCGGCCTCTGTGTTTCCTGATTAGAGCTTTTCCAGGATGGGGATCTGAACATGCTCAGGCACTGATATCATCGCTAATGGCAAATGTGAGTTCTAAATGGTTTTATGGCATTTTTGGGCAACAAATGATGGAGCTCTCTACTCATGCATGCTGGATGCTTATGTGGTCATTGTTTGCAGGTAGGTTTTCCCTTTTTATGGCATTCACCTGTGTTTTTTCTATCTCCTTCTCAGTGTTGCTCTAGGATCATTGTGCTCTTTATGGCCTTCACCTGGGCTCTTCCTATCCCCTTTTCTATGCTTGCTCTGTGTTGGGCTCAGTTTCCACTAGCGCGACTTGTCACTGCAAAGTCGCATAACAAGCCGTACCGCATGATTTCCAATGAGTACCGTTCATATCTTTGTTCATAGACCTTAAGAATACACAGGCATTGCTTCAAGTTGCATCAAATTGCAGCAAAATCTTGCGACTTTCAGGTCACAATAGTGGAGACTTAGCTTCTGCTGTTTTTCATTTCAGTCTGCTGCTTTGCTCTGTTTCTATGGGAAACGCTGTCCAGCCAGACCACCCATTGCTTTTAAGGTATAGGGATTAGGTAAGTAGTGAAGATTGAGAAACAGAGAGCATCTATAGTCCTAAAAGGACTACACGATGGAGGGAGCCTTCTGACGGTCAAGACAAAGTCACCATCTAAGAACAGACATTGAGGCAATGTTGAATAAACTCATCAACTCACCCCTCATTATCATTGTTCCAAACATCACAAGTTACCAGCCCTAATAGTCGCTGCATTTGTGGTGGAAGGTCATTTGCCCGTCAAGCTAGTGTGTCAAATCTGCCTGGAGCAAGCACTATACAGCCCTGCAAGGACCTCAAGGTGAAGAGATCCTGCTAAAAGCCAGAACAGTCACCGTTCAAAGCGCAGACATACATGCAACATTGATCAATGTCATCTTCTGACCTCTCATTTTGTTTGCCGTTTATGAACACCACAGATTAATAGCCCTAATGGTTGCTGCATACGTGGTGGAAAATCATTGCTTGACAAGCTACAGTGCATAAATTGCCTAGCACTTCCAACCAGAACCAGTAGGTGGTGTGCAAATAGGAAAGCTTGCACAAGCTTTGAAGATTGCCCAATAGAGACTTTTTTTGCAAGGACCGCTAAGGACGCAATTGCCAGGGTTGAAGTAGAGGAAACTCTCCACAAGGTTAGAAAGTACTAATTTCCTTCACTGAACAACTGGAAGAGTTAATCCAGGAAGAATTGAAGGGGTCAGAGAAAAATGCCCTTATAAACAGGCTGTCAAATCTGTATACTCTGAAAAAGCTAGAGGTCAACCTGCTGCAGTCTTCTCCGATGATGGGTGCATCATGAATGTAGCTGGCAAGACATGGCACATTCAAGGAGGCTCTAGTCCAAAAATTATATCTAGATCTGAAGTGCTACTTCATACTGTAGCATCTGCAGGTGCTGGCACACCAGCAATAACCAGCTCACGTACTGAATGAGTCTTAATGGGAGTGGTTTCATAATTGTCAACCAGCTGCTGTACCTGCAGGAAAGTGGCAGGGTCTGCATCCCTTTAGATGTGATTCCCTTTTGGGAGTATCTTAAAAAAAATGAAATTTTTATTGTGGTGGATGCCAAGGAATCTGACTTTTATCTTGGTGCAGACTTCTGGGAAATTATGTTTAGGGGGTGTTATGTACACATTCTGTGTGCAGAGCACCTCCAGATGGTCATGTTTAATTGCAATTTACAGAAAACTGCAGCCCAAAAAAAAAAGTGGTGTAACCCTTTAAATAAGCCCGTCTGGAAGAAGTGAAGAGACAAGGTTTGTAAGAGCTGAAATTGGTGGCATACTCTGTAGTGGATGTGTCAGACATTAATTGATGTTTTTTAAATGCGGCGTTCCCCAAGGTCACGGCAAGGAGTGCATTATGGCTGAAGCCATGGTTGGTGGATTCCGCCAAAAAAAAAAAAAATGGTGCAAGACACCAGAACACAGATCCAATCTATTTGGGAGAAGACAGGATACAGCCACCTCAAGGGTGACCATTAGCAGGTCAGGGCAAATATCATCTGACAAAAAACTGAAAATTCAAAGGTCCAGCATACAGGTGGCGAATCCCAAGTAGACACCAGGAGGCAAGATCCTACGGACCGGGAAAAAGATTAGTAAACAAACCGGAGAAGTACCCAATCTTCATTATTGAAGCCTTAAAGCTCTAAGGCTCCTGTCTTAGGAGAACAGTGGAAGTCCCTTTTAAGGGTGCACTAATCCAGGGGGTGCCTGTGCAAAGCTTTATGCACACACCTGGAGGGAAAACCTTCAGGATCAGTGGGCCATATCAGCTATATTGGGGTGACATTGGCGGAAGTTTAAGGGAGGTCCGCTTTTCTGGTACAATAATTTTTATTGAAAAAGTATAACATGACAAACTCACCCATGCAGGGGCATAATTCAGTGAGCATACCGATCATATAACATTGACAGGTGGGAAGTCCACCTTTCAATCTCTTCCAGTCAGCCAGGCTACCAGAGTTGATGGGAAAGTAAAAAATTCTGTACCCGTTTGTAGCTAGATAGAAAAAAAAAGAAGAGCAATCGTAAAGGTTCCAGTTACCCATTGGAGATGAGGATTCGGTTCACCTCTGTTCCTAGCAAAAATAAAAAATGAAAACCAGGTAATCTGTGCCCAGTGCTAAAGTTTAAAAAAAAAAATGACAAGCAGGACAGGAAGTTAGAGTCGTGCAAGATGGAAAAATTCCAATCAATTATAATATTCATAAATCTGGGAGACTGGATTCTCCTGTAGGTTTATCAGACACCTACTTGTCCTAATTCATCCTGAAGGGAATTTCCATCCTCTGATAGAGAAAGCCAAAGGTACTTTGGGAGTGAAGTCTCTTCCAGCAGAACAGTGCCGGAATATCCTTGGCTCTTCGTAACTGGCCAATTATTTTCAGATGGAACATTATCACATCAGACCCCAGCTAGAAATGTTGGGGGACTCATTTCAAAGACCAGGCTGCTTAAGGTCATGGGATGTTAAGCTTATGAGGAATAGTATTGAATTTCTTGAACCGAGTAGTGTTTAAAGCACTTCTGTCATTCACTCCTTTTAGCAAGAGGAGCAAGATTTGTACTGTGCCTAGGCAGCTTTGGAAGGGTAGAATTCTTAGGCTGTCAGTGGAGCTTCCTGTATCAATAATTGGAAATGTACCATTTTGGCTTAGGAGGTTCTAGTGTCTCTCTCTCCTACTCTTAAGCATTGAATCACCACTGCCCCTTCCAGTGATGACAGATTCGCTCTCTCATGGACAGTTTTGCCATCCAGCTCCAAGAGACTACTTTTGACGGCATGGAAGTTGAGAGGCAGTGGCTACCAAGTCAAGTATGCTCAGTGCAGGTAGTGCCTACCTTGTGTCAAGCCAGAGATGTCTTCATGAAGATTTACCTAAGAATATGGGAAAATGATGCAGATCTCACACAGCAAAAGCCTGGAGTCCTTTATCACCTAAACCAGCCAAGGTTCCACAGTTCTTACAACTGGGGCTGAACAGGGGCCTAGGTTTAAATATGTTTAAAGTTTGAAGTTCCCCTTTGTCTGCACTTGCAGGGGTTTAAGGAGTCCTTAACCCTAAGTGATGCAATTCTTAAAAGGCTTGCATGAAGTTATAGGCCTCCCAGGAAACCATTGTTCCCAATGTGGAACTTGCTTATGGTCCCCATTTCTATCAAAGACTCATTTCTATCCTACAGAATTGACTACACTCTGCAAACCCTAAAGGCCGTATTTCTGGTTGCTACAACCTCTGTGAAGAAGGGTGTCAAAACTACAGGCTTTGCACTCAAGGAGCCTCACTTAAAATTATACCCGGACAGAACAGAATAGTCCTAAAACCCCAGACTGCTTTTATCCATGGGGTGTCTTTCTCCTTCCAATTTAACTAGGAAGTCAATTTTCCGTCTTTCTGGGTTGAGTGGGAACCACATCCCCTGTAGGTTGAGCTAACGCTGGTGACCTGCTTGGCAGCTACCCTTTCATTCAGGAAAGCTGAAATATGTACTCGGTTCCAGCATGGCTTAAGGAAGGGTCAGTCAGCATCAACACGTTCAGTCACCTCCTGGATTGTTCAGACAATTAAAAGAGCCTACTCTTCAAGGCCTTACTGTTTTGGAGGTCTTAAGAGGACATTTAACTGGGGCAGTGCCAGCTCTGTGGACAGGTCAGCGCTGAGTGTCTCCTGAGGTTATTTGCAAGTCAGCAATATGGTCCTCCCAGGACACCTTTATTACACTTTTATAGGTGAACCTGGCTCGCGACAGTAAGGCTCGGTTCACACTAGGACGACTTGGGATCCGACTTGTAAGCCCTCAAGTCGCCCCAAGTCGCCCCAGAAGGAGATTCACATTACAGTGAATGGGAGCGTCTTAATAGACCCTACTGAAGTCGCTCCGACTTCAGAGCGTACTCCCTGTACTACTTGGATCCGACTTGGTAGGCGACCTGTACCATAGAAATCAATGGAAGTCGCCTCCAAGTCGGATCTCTCTCTACAGTTAAGCGACTTTGCAGGCAAAAAATTTTGTTTGCCCAGGCAAACCCCTCCCTCCCAGAGAGCTGATTATCCTGTGATTGGCCACAGCCAAAGTCGCCTGTCCTGGGGGCGACTTGAAGTCGCGTTGTAATTTGCTGAAGTCGCGCTGAAGTCGCGCTGAAGCCGTGTTGAAGTCGCCGTACAAAGTCGCGCTGAAATCGTGTTGCCCCTGTGTGAACCGAGCCTAAAAATAAATTGAACTGTTCAGCCCAGGATCTAAAAATTGATGGAAGAGTTGAGCCCAGGATCTAAAAATAAATTGAACAGTTGAGCCCAGCATTTAAAAATAGATCGAACAGTTGAGCCTAGAATCCAAAAATAAGCAAACAGTTGAGTCCAGGTTAAAAAAATAGATCAAACTGATTGAGCCCAGAATCGAAAAATAGATTGCACAGTGGAGCCTCATATCTAAATAAAAATCAAACAGTTCAGCCCAGGATCTAAAAGTAAATTGAACTGTTGAGCCAAGTAATTTTAGTAAAGCTGTTAACTGTTGCAAGTCTGGTCTGAAGTTATTCAAAGTGGTGCATGGTGGTACATGGCGTATTGAAGGAACAGGCCTGTAAAGCACACACGGGGTACAAAGTCTGCTACAAAGGTTTACCTCGGCAGAAGAGTCAGAGCAGGAGAATGGTTGTCACGGGTAACCATGAACTGGTGGGAATCCATAGCAGATGGTCAATAAATGTTGTACCTGGCGTAGGTGCAGGTCCTCTAGTAGCGAGGGGGTCTGTGTTCTGTCTCCCTCCCTAGCTGTTGGTTCCCCAAAAGCAACGGGGACCGAACCTGCGGTACCCCATATACCTATATGAAACATAGGGAAAGGGGAGGGGGACTCGCAAGTATACCACTAGCATTCGGTCAAATACATTAAACGACCAATATTAAATCCTTTACCCGCTTGGGTTTTGCTGCTGTAACCATAGCATATAAGTTAAAAGGAAAGGGGGATTGGGGGGATATAGCCCAATAGGGGCAGGCTAAAAAAAGGGGTTACAAATAGCAACAATTATCAATCGTAGGATTATACAAAAAAAACTTTATTTCTATTATAGTTGTAAAAGTTAATACAAGATAATTATTAAAGTGCAGTGTATTAAAACCGATTGATTTCAATTGGACATAGAACAAAATGTCCACAGACAATTATGACATATAGGACAAACATAAAACAATACATATACCAATGGCCAAGTCCGGACGTATTGTTTTAGTCCACTGCCACCATGTTCAAAAATCTCTATTTTAAATAGTTGGAATGGGATCAAATATGTTCCCTGTTAGAACAATAATTAGATGGTCAGCTGTGGGCTAATTCAATTATGGAGTAGGGAGAAGGTAAGTGAATGTGTGCTAGTCAGAAGAAAAAATACATATGCTCACGATAAATATTAGGGCTAGTGACCAACAATAGCAAGCTGCATGTTCATCTTGGTAGCGCTAAAGGTAAAGAATTATAGCTGACAAAAAAGCACACTGGCAAAGTCTTATGAGAATTCCCTCCAATGTAAAGTTGTCTGTAGCTGTCTACAAGTTTATACAAGTAGGTTGCCAAAAGTCCAATTCTGATACAAGGGGATGCCAAAAAAGATTTCACTAATTGCATTAGCGATTTAAACACTGATACTCAGCTCTAGTAGTCATAAGTATTTAAGACATAGTAGTCACTCAATGGCATAGATCTGAGGCACACGACATAATCCAATCATGACAGCAGCTAGCTTATGTGTCGATAATTTGACTTGTGTTTTATACTGTGTAATGGTACATTACCACTCCGTTCGGAAACTGCACTGTTGCTTTCAGCGGTTCTAATATGTAGTTAGTCCCTTTGCACATTAATAATGTGCGGTAGTATACTGTGGAGAGGAAGTAAACCTCTTTCACTGCCTTTTGCCGCGGCTGCTGATAAGTGCTTGTGTCCGGTCAGTTATTTGTAGACATTGCTGCTGTCAGTCTCGTAAGCTATAGTGATCGTGATCTCTCTGCTCATCATTCGTATCACTCCCAAGGCGTCCTTGGACTGGGCAGCGTTGTGACGTCCGAGATGAAGCTACGCCATTACACACGGCGAAACGCGTTGACGTCACAACGCTGCCCAGTCCAAGGATGCCTTGGGAGTGATACAAATGATGAGTGGAGAGATCACGATCACTATGGCTTACGAGACTGACAGCAGCAATATCTACAAATAACTGACCGGACACAAGCACTCATCAGCAGCCGCGGCAACAGGCAGTGAAAGAGGTTTACTTCCTCTCCACAGCATACTACCGCACATTATTATTGTGCAAAAGGGACTAACTACATATTGGAACCGCTGAAAGCAACAGTGCAGTTTCCGAACGGAGTGGTAATGTACCATTACACAGTATAAAACACCAGTCAAATTATCGACACATAAGCTAACCTGCTGTCATGATTGGATTATGTCGTGTGGCTCAGATCTATGCCATTGAGTGACTACTATATCTTAAATACTTATGACTACTAGAGCTGAGTATCAGTGTTTAAATCGCTATTAAATCGCTAATGCGATTAGTGAAGTCTTTTTTGGCATCCCCTTGTTTTAGGATTGGACTTTTGGCAACATACTTGTATAAACTTGTAGACAGCTACATTCAACTTTACCTTGGAGAAAATTCTCATAAGACTTTGCCAGTGTGCTTTTTTGTCAGCTCTAAATCTTTACCTTTAGTGCTACCAGGGCTTTTTTTTCTCAGAGAATAGGTGCAGGAACTAAACCATGCCCATCACACACACATACCTGCTAAATGGCATCAAATAGTAGCTCTTCCCTCTGCATACAACCCCCTCCCTTCACTGCCCTCATCTTCTACCCCCTCCTTAAAAGCTTCACCATCTGTCATATGTCTTACCTTTGTTGCAACATTAAGCTGAAACACCTATCCGGCTGTAGTACCTCCCAGCATACTATACTACAGTCACTTGCAAGGGAGATCATGCAGTAGGAGCATCAACAACTGGTCGCCAGGGAAAAAATGGAGACCACAGAGGGTGCAGCCTACCACGCACTCTGTCCTGCCTATGACTGCACTGAACCCTGGGCACCTGTTCTGTATCTCCCTTGTTCCTGTCAGGCACTCAGTGGGATCTGTGCAGGAGATCTGACCCATGGGAGCTACTAGGAGATAAGCTATCACTTGTAAACGCAGAAGCTAGACCTCAGTGTTACCAAGTGATAGTGGTGAGCAGGGAGCAGAAGACCTGAGCCATAGGTGGTGGAACTGAGTTCCCCCTAGTTCCTGCTGAAAAAAAGCCCTGAGCACTACCAAGATGAACATGCAGCTTGCTATTGTTGGTCACTAGCCCTAATATTTATCCTGGGCAGATATATTTTTTCTTCTGACTAGCACACGTTCACTTTCCTTCTCCCCACTCCCTAATTGAATTAGCCCACAGCTGACCATCTAATTATTGTTCTAACAGGGAACATATTTGATCCCATTCCAACTATTTAAATAGAGATTTTTGAACATGGTGGCAGTGGACTAAAACAATACGTCTGGACTTGGCCAGTGGTATATGTATTGTTTTATGTTTGTCCTATATGTCATAACTGTCTGTGGACATTGTGTTCTATGTCCAATTGAAATTGATCTGTTTTAATGCACTGCACTTTAATAATTATCATGTATTAACTTTTACAAGTATAATAGAAATAAAGTTGTTTTTTGTATAATCCTACGATTGATAATTGTTGCTATTTGTAACCCCATATACCTAGCCACATGATACGGAAGAGCAGAAGAAGTTAGTTATGTGCACGCATGAGGTCTGCACTAAGTGCAAGGTGGGTCCCCATTCTGTCACTGAGAGTGAGGTGGCAGAGATATGCTGGACTGGTAGAGAGGGCATAGGTTTAGCAATGTTACTCCCTGCTAAATGTAATATTTATCGAGGAAGGTGTGTAGTAACATGGGACAAGACACTCCACAGAGGATACAGTGGGGCAAAAAAGTATTTAGTCGGCCACCAATTGTGCAAGTAATTGTCATCATAGGTATACCTCAACCAAAGAACACCATACCTACTGTGAAGCATGGGGGTGGCAACATCATGCTTTGGGGCTGTTTCTCTGCAAAGGGAACAGGACGACTGATCCGTGTACATGAAAAAATGAATGGGGCCATGTATCGTGAGACTTTGAGTGCAAACCTCCTCCCATCAGCAAGGGCATTGAAGAAGAAACATGGCTGGGTCTTTCAGCATAACATTGATCCCAAACACACCGCCCGGGCAATGAAGGAGTGGCTTCATAAGAAGCATTTCAAGGTCCTGGAGTGACCTAGCCAGTCACCAGATCTCAACCCCATAGAAAACCTTTGGAAGGAGTTGAAAGTCCGTGTTGCCCACCGACAGCCCCAAAACATCACTGCTCTAGCGGAGATCTGCATGGAGGAATGGGCCAACGTACCAGCAACAGTGTGTGACAACCTTGTGAAGACTTACAGAAAACGTTTGACCTCTGTCATTGCCAACAAAGGATATATTTCTTTAAAAAATCAGACAATCTGATTTGTCTGGATTTGTTTCCACATTTTGTCTCTCATAGTTGAGGTATACCTATGATGACAATTACACCCCTCTCTCATCTTTTTAAGTGGGAGAACTTCCACAATTGGTGGCTGACTAAATACTTTTTTGCCCCACTGTATATTGTATTGGATATTACATCACTGCACACTGTGTACGTTGGTACCTCCATATTATTGACTTTCATATGAATGAGCATGCACACGCAAGAAAGGTACCCCCACGTGCAGGACTAGTAGGCCCCATCAGGGATCTAAAATTAGATTGGACAAATGAACCCAGGATCTAAAAATGGATTGAACTGTTAAGCCAGGATCAAAAAATAAATTCAACTGTTCACCTCAGGATCTAAACATTGATCAAAGAGTTGAGCCCAGGATCTTAAAATAAATTGAACAGTTAAGCCTAGGATTTAAAAATAGATCGAGCAGTTGAACCCAGTATCTAAAATTAGACCAAACTGTTGAGCCCAGGATCTAAAAATGAATTGAACAGTTGAACCCAGGATTTTAAAAAGATCAAACAGTTGATCCTAGGATGTAAAATTAGACCAAACTGTTCAGCCCAGGATCTAAAAATAGATTAAACAGTTGAGCCCAGGATCTAAAGTAGGTCAAGCTGTTAGGCGCAGGATCTAAAAATATATTGAACAGTCGAGCCTAGGATCTAAAAAAATGAACAGTTGAGCCCAGGATTAAAAAATGATCAAACAGTTGAGCCCAGGATCTGAAAATAGATTGAATTGTTGAGCCCAGGATCTTCTAAAAGTGTATAAAACAGTTGCTTCTGTGATCTAAAAATAGATCGTACCATTGATCCTAGGATTTAAAAATGGATCAAACAGTTGAGACCAGGATCTAAAAATAGGTTGAACAACTGAGTCCAGGATCTAAAAATAAATTGCATTTTAACGCATCTGTGAAAGGCTCAGAGATTCAGAAAAAGGTATCAAAATGGGCTGAAAAGTACCCAAAAGGGATGCAACAATGCTTAAAATACAAAAAAAAGTAATGAAAATTAACAGGCCACATCCTGTTTTGGAAGCCTCCCTTTCAGTTTCAGGTAATGACAGTTTAAAACCCCATACACACTATTAGATTTTCTGCAGATTTTTGTCTTCAGATTTACCAAAACCATATAATATGAGGTCAAACCTTCAGTGCCGGTTCACACTACCGCGACTTGGGATCCGACTTGTCAGACCTCAAGTCGCCCCAAGTCGCTTGACATCTGAAAGTCCATGTAAGTGAATGAGAGCCGTCTATATATACGCTACTGAAGTCGCTCCGACTTCAGAAAAGGTCCCTGTACTACTTCAAGGCGACTTGTAGGCGACTTGTACCCATTGATTTCAATGGAAGTCGCCTACAAGTCGGATCATGGTGAAGCGACTTCACAGGAAGAGAAGATGGTTTTTTCAAGCAAACCCCTCCCTCCCCCAGAGCTGATTGTTGTTTGATTGGCCACTGGAAAGTTGCCTGTACTGGAGGCGACTTGAAGTCGCCTTGTAAGTCGCCCCAAGTCGCCCCAAGTCGCGCTGTCGTGTCGCCCTCAGGTCGTGTCCAGGTCGCCTCGCAAAGTCGCGGCCAGAGTCGTGTTGCCCCTGTGTGAACCGGCGCTAAGAGTTTCAATTTGTATGCAATGAGGCAGGCCCTTGCACTACATGGTTTTTGTAAATCTGAAGACAAAAATCTGCAGAAAATCTAATAGTGTGTATGGGGTCTTAGACTTAAATCAACTCATATCAAATCCCTTTGGTCATTTCATGGTAGAATTAGGCAAAAAAAGGACTTTTAAAAAAAAAAAAAAAACATTAATGGGAAGTAACCTTTTAAGGTAGTGCCTCTTGAAATTTTCACACGTCTGCAAAGATACTGAAAATGTGTCAAAATTGACTCAGAAGTCCCCAAAGGGGATGCAACAATTGTTAAAATGTAATAAAACTCATGGAAAAAGTGGTTAGAAGGCCTGGGTTTTTAAGACTGGAAACAACTTATACAAAATCCCTCTGGTCATCCCATAGTAAAGTCATGCCAAAAAGAGCAAATATAAATAAATATACTAAAAAAGAAAATTAGGGGTAGTGCCCCTTAAATTTGCACACGTCTGCAAAAGGTTTAGAGATGCAGAAAAGGTGTCAAAATGGGCTCAAAGGTTCCTTAAAGGTATGCAACCATGCTTAAGATACAAAGAAGAGTCATGGAAAATGGAGTTAAAAGGCCAGCTTTTGGAAGCCTCACTTTCTCAGTCAACTGCTAGAGTTTTTAGGAATCAACTCCCTCTGGACATTCCATGGTAAAATTAAGCCAAAAAGGAATAAAAAATCAGGTGTAGTGTCCCTTTAAACGGTTAAGCCAAGATCTAGAACAGTGTTTCTCAACTCCAGTCCTCAAGGCACCCCAACAGGTCATGTTTTCAGGATTCCCCTCAGATGAAATGGCCGTGGTAATTACTAAGGCAGTGAAACTGATCAAATCAGCTGTGCAAAATAATGGAGAGCCTGAAAACATGACCTGTTGAGGCACCTTGAGGACCGGAGTTGAGAAGCAGTGATCTAGAAACAGATCGAACAGTTGCGCCCAGTGTCTAAAAATAGTTCAAACAGTTGAACCCAGGTTCAACTCAGACAGCTGAGGCACTCGTGGACATCGCTAGAGAGAGATGGGGCTCAAGTAACTATTAGGGGGGCTGAGGGGGACTGCTGCACACAGAAGGTTTTTTTTTTTATCTTAATGCATTAAGATAAAAAAAACCCTTCTGACATCACAACCACTTTAAAGAAAACTATATGCTGTATGGTCAAAAATCTTTAACCTCCCATTGGCCACACCCCAAACCTCTTGATTGGTCAGAACCTTTCTGTCAACACACTTTAACATCAAACAAGGAACAACAACTAAGATCTGTGAGAGGCACTGACTTATCTTATGCTCATTGATTGGACTCGAATACATCATCGCGTGGCCCCGCCCTTTAGTTGTTTAAGAACTGTCGGACAGCAGGAGCCAGAGGTGGGTTTGGACCTGTTTTCTTTTCCAGGTTGGCAGCAGCGTTCATCGTAATTGACGATGGATTTACTTGAGGGACATTGCTTTTGTTTTTTGTTTTTTTTAACTGTCAAAAACAATCTTTTTCTTTACTTTTTTTTTGGTGAATGAGTAGAGGTACAATTTCCCCCTACTCATTCACATAGGGGGCGCCAGGATCTGGGGCCTCTTTGTTAACGGGGGATTCTAGATTCTAAGAAGTCCCCTGTACACCGACCCCCACAACCATTGGCCAGGGTTGTGGGAAAGAGGCCCTTGTCTCCATCAACATGGGGACAAGGTGTTTTGGGGGGCCCCAAAGCACCCCCCATATTGAGGGCATGTAGCCTGGTATGGTTCAGGAAGGGGGGGTGCTCCCTCGTCCCCCCTTCCTGGTCTGCAAGACTCCATGCTCGGATAAGGGTCTGGTATGGATTGTGGGGGGGACCCCACGCTGTTTTTCTTTAAATTTTGGCATGGGGTTCCCCTTTATATTCATACCAGACCAGAAGGGTCTGGTATGGCTGGTAGGGGGGGAGTTGTTTTTTTAATAAATTCATGTTCAAATCTGAGGATATGTATGATTCAGATGCATTCCTATAGAAGGCAATGAGCCTGGAATTCACATTTGAAATGCACCGCAGTGCTCAGAAAATGCACAGGACTCTTTAAATTTGCAGTGAATTTGCACTGCCGCTGCATGTAGATATGTGAACAGGCTCCATAGAAAGCGAGTTTGGTTCACATATCATGCGAATCAGATGTGGATCAAAATGCATCCAATTCGCATGTATGTGCAAGTCTGCTCATACCTCAACCATATAAAAAAAAAAAGAGAGAAAATTTGCCCCGGGACTTTAAATGAGGTGAATTACTTAATACAAAATAAACATGATTTATAAATGTATTTAAAAAAAGGAGATACAATAGTCATCATATTACATCCAATGCAGATATGCAGATACAATAATTTCAAGCCAACATGAACGTTTCAGATATAAATACATGATTGAAAACAAGGCATCTTATAAACTCGACAGGTTTCGTGAGTGACTGCTCACTTCCTCAGAAGTGGATGCACATAAAACATGTCTATAAAATAAAACATCAGTTTTAGAGTATATACCATAGTAATAATATATAATGAATTTTAGGTTATAGGGGACACCATTTTAAGGGACCCCATACTTACAATTGGCTGGGTTTGAATGCTATGCTGAAGGTGAATGCAGCATATGTGAGCTAGAAATTTGTCCATCCATAAATGTCATCCAAAGTGATTGCTATAAAGAAATGTGTAAAAAGATATAAAAATATATATGTGTCTAGTTATTTGTTATTGCAAAGTACCAAAGTGACATAGTATGGGAAGTATGAACAAAAAATAATAAATAGGTGGAGTGTAGAGAATGCAAGAAATCGCTGTAACTAGATTCAGAAAGAATCAAGCAGAAGGATCCATATGAGAACAAGTAGTAAAAAAGAAGAAATATATTAAGTAGTGTGTCCTTAAAAATGTATGACTAATAGGGATGGAGGTGCATCACTGGTAGCACCAAACCATTTCTTTATTTTTGCTCATACCTCAACTGCTTTTTAGCTGCAAAGTGATTTATCAGGAATCATTAGGGTGAGTTAGGCAATATATGAGTTAAGGTATGTTGGAACCAGAATTAACAGTAATCTACTAATGGGAACCATAGGCACAACTGCAAACGTTTGCCATGTCCAATATTGCAGTTTATGAAGAGAACACCAAGGAATTTTGGCATTCACTGGGAGATATTACTGTATTATATTCTCAGAAGCACAGTAAAGGGGGTAATTGCATTCTCAGATAAAATGTATAGTAATGTCTACCTGCCCAAATGAATGCACCATTGCAAAGTCATGGGGGTATGAAAAAACATAATTAATTATACAGCATAGAATTAACATGCTGTTATGTGTAAATGACAGGCGCACTTTAAAACAAATAGTCATTAGCCTCTTTGAAATGAGAGGTAGCACAAAAAAGCTGTGTTTGAATAGGTGCTTCAATAACAGGAATAGCTGCAAGAAATGCCGTGACACGTTACCATGTAATATTGTAGTAAATTGTTAACAATGTTTTGTTATAAATAATGAGAGAATTACATTTAGCTAGCATATATAACTCAGCCTAAAAAGCACATCATTCAAACATTTATTTCCACTGAAAGTAATTGCTTGCAGCTTATAAGAACTATATGCTCATGTTAGACTTCATTGAAAATGACAAGTAGGTTAATTGAAAGAAATGAAAATATGACCCTTTTCTTCATTGCCTGACAAGATGTGGAGGCACGAAGTTTAATTTTGTTATTATGCTCTGCAGAGCTGTGAGGAGAGCCACAGCAATCACTAGGAGCACTTCTTAACAATTGGAGATGCAGTGAATTGCTCTGGATTAGTTCTGATTAGAAAATGCCCAGAGCATCCTATTTCCTTAGCAGGCCTGTCGCTGAACTGAGGACCCAACTGAACACATGGCAGGCATGGAAAATGTGAATCTCCTGCAACATGGAATTAGGGACATTTCACTATGTGGCCCGGAAACCAGTAGCAGCTGTATTATCTGCAGACATGGCAGAAGTACATTGAAATACTGGATTACATACTGGATTTTGCAGCAACATCAATTGAAATTGTTATTTACTTTTCTATACCTATCATTTTGTCTTGAATTTTTAAAGATAGTCAAGTCCTGTTCCTGAAAATATCCCTTTCCTGACAGACTCCATGGCAGCCTACGTGTAGGTTAACCCCGCCTCCTCTCCAATGCTATAGGACCCCATTCCCATAAATGAGCACTCACCACTAGCTGCTGCGTTCTTTTTTTGTCCTCCTCCAATGAACCTACACATGACGTTCACGTCCGATCGGATGGATCCGAGATGTTGGCATACCTCATGCGGTGTGGCTCAGAGCCCAGCCACGGGTGGGCGAGTAGCGTCTAGAGGCTGGAGTAATACCCCTATGGTGGAAGGGATGGTCGCCTCTGTTTGCCGAATGGATGGACGCATCAACGGCTGGCAAGGTCTGCAATGGTGTCCGTTTTTGTTTTTTCTCCATGGCAGTTGTTTGTGTATTCTGTCATCCCCTCTAAACTCTTATAAGTCGGTCCTGTGGCTTACTTTGGTCGTTGTCCAGCCGTTTTACCCCTCATGGTGGCTGGAGCGCTTGTGCGTTCCAGCTCGCCTCGGCACTTCCGGGTGCGGCCGTTTTAACCGTTCACGCATGCGCTGTAGCCTCCTCAGGACCAAGGCTTGGCTCGCGCGTGCGCAGAGTGGCGGGACGCTCGGCAGCCGCGCATGCACAGTAGGGCCACGCCCCACAGCGCAGGCGCGAGGTGGGGGCGATGACGTCACGGGCGGGGGATTTAAAATCGGCTCCTAGCTCCTGCAGATTAGGAACTCCCTGACAGTGAGAGGGAGTGGAGCCGAGCAGTTTTCCCCAGCCCTGGTCTCAGGTAAGAGACTTCTTTACTGTGTCTAGCAGCTATGAGTGTGGCTCTGCCTGGGACATATATATATTTATTTATTAAAAAAAAAAAACTTGGTAAATAATAAATAAATATTAAAAAAGAGAGATTTTTATTTTATATCTTTTCTGGGGGCAAGTTTATTTTATTATTCCCCTCACTGGCTTTTTAAGGGCATTTTTTGTCTACAATCATCCGTACTGTGTCGCTCTTCGTCCAAGATCATGGACAAGTCAACGCCTTTAAGTGGCCAGCCCTCACGCACAAGGTATGTGCTTGTGAGGGGTGGGGTTGAGGTACAGTCGAAAATGTTTGCTTTTGCTGATGTTGTGTCTTGCCTCCCCCCCTTTCTTTTTTCAGCCATTCTAGATCGGACCCTCAGATCATGGTCCAGAATGCACCAGACCTTGCTAGCCCACAATACCACTCGTCATCTAGATCTAGACGAGACTCTCCAGACACCGCTCCTACCGTCATGACAGCCGCTCTGACCGGAGAGCCTGCTGGGGATGTGGAACACGAGTTCCGGAGGGCAAGTCACTGTGTGACCGTTGCTATGCGGTTAGGGAAAAAGAGACGGAGAACCTGCGTTTGGAGTCTCTTGTGAAACGTGTGGTGCAACAATCCCTGAAAGAAATGGATTCACCCCACACGCTGTGCCAGTCCACTACTTTATCTGGCCCTCCGGCTGACGAGGCCCATGGCGGTCCAGGCACTTCCCAGCCCTACGTTGCCTCTCTTGACTCTTCGGATGATGAACCTCAAGAAGAAGAGGACATCGGAGGCTTTGACTTCGGTATGGTTTCACCATTAATCAAGGCAATCAAGGAGGCCCTCAAGTGGGAAGACCCCTCCACCCCCCCCCCCAGCTAAACAGAAGAAGTTCTTTAAATATCTGGGGAAGGAACATTCAAACTTTCCGCTCCTTTCTGAACTAAAAGACATCATAGATGAGGAATGGAGTAAGACGGACAAGAAGTCCTCCATGTCAAATAAAACCTCCAGATTATATCCCTTCAAGTCAGAAGAGGTGAAGTATCTGGAAAATGCTCCCCTTGTGGACGCAGCCTTAATGCGTCTGGCCAAACATGTTACTCTCCCTTTGGAAGATGCGGTGTGCTTCAAAGATGGTCATGAAAGAAGGATAGACCAGGATTTGAAGAAAATTTACGGGCTGGCCGGCACGGCCTGTACACCGGCCCTGGCACTTGCAGCCATGTCGAAGGCCATGGAGGCCTGGACGGAGAATGTAGATTCCTTCCTTAAGGGTGTCTCGGAGGAGCTGGCCAGAAGTTCAGCAGCTGCAGAACTGAAACTAGCGGCAGTCTTCCTGGGGGAGGCGACCATCGATTTGATCCGCCTATTGGCGCGAATTATGTTGTCATCGTTCACGGCCACACGGGCTTTATGGTTGCGTCCTTGGCTCGCTGACCTGGTCTCCAAGCAAGCCTGGTGTAAAATCCCCTTTGAGGGATCTTCACTGTCCAGCAACAAGTTAGATGATGCCATAACGCGGGCCACGGGTGATAAGTCAGGCTTCCTCCCCCAGGACAGGCGTCTACTTGGACGGAAGAAATCCCAGTATAGAAGACGCACTCCGGAGCGCTCCAGGGAAGCATGCTCATACAAGCCTGGCCGTGACTTCAGGAAAAATTGGAGCAGAGGGCAGGCATCCTTTCGTAAGCCTGCTAAAGGCCAGACATCCAGCGGTCGTGAGTAGGCAAGGTTTTTTTGAGATTGCGCCCGCCCAGGCGGGTCGGGTGGGGGCTCGTCTGCTCCTCTTCCGGCACGTCTGGGTGGCCTCAATCTCGGACTTTTGGGTTATAAGGACAGTCTCGTCAGGTCACAGATGGACCTTCTCCAGTACTCCTCCCCCCAGATTCGTCTCCACTCTTCTTCCTCGTTGGGAGGAACAGAGACAAGTGTTGTTGTCCTCTGTGGACCTTCTGAAGACTCAGGGAGCAGTGGTACACGTCCCAAAGGATGAATGGTTCCAGGGGATATACTCCCCTCTCTTCATAGTCCAGAAAAAGAGTGGCTCTTGGCGCCCAGTCATAGACCTGACCTACCTCAACAAATTCATAGAGCATGGAAAATTCAAAATGGAAACCCCGTCAACCATCCAGCGAGCCATACAGCCAGGCAATTGGATGATTTCAATCGACTTGAAGGACGCTTATTTCCACGTTCCAGTGGAAAAGAAGTTTTACAAATATCTCCGATTCCAAGTCGGGCAAGATCATCTACAATTTATCTGCCTCCCCTTCGGGCTGACAACGTCCTCCTGGGTCTTTTCAAAGGTTCTCCTAGCCACAGTGGCTCTCATAAGATTAAAAGGGGTATTAAAAGGGGTACGACTTTACCATTACCTCAACGACCTCCTAGTATTGTCTCAAAACAGAGAGCAGTTGCTGGCTGACCGGGAACAAGTGATCTCCACCCTGTCCAGCTTCGGGTGGCTCCTGAACTTAGGGAAAAGTCATCTAGACCCAGCTCAACGTCTAATATACCTAGGAGCTCAGTTTGACACAGTGGAAAACACCATCTCCCTTCCACTACAGAAAATCCCGACTGTTCGAGAAAGAATTTCCCGGGCCCTACACGCCCCGCGCCTGAAAGCCTCCCAGTGCCTGGAAATTGTTGGGACGATGATCTCCACGACTCCCATGGTCAAATGTACCTTGTGGAGATTACGTCCCTTTCAGTCAGGTCTCCTACAGCAATGGAAGACAGGGGACAAGAATCAAGTTATCCACATAACATCGACAATGAGGAACAGCCTCTTCTGGTGGCTTCAGCGCAAAAACCTTCTGACTTGCCACTCCATTGCTCCCATCTCTTGGGTCACGGTCACGACCGATGCCAGCAGTACCGGTTGGGGAGCCCTCCTGCGGATCGAACCTTGCTCAGGGCAAGTGGGACACCTGCCTCCCCGACCCAGGTTCGAATGTCCTGGAACTTCGAGCGGCCTGGTGTGCCCTACAGTCCTTCTCTCAACTGCTGAAAGGGGAGTCAGTGTTGTTAAGGATGGACAACACCACAGCGGTCTCTTATGTGAAGAGGCAAGGGGGTACTTGGAGTTCCACACTCCTTTGGGAAGTCTAGCCCATTCTATCATGGGCACAGAAGAACCTTTCCAACATCTCAGCAGTCTTCGTTCCAGGAGTCCAAAACACTCAAGCGGACTTCCCATCACGTACCGAGTTGGACAACGAGTGGTCCCTTCATGTACAGACGTTCAAGTAGATCTTTTCACTGGGAATCGATCCCGAAGTAGATCTGATCGCTTCCCTCTGCAACTTCAAGCTGAAGAAATTTTATACCAGGGACCGCTGCAGCCAGGCCTTCGGAACAGACGCCCTGACGGACCAGTGGAGGTTCAGGAGGGCGTATGCCTTTCCGCCACTTCCAGTTATCCTGAGATTCCTGCAGAGGCTCCAAGTGGAAGCAGTCGAAGTGGTGACAATAGCTCCCTATTGGCCGCACAGGCCTTGGTTCCCTCTTCTTGTCCAACTCAGTTTCCGGGACCCAGTGCATCTCCCTCTCAGGCCGGACCTTCTTTCTCAGGGGTCAGTCCTGCACCCTTGTCCGGCAGTGCTGAGACTGATGGTCTGGTTCTTGAGAGGGAGAGGCTAGAATCCCTTGGCTGTGCTTCTAACGTGATCTCCACCCTCATGAGTTCAAGAAGATCTAGCACAAATAAGGTCTATGGTAGAATTTGGTCCAAATTCGTGGAATTTTGCTCTTCTAAGGGCAGGTCTTTTAGACATCCAGAAGTCCAAGATGTTCTCAGCTTCCTTCAAACAGGCCTATATCTACCTTTATCTATCCGCTCTCTTAGAGTCCAAGTATCTGCGCTATCGGCCTTCTCCGGTTCTTGGTGAGCGGTTCATCCTTTGATTCGGCAATTTTTTCGCGGGGCATCAAGGCTCAAGCCCCAAAGGAAATCCAGATTTCCCAAGTGGGACCTTCCACTTGTCCTTGACTCAATCTCTGGACTCAGTACTACGGGGCCCTCCCCAGTCTCCATCAAGGACTTTTCAGCAAAAGTCGCCATCTTAGTAGCCGTCACCTCGGCTAAAAGGGTCTCTGAGATCGGATCACTGGGTCATGAAGAACCCTTCTTGACGTTTTTCCCGGACCGTGTAGTTCTCATTCCTATGCTGGGTTCAAACCCGAAAGTGTCTTCGGTGTTCTACGAGAATCAGGAGATCGTCTTCCCTACGTTCATGTCCCCGGGGTCCACTGAAACTCACCCTCTGGATGTAGGCGAAGCTATAAAGAAATATCTGAAAGTTACTTCTCCCTTTAGACGTTCTGATCATCTCTTAGTCTTACACTCGGGCAACAATAAAGGGAAGAAAGCCAGGACACTCGCAGCCTGGATCGTGCAGACCATCCAGCAAGCATACAGGGCTAAGGGCTTGGCTCCTCCAGAGGCGGTGGCAGCTCACTCCACCAGGGGAATGGCAGCCTCGTGGGCGGCGGCTCTACATGTGGCTCCAGACACCATTTGCAAAGCGGCCGGTTGGGCCTCTATTAACACATTTATGGCTCATTACTGCATAGAGCCTGCATCTCTGTCTTCTGTAAACTTTTGTTTGATAATCCTATCAGTTGATAGGACAAATTAAAATTATGATTTGTTTAGCATACCCACCCAAGTGGTTGGCTAGTTATTTCCCACACGTAGGCTGCCATGAAGTCTGTCAGGAAAAAGGAAAATTTATTATCAAATACTTGCCATATTTTGCTAAAGTCAATTTTTGCCACTAGGTGGAGCTCATAATAAGTATTAAGCTCCTATTTACTATGATGTTCATTTCCATCTAGTGGCCCCAATGCAGTATTTTCCTAATTTCTTTAAATCAAGGGTCCCCAACCCCCGGTTCGTGGCCTGCAGGAGTTGGGCAGCGCGGCAGCGGGTGGGCGGCAGCTGAGCATGCCAGCACAACCTGCACTGCCACCCTTCGGACCAACAGAAAATGCTCGCTCCGCTTCTCCCAGCACCACTACTCCCTTCCCTCTCTGTGGCCAAGAAGAAGGAAAAGGGGAGGGAGGAGAGCCAGCAGGATCTCATAGAGCACTAGTGAGGCACAGGCTGTGCTCCCAACACCTCAGCCCCCCCCCCCCCCCCCCCGAGGTGACAGGCTGCTGCCAAACACCCATCTGGTGTCCTCATGCTTTTGCTTAGATCTTGCATTTCTGGAATAGCCATGCTGGTGAATATGTGGAATAAGTTTGAACTGCTCACTCCTCCCTTTACCCCCTTTTTTATCTAGGTGGTCATGGTGCCTCCCTGTAATCACTGTTACTCTCTCGCTGACACTCACATTGCGGCATGTAATATGTTCTGTCAAATCACTCTGTCCAGCAGACATACTCTTTTCTCTGATTTATTTCCTGGAAATATCACTCCATCCTGTCCCCTAACTGTTTTGGATCATCCACAGAGTGAGACAACAATTATGTGGAGGGTCTGTCTTCCACGTGGTGGGTCCCTGGTGCCAAGGAAGTCGGGGACCACTGCTATAAATGATACATTAGACATGGAGAAAAAATTAACCTGAGAATAATTGTCTTTGTCCCCAAACTGCACAGAATGAATGTACATGCAGTTTTATTTTTAATAAATACATCCCTTGGTGTGCTGTTTTTAAACATTTTTTAAATTATGCCTGTTTTTGAGTGTTTTTAAAAGCATGGTCTAAATTTGGGTTTCTCAACCAGGGTTCCTTCAAAGATTGCTACCAGTTCCTTGAGCAATGACCAATTTTTGCCTCACAGATAAGTTCCCACTGACACCAATTATCTTTTTAATTATCTGTAAGGGGGAAATTCTTCCGAATGACCAAAAATATAAGGAGCACTCTTTCCACTGAGTTGTAGATATAGAAATTTTTAACAGGAGTTCCGTGAGACTAGAAAGTTATTTTAAGCGTTCCTCTGTGTGTAAAAGGTTGAGAAAGGTTAAGAAAGCCTGGTCCAAATTCACAAAAGCAAAACCTTTTAACCACTTTCCGCCCGCCATATAGCAAAACGACGAAGGAAAGTGGTTCTGTTATCCTGACTGGGCATCATATGACGTCCAGCAGGATAAGCCACGCCTGCAGTCTGACACATCGCATCTCCAATCGAGGTAAAGAGCCTATGACGTAGGCTCTTTACCATGTGATCAGCTGTGTCCAATCACAGCTGATCACAGTATAAACAGGAAAAGCTGTGTATCGGCTTTTCCTCTACTCGCACTGACAGGTGCGAGTAGAGGAGAGCCGATCGGCAGCTCTCTTGACAGGGGGGGGGGTCTGCGCTGATTGATGCAGCCCCCTCAAGGATGCCCACCTATGACCACCAGGTAAGCCCACTAGAGCCCACCAGGGATGCCAATCAGTGCCCATTAGGGATGGCACTCTGTGCCCATTAGTATTGCCTGCCAGTGCCTCTTGATGAGTGCCTATGAGTGCCCATCAGTGCCATCTATCAGTGCTGATTATCAGTACCGTCAATCAGTGCCTATAAGTGCTGCATATAAGTGCCTCATCAGTGCCAATCAGTAATGCCTCATCAGTGCCCGTAAGTGCAGCCTCATCAGTGCCCATCAGTGAAGGAGAAAACTTACTCATTTACAAAGTTTTGTAACAGAAGAAAAACGTTTTCTTTTTTAAAATTTCCGGTCTTTTTTTATTTATAGCGCAAAACATAAAAACCCCAGTGGTGATCAAATACCACCAAAAGAAAGCTCTATGTGTGGGAAAAAAATGATAAAAATTTTGTTTGGGTACAGCATCGCATGACCGCGCAATTGTCATTCAAAATGTGACAGTGCTGAAAGCTCAAAATTGGTCTGGGCAGGAAGGTGTATAAGTGCCCAGTATTGAAGTGGTTAAAGCAATTCTTTACTTTGTTAATGTTTACAGAAATTATTGCCAAATATAAGTTAATCAGCTATAAAACAACTCCCAAAAGCGTAATCAAAAACCCTGCTCCAGCCTGTCCCCAGAAACCCAGTTATGCCACCATTGCACGCCACTATTTCACCTCTTATATGGCACAGCAAAAGTGAAGCCAAGCTCTTAATCACAAACCATACATTAGGCGCCACTTCCCTTCCTGTTACTATCATATATCTGCAATATGTCTGTTCATTCACCTAATTTATATTAAGTAAAATGAGTTCAGCATTGAATATTGTCTTCTAGAGCAGTGGTCTCCAATCCTTTATCCAGCCCTCACGGCACTATTACTCCCAATTACACCAATGATGAGGAACTTTTCCTCCCACTAACACCAATTATGAGGCATTATTCTTCCACTGACACCAAAGACGGGGCGATATTCTTCCCACTGACACCATTGATGGGGCACTATTCCTCCCACTGACACCATTTTCTACTCCCACTGGCCACAATGTGGCCCCCCCTAAAGTCTAAAGGGCAGTAAAATGGCCCTTTATTTAGAAAGTTTGGAGACCCCTGTTCTAGAGACATGAACCACCTCACTAATACATATGATATAGGAAGAGTAAGGGACAGATACATGAACATCTATACTGTATATAGGCATACACATAATTATGCACATATATTTATTTCACTGCTACTTTAAAAAATATCATAAAGAGCATTGTTATTTTAATGAAATGAGGGTCATAATGCATGTTATGTTTTGTTATACTAGCCTCAGGAGAAGACTTGGATAAAGCAACTGCAAATGATACCACTGTATAATCCAATAGCTTCTGGGCCGGCCTAAATGGCACCCTGGTGTGCTTTTTCATGCAAAAAAACAGAATGGCAATTGCCTCAACTTGATCTCCTCAGCTGCTTCTGATAATGACAGCAAACCCCCTCAGTGACAGGCGTTAAAATTAGGTCAGGCACAAAAAAACTTTTTTAAATGCTCAAATACATTGTATAGTGGATACTTATCCAATCTACACGTGTGAACAAAAAACATATTTTTACTAACAGTATTTTATCTAGACACCCGTATAATGAAAATTAAAACAAAAAAGAACACACTTATGCAGACAACATCTGATCAAACTGGTTTGCTTTTAATTACTTTTGTAGCAAGGTCCTAGGCCTCCTTTGGTCTAATGAGAACCTCCAGGGCCAAAGACAGCTGACATCCTTCTGTATGTGGTGGGTTGTGCGGCATGGTGGGTGCAGAGTAGTTAAAGTTATTGGGCGCCAGACACTTCTTGAATGCAAAAGAAAGTTTATTTCTCTTAACAATCTTTTTGGGGGAAAGAGGGTTAGGGCCAGGACACCCTTAGGTAGTTGCAAGATTAGTTGTCAGACCCTGATACTTCGATAGGGCAGCATGCAGGGAAAGGCATGCAGAAAGATGCCACATCTGCATGTGCAGGAATGCTGTCTCCTATGGCAACAGTCTTTAAAAGTTCCTAACACAAACGTAACAGTTCCTTTCTCTTTCACTACAATTCCTTCTTGTTCTTCGGCCCACTGAGCTCCCGGTCTTTCACTAGGCCCACTGATTCACTGTCACTGAATCCCTTGATCTCCTCCAATCCTCATGGTGATATCTTCCCCAAGCTTCACCCCCCCCCCCCCCTGCTTCTCTGCTGCGTCCCTAGTCCCTAGCTTGGCACTCTAGATACCTCTCAAGCTTCACCCACGCTGGCCTGCTCGGTCCCTGGCTTGACTGCTCCTCTACAAGCGTCACCTCCGCTGGCTGGGTCCCTGGCTTGATTCCCGCCAAAGTCTCCCGATTCTTCACCATCCCAGGTTGGTGAGAATGTTGCTCCGGTACTTGCTTCAGTTACTCACTGTGGTCCCTGGTGTTAAGCGGAAAGTCCCTTACTGGTGACAGCTTCCCCTCTATCTCCGACCACGACAGGTTCTCTAGCCAGCAGAACCATCACTTCTGGTTGGACTGCAAGCCGCAGTCCTAACCCTGCGCTGCTCTCTTGCTTCTGGATAGGCCCTCAGACAGCCTAGCAGCCAGATGTGCCCAGGATAGGCCCAATCTCTGGCCTAGCAACCCAGGCAATACAGCACACGTTCACCCAGACAGCCGTCCAGGTGGCACAGAACATAGATCACCTGACTCCACCTGAATATATAGGCTCTCCCAGCAGGCCAAGGGATTCAAGAAAACCCCTGCCCATTGGCTGAGATGCTCCATTACCCATAACCTGACCTTGCATTACCCTTCTGATATCTAGTACCACCTAGTGGTAGAAGAGAAAAGTGCAACAAGACCAAACTTAGGGAGAAATTATTAGATCTCTATCAATCCACCAGGATAACTACTCCTGGCAAGTAAATTTGTGAGGAGCAACCCTGCCTAAACTACAGCTGAAAGAAAAGATTCTATCACATATTATTTTTTTTAACAAGGTTACCTAGAGAAATGTATCATAGCCTACCTATTGTACAGTTTTTAAAACCTACATGCCTGGTCACTATATAAAAACTATGAAAAAATATATACTTTTTCTTCTCAAGGCCTTTAGCACAGCTCTGGGGCATATTGCCATCTCACTATTTTCACATGTGGGCCCATATTAATCATCAATTAAAAAAATTATTAATAGCCAATAGAAGCAGTTCATAACCTTTTTACAATTACAGGTCCACAGTGGATTGCCCAATATGTTCCTATACCTCTTTCGCAAGTTGAAATCGTCAAAACATTGTCACTGTTCTGTTTAGGGCCAATTCACTCTATGTGTAGTTAACTGCATTTTTCCTCATGAAAAAAAACTCAGGCAACTACAATGACACACAGAGAACATTA
Source organism: Lithobates septentrionalis (assembly GCA_037952835.1). NCBI lineage: Eukaryota > Metazoa > Chordata > Amphibia > Anura > Ranidae > Lithobates > Lithobates septentrionalis. The sequence continues at coordinate 936,877 of JBBDGP010000934.1, forward strand.
CTTTTCTGTGTGTCACGATTAGACCAGAACGCAGTGTTACAATGCATTCCAACAGGATTGCATAATATTGTACCGCTCAGTCCTGCATGTCACTGCACAGCAAGTGTCACTGCAACTGTTGTGCAGTGACATGCATGAAGTCTCACATTGTACACTTCAAATAAAGTTCTGTTAAAGAAGTTGTGTGATGCAACAAAACACGTATCACACTGCCCTCTGCCACATGGATCTGCAGCTCAAACGCTATGCGGGGCAGCAACGGTTTGGGCTGCACAGCAGTGTGAATGGGCCCTAAGTGCCAGTATTGTTTCAAGAGATATCAATAGCTTGGTTTTACTTTATATATAGATAGAAAAGAACAGCAGAAATAAAATCATAAGAATGTGTAGCAAGGTCCCAGGCCTCCTTCGGTCTAATGAGAACCTCCAGGGCCAGAGACAGCTGACATCCTTCTGTATGTAGTGGGTTGTGAGGCATAGAGGCATATGCAGTTCCAATGTAGTTAACCAGTAGTACAGAGTCTCCTTTTGTATTCGCCATAATGACAAAGTGATTGAAAACCCTTTGGTAGAACCAATATTATTTGCATTAGTTCAACAAATGGATGTGAAAACAGATAACAACGGGGACCTTCATTCCCCGGTTCTTTGCTGTATTTCAATGGTAACAACTTACACATAAGATTTTTAAGGCGATGGGGTTTTAACGGCTCCGCCAGCAGTGGAACACTTCTTCCCTTAAGGTGGGGAAGTGAACAGATTTTCGAGGCTTGATGCATGATGGCTACTTTGCATAACAGTCACTTTATTCATTTTGTACATTCTCCCTTCCCTCTTCAGGTGCCACTGGGGAGGGATCCGGGACAGTTCACCTTGTTTCATCCGTGATGAGTGAATATACTGGGCCAGACGAGTAATGACCGTGGGGCCACCTCCTTCCGCAACCGCAACACCCAAGGTAGTAGCCGAGGCAGATTCTTGAATCTCAGTAGCAGGGAGAGGGGTTACCAGCACCACCTGTTCCGGACTATCGGTCACTTTGGGTGTCTCAGAAGGAATGCTGGCAGCGGAAACGAACACTTGCACTGCATTGTCTGCAAGCTCACTAGACACATCTGGTTCTTCGGAGGAAGAGTTAGTCTGGGCCGAAGTAGGACTGCCCGAATCAGCAGCTTTGGTACTGGATGTGGGTTCCTCTACTGAGGCATATCCACGAGCCCAATCTGCCCTCATTACCCGCAATGGTAGTGGGGGCCTAGCAGCTATCAGCAGCAGTTCTCTGCATTGACAGCACTGAGGCAGAAACATGGCAAACCTGGAACACTGCCAGCAGACGATACCCATGGCTGTGAGGCTTTGAGAAATGTACAGGGCATTTTTACCCTTCGGTGCCATCCGAATACCTGTATCCGTAATCCTAGTTCCAGAGGCGAAGAAAAGGGCGATTTCCGTGGGTCATATTTGGCCGACATGAGTTGAGGGGCTTCAAATCCTGGAGCTCCCATGTGTCCTTTCAGGCCACAAAGTCTCAGCATGAGGACCCAAGATGACAACTCGAACAGTAATACGTCCTCCTCTACAGAGTGGGAACTCCTCCCCCTGCCAACGGATTGGTGCATGTGGCGCCCGCCTTCTTCATGCTGTGGCGCGCCAAAACTGCACTGGAGTCCATTTTGAAGTCTGAATTAACCCTCACAGCGCTGGTGGGAAGTGTCAAAAGACCAGGCTGATCCTCTCCCCTGAGCAGTAAGACTTGTTGGTTCTTCCCCACATTGATAGTACACACGACAGCACAGTCCATTATAAGTATAAAAGTTACTTGCCACCTTCCCACGGAGCCAGACTTAATCCTGATGAAGCTTAGGCTGGTTGCTAGCGGTGATGGCTGCAGAGATAACGCCTTAGCCCCACGTTGGGTGCCAAATGTAGCAAAGTCTCAGGCCTCCTTCGGTCTAATGAGAACCTCCAGGGCCAGAGATAGCTGACATCCTTCTGTATCTAGTGGGTTGTGAGGCATAGTAGGTGCAAAGATGGTGAAAGTCATTGGGCGCCAGACACTTCTTGGATGTAAAAGAGGTTTTATTTCTCTTAACAGTCTTTTTTTGTATTTTGGGGGGAGAGAGGGTTAGGTCCAGGACACCCTTAGGTAGTTGCAAATTAATTTAGCAGACTCTGAGACTTCAATAGGAGGACAGCCGTGCAGGGAAAGGCCTCTAGCAAGAAGCCCCATCTGCACGTGCATTAATGCTGTCTCCTGTGGCAACGGTCTTTAACAGTTCCTAACACAAAGCGTAACAGTCCTTTCATCTTCACTACAACTTCTCCTTGTAGTTCTTCCATACACTGAGCTCCCGGTCTCTCTCTAGACCCACTGATTCACTGCCACTGAAACCCTTGAGCTCCTCCAATCTTCACGGTGGTATCTTCCTCAAGCGTCACCCCCGCTTCTCTGCTGGGTCCCTAGCTTGACACTCTAGATACCTCTCAAGCTTCACCCACGCTGGCCCGCTCGGTCCCTATCTTGACACTCAAGGCTGCTCTGCAAGCGTCACCACCGCTGGCTGGGTCCCTGGCTTGATTCCCACTGAAGTTTACAGATTCTTCACTGTCCCCATCTGGTGATAATGCTGCTCTGGTACTTGCTTCAGTTACTCACTGTGGTCCCTGGTAATAAGGCGGATAGTCCTTTACTGGCGACAGCTTCCCCTCTACCTCCGACCACGACTGGTTCTCTGGAAGGGAGAACTGTCAATTTTGGTTGGACTGCAAGCCGCAATCCCAACCCTGTGCTGCTCTCTTGCTTCTGGATAGGCCCTCAGACAGTCTAGCAGCCAGACGCCCCCAGGATAGGCCCAATCCCCGGCCTAGCAGCCCGGGGCACACGACGCACGTCCACCCAGACAGCCGTCCAGGTGGCATAGAACCCAGATCACCTGACTCCACCCGAATATATATAGGTTCTCCCGGCAGGCCAAGGGATTCAAGAAATCCCATATACTCATAACCTGACCTTGCGTTGCCCTTCTCGGATCTAGTAGGGATGAGCCGAACACCCCCCTGTTCGGTTCGCACCAGAACATGTGAACAGGAAAAAAGTTCGCTCGAACACCGTTAAAGTCTATGGGACACGAACATGAATAATCAAAAGTGCTAATTTTAAAGGCTTATATGCAAGTTATTGTCATAAAAAGTGTTTGGGGACCCGGGTCCTGCCCCAGGGGACAAGGATCAATGCAAAAAAAAGTTTTAAAAACGGCCGTTTTTTCAGGAGCAGTGATTTTAATAATGCTTAAAGTCAAACAATAAAAGTGTAATATCCCTTTAAATTTCCTACCTGGGGGGTGTCTATAGTATGCCTGTAAAGGGGCGCATGTTTCCCGTGTTTAGAACAGTCTGACAGCAAAATGACATTTCGAAGGAAAAAACCCATTTAAAACTACCCACGGCTATTGCATTGTCGACAATACACATAGAAGTTCATTGATAAAAACGGCATGGGAATTCCTCACAGGGAAACCCCGAACCAAAATTTTAAAAAAAAAAGACGTGGGAGTCCCCCTAAATTCCATACCAGGCCCTTCAGGTCTGGTATGGATATTAAGGGGAACCCCGGCCAAAATTTTAAAAAAAAATGACGTGGGGTTCCCCCTAAATTCCATACCAGACCCTTCAGGTCTGGTATGGATTTTAAGGGGAACCCCGCGCCAAAAAAAATAAAAAAAACGGCGTGGGGTCCCCCCAAAAATCCATACCAGACCCTTATCTGAGCACGCAACCTGGCAGGCCGCAGGAAAAGAGGGGGGGATGAGAGTGCGGCCCCCCTCCTGAACTGTACCAGGCCACATGCCCTCAACATTGGGAGGGTGCTTTGGGGTAGCCCCCCAAAACACCTTGTCCCCATGTTGATGAGGACAAGGGCCTCATCCCCACAACCCTGGCCGGTGGTTGTGGGGGTCTGCGGGTGGGGGGCTTATCAGAATCTGGAAGCCCCCTTTAACAAGGGGACCCCAGATCCCAGCCCCCCCCTGTGTGAAATGGTAAGGGGGTACTTACCCCTAGCATTTCACTAAAAAACTGTCAGAAATGTTAAAAATGACAAGAGACAGTTTTTGACAATTCCTTTATTTAAATGCTTCTTCTTTCTTCTATCTTCCTTCATCTTCTTCTGGTTCTTCTGGCTCTTCTGGTTCTTCCTCCGGCGTTCTCGTCCAGCATCTCCTCCGCGGCGTCTTCTATCTTCTTCTCCTCGGGCTGCTCCGCACCTATGGCATGGGGGGAGGCTCCCGCTCTTCTCTTCATCTTCTTCTTCATCCTCTTCTCTTCTTCCTTCTTCTCTTCTTCATTTTCTTCTTCGGGCCGCTCCGCACCCATGCTGGCATGGAGGGAGGCTCCCGCTGTGTGACGGCGTCTCCTCGTCTGAAGGTTCTTAAATAACGGGGGGCGGGGCCACCCGGTGACCCCGCCCCCCTCTGACGCACTGTGACTTGACGGGACTTTCCTGTGACGTCACGGGGAATGCCACAGGTAAGTCCCGTCATGTCCCGTGCGTCAGAGGGGGTGGGGTTACCGGGTGGCCCCACCCCCCGTTATTTAAGAACCGTCAGACGAGGAGACGCCATCACACAGCGGGAGCCTCCCTCCATGCCAGCATGGATGCGGAGCGGCCCGGAGAAGAAAATGAAGAAGAGAAGAAGAGAAGAAGAGAAGAAGAGAAGAGGATGAAGAAGAAGAAGAAGAGAAGAGCGGGAGCCTCCCCCCATGCCATGGGTGCGGAGCGGCCCGAGGAGAAGAAGATAGAAGATCCTCCGCGGAGGAGATGCTGGACGAGAACGCCGGAGGAAGAACCAGAAGCGCCAGAAGAACCAGAAGAAGATGAAGGAAGATAGAAGAAAGAAGAAGCATTTAAATAAAGGAATTGTCAAAAACTGTCTCTTGTCATTTTTAAAATTTTTGACAGTTTTTTAGTGAAATGGTAGGGGTAAGTACCCCCTTACCATTTCACACAGGGGGGGGGGGCTGGGATCTGGGGGTCCCCTTGTTAAAGGGGGCTTCCAGATTCCGATAAGCCAACCCGCCCGCAGACCCCCACAACCACCGGCCAGGGTTGTGGGGATGAGGCCCTTGTCCTCATCAACATGGGGACAAGGTGTTTTGGGGGGCTACCCCAAAGCAACCTCCCAATCTTGAGGGCATGTGGCCTGGTACGGTTTAGGAGGGGGGGCCGCACTCTCGTCCCCCCTCTTTTCCTGCGGCCTGCCAGGTTGCGTGCTCGGATAAGGGTCTGGTATGGATTTTTGGGGGGACCCCACGCGTTTTGTTTTTTTTTTGGCGTGGGGTTCCCCTTAAAATCCATACCAGACCTGAAGGGTCTGGTATGGAATTTAGAGGAACCCCACGTCATTTTTTTTAAAATTTTGGTTCGGGTTTTCCCTGTGGGGAATTCCCATGCCGTTTTTATCAATGAACTTCTATGTGTATTGTCGACAATGCAATAGCCGCGGGTAGTTTTAAATGGGTTTTTTCCTTCGAAATGTCATTTTGCTGTCAGACTGTTCTAAACACGGGAAACATGCGCCCCTTTACAGGCATATTATAGACACCCCCCAGGTACGAAATTTAAAGGGATATTACACTTTTATTGTTTGACTTTAAGCATTATTAAAATCACTGCTCCTGAAAAAACGGCCGTTTTTAAAACTTTTTTTTGCATTAATCCATGTCCCCTGGGGCAGGACCCGGGTCCCCAAACACTTTTTATGACAATAACTTGCATATAAGCCTTTAAAATTGGCACTTTTGATTTCTCCCATAGACTTTTAAAGGGTGTTCTGTGGCATTCGAATTTGCCACGAACACCCCAAATTGTTTGCTGTTCGGCGAACTTGCGAACAGCCAATGTTCGAATCGAACATGAGTTCGACTCGAACTCAAAGCTCATCCCTAGTATCTAGTACCACCAAGTATCTGGCCACCTAGTGGTAGTAGAGAAAAGTGCAACAAGGCCAAACTTAGGGAGAAATGAATAGATCTCTAGCAATCAACCAGGATAACTACTCCTGGCAAGTAAATTTGTAAGGAGCAACCCTACCTTAACTCCAGGGTGCTATAAATGTTATTATATATTTTTTTTTAAATAAAAGGGGCAAGTTGCAAATATAAAAGCAAGCTACAACTGCTACAACTAGAGAGATATTCCGGTTTCTTTTCAAAACAGTTACTAACAATGTGATATGTGACTTTTTGAAATCTGACACAGTAAGTTGATTTCTCCACTTTGACTTCAGGTTTAATAATTCAGAGAATCCTGTTTCGATTTTTAAAATATTTTTCTGAACTCCAGTTCTATACTCTCATGAATTGATTTTCATACTCCCTCTCCCCCCCTTTTCCCAGGGGGTGAGGATACAATCCAGTCCAGTGTTTCTCAACCTTTTTTCAATCAAGGCACCCTTTAACCACTTCAGCCCCGGAAGATTTTCCCCCTTAATGACCAGGCCATTTTTTGCGATACAGCACTGCATCGCTTTAACTGACAATTGCACCGCCGTGTGACGTTGTACCCAAACAAAATGTATGTGCTTTTTTCCCCACAAATAGAGCTTTCTTTTGGTGGTATTTGATCACCCCTGCAGTTTTTATTTTTTGCGCTATAAACTAAAAAAAGAGCACCAATTTTGAAAAAAAACACACTATTTTTTTTTTTACTACTTTTTACTATAATAAATCTCCCCAAAATTTCAAAAAAAGTAAAAATTTGTTCATCAGTTTAGGCCGTTATATATTCTGCTACATATTTTTGGTAAAAAAAATTGCAATAAGCTTACATTGATTGGCTTGCGCAAAAGTTATAGCGTCTACAAAATAGGGGATAGATTTATGGCATTTTTATTTTTTTTTTTACTAGTAATGGCGGCGATCTGCGTTTTTTTTATCAGGACTGAGACATTGCGACGGACAAATCAAACACTTTTGTGGGACCATTGACATTTATACAGTGATCAGTGCTATAAATAGACACTGATTCCTGTATAAATGTCACTGGCAGGGAAGGGGTTAACACTAGGGGGTGATCAAGGGGTTAAATGTGTTCCCTATGTGTGTTCTAACTGTGGGAGGAATGTGGCTGACTAGAGGAGGAGAGAGATTGCTGTACCTACACACAATCTGTCTCATCTCCCCTGACAGAACAGGGATTTGTGTGTTTACACACACAGATCCTGGTTCTCGCTCTGTCACGAGCGATCGCGGGTGCCCGGCGGTCAACGCGTCATCGGCTCCGGGGACATGCTGCGTGCCTGCTACAGCGTCTTAAAGAGCCGACGTACAGCTACGACGGCTCGCACAGGGGAGCCAACCTGCCGCAGTATAACTGCAGTGGCTGTTCAGGAAGGGGTTAAAATTACTGTATGCACAATCTTGAGGAACCCCAATCTTAAATGTAAAAAACAAAACTAATATTTTTTTTTTTTTAGGCAAAAATCTGTTTATTGAACAAAAAGGATTACATACAAACTATCATTTTGACAGTTATCCAGGTGATTAAATGACATTACCAATTATAATAAAAAAAAAACCCAGTTGCTTCCCTTACATCTATGAATATTGGTCTAAGACAACATTATTGGTATCATATACAGCAGTTTAACTCTACATAACATTCGTATTAAAGTGTAGACAGCTTTATTAACCTTTATTATATTTATTGTGCTGTTAGGTTATAGGGGAGGAGAACAAATCGTGAAGGTCTGGAATCCCTCATATTCAGTTGAGTTAATGAAGGGGAGGTTTGTTGAGTCTGTCATGTTTAGAGTTTTGTTTATACACATGTTTCGGGTGCTTTTAGCCACCTGTCCCAGATCTTGTCGTACTTAGATGGGCACCCCCTATTGGAGTACATGAGTTTCTTGTATGGCAGAACTTTATTAATTTCTATTAGCCATTGCACAAACTCCGGCGGATTGGGTCTCATCCAGAATCTGGCTATGACTTTGCGAGCAGAGAAAAGTGTTTCGTGCAAAAATATTTTTGTGAATTTATCAAAATCTGGATCCGGAAAAATTCCGAGAAGACATGGCTTTGCCTGCAGTGTGATGGGGGAGCCCATTTTGTCATGTAGGAATTGCACCACTTGCATCCAAAAGGCCTGAATCTTAGGGCATTGCCACAGTAGATGAAAATAGGTACCCTCTGCCTGACTACACATTTGGCAATTAGTAGATTGGTTGCTTTTGTATTTGGAGACTCTAGTGCCCCGTACACACGGTCGGATTTTCCGATTGAAAATGTGTGATAGGACCTTGTTGTCGGAAATTCCGACCGTGTGTTGGCTCCATCACACATTTTCCATCGGATTTTCCGACACACAAAGTTTGAGAGCAGGCTATAAATTTTTCCGACAACAAAATCCGTTGTCGGAATTTCCGATAGTGTGTAGACAAATTCGACGCACAAAGTGCCACGCATGCTCAGAATAAATAAAGAGATGAAAGCTATTGGCTACTGCCCCGTTTATAGTCCCGACGTACGTGTTTTACGTCACCGCGTTCAGAATGATCGAATTTTCCGACAACTTTGTGTGACCGTGTGTATGCAAGACAAGTTTGAGCCAACATCCGTCGGAAAAAATCCTAGGATTTTGTTGTCGAATGTCCGAACAAAGTCCGACGGTGTGTACGCCCTATAATGGGTGTGAGATAAGCTCTATGTATTATGAATATTTGTGTTAAGCGGTCCGATAGTTTAGGAGACACTAGTTTGCATGTCGCTCCACTCGGAGTCCTCCAAGGGGCTCAGCTCTCCCTCCCACCTGGTCTTAATTGCATATGCAGATGAAGTTGCCTGAGGGAGTGTTAGCATGCTGTAGAATTGCGAAATCAATTTCTTTGGATCAGGGCATTTTACTGCTGCCAGTAGGGGGTTATCATTCAAATTTAGATCATCTAGGGGAAATTGTGCCTGAAAGGCATGTCGTAATTGTATATATCTGTAAAACATTTGGTCTGGTAGTGCGAATTCCGTTTTTAAGCTATTGAAAGACTTTAGTTTTCCGTTTTGAGTGATTTGGGCCAGATATACTATTCCCCTTGAACTCCACACTCTATTATCTTGTAGGAGGTTAAACTCTGGTAAGGACTTATTTTGCCAAAGATGAGTGCAGCTAAGGGGGGACATAATACTCATCCTGTCAGAGGCCAGTTCCCACACCCTTCTGTATTGATATAAAAGTGATCTTCGATCATCCTTTTGGCCTTTGTCTCTCCCCCTACCCGTTATTGCTACCAGGGAGTCTAGAGTCTGCCTAGTCCATTTTGGACAAAGAGAGTGTAGGAATCTTTCCCTGTCAACTTTGTCAATATGAAAAATTTGCGAAAGTTGGGCCGCCACATAATAAGCATTAAAATCAGGTAGCGCCATTCCGGCTAGATCCGTGGGGTGTTTTAGTTTATGCCAGGGGAGTTTGTGCCTATTGTTGCCCCAGACAAACGGTTTGATGAGGTTCTCAAATATTTTGAAATGCTTAAGCACCAAGTACACTGGCGAGTGCCAAAGCATATACAGGACCTTTGGTAGCAGGACCATTTTTAATAAATTTATTCGGCCCATCACTCCCAGTGGGAGACGGGCCTATGCCTGTGTCTTTTGCCTGAGCATTTCCTGCAGTGGCGTAATATTAAGCAAAATGTAATCTGATGGGGTTCGGGTGGTGCGTATTCCTAGATACTTTATGGTATCTACTCTTTGCAGAGGAAGTAAAGCCCTATCTTTAGGTGGTGGAAAACTATCTAGGGGAAGGATTTGGGACTTGTCCCAATTGATTCGGAGTCCGGAGAATGTACCGAAACGTTCTATAAGGGCCAGAGCTAGTGGTAGGGAATCCTCAGAGTCATCTAGATATAACAGGGTATCATCAGCATATGTGCTTATTTTTTCCACTATCTCACCTCTCCGTAGGCCCACTATTCCTGGATGTTCCCGTATATCTATTGCAAGGGGCTCTGCCGCCAGTGCATACAGCAACGGCGACAAAGGGCACCCCTGTCTCGTACCCCTGGATAGAGGGAATTGCTCCGAGGACCATCCATTCGCCAGAACTCTTGCCACTGGATCCTGGTACAGGAGCTGGATCCATTTTATAAATCTGGGCCCTAGTCCAAACCTGTCCAGACAGGTCCACAGATACCTCCATTCGACTGAGTCGGATGCCTTGGGGCAGTGTCCAAGGCAACGACTATTCTGGACCCAACATTGTCATGCCTCATCTGGAAATTGATAAACAGCCTCCGGAGGTTGAAAGACGTGTTTCTTCCTGGCATGAATCCAGCCTGATCCCCATGAACCAGTGACAAGATAACTGTATTGAGGCGGATAGCAAGTATTTTTGCAAGAATCTTAATATCTACCTGGAGCAGGGAGATGGGGCGATAAGATTCCGGGAGATGTGGATCTTTTCCTGGTTTGGGAATTAATATTATGGTAGCTTCCCTCCATGGAGGCTGGGAGGTCTGAATTTTCAAAAATGGAATTGTATAATGCGAGTAGCCTAGGGATCAATTGGTCCGAGTAGGTGGAATAGAATTCCACAGGTAGACCGTCCGAGCCCGGGGCCTTAGACCTGGGAAATGCAGCTATCACCCTAGATATTTCATCCCCCGTCAGTGGGGCCTCTAGCTCTTTTGTTTGCTCTTCTGATAATTTAGGGATTGATATTTCAGCTAAGAAAGATTCCATCAAGGTGGCATCGTCTGTAGCTGTGGTAGTGTATAGGGTCGCAAAGAATTCTTTGAATAGGGATGCAACTTCTGTAGGCTCTGTTACTATACCTCCATCTTGTGAGCGTAGGGAGATCACCACCGGAGGTCTCTCCTCGCTATGCACCATATACGCAAGTACGGTAGTTTCCTGGCCCTTTCTCCATATTCAAATGCCTTTTGTCTATGGAAAAAGAGTTTGCGTTTGGATTTATCATATTGTATCTGATCTAATGCTCTAGAACATATTTTGAGATTATTGGCTTCATCTGTGGTGGGATCAGCTAAAAAGGCTCTCTCTGCCGATTGTAAGTGTTTAGTTGTTATGTCAGCCGTTATTTCAGATGTGCGTTTCAGTTTATTGATACGCATGGTAAGTATCATACGTGCATGTTTTTTGAACGTTTCCCAGACTATTTGCAGTGGCGCGGATTCTCCATTGATCGCAAAGAATTGGTCCCATTCAATAGCTAGATTGTCATCTTCTGGAAGCAGAGTGTAGGGTGTTTATACCTCCATGTGTCGACTAAGTTAAAGTCGTCAAGGAGCCTTGCAAATCTAGTTGGGTGGTGAGGTGCGTCGGCAGAGAGGGATCCAGTCAGTCTGTCAAGTGTTGGGTCCAGCACATTGTTAAAATCTCTGAGCCATATAGCTGGCGTATTAGGATACATAGCCATGAAATCAAACCCCTTATTTAAGATGGAGAATTGAAATGGAGGTGGTACATAAAACGCCAGTAATAGAATGGGATCACCTTGTAATTTAGTTCTCAAAAAAACATATTTACCTTCTGGGTCTGTTTCCGAACCCTGGAGCTCAAAGTGTGCGGTCTTAGTGACCAATATCGATACACCTCTAGAGTGTGTGGTGTGCACTGAGTGGTACGCCTATCCTATCCATGGACGCTTAATTGCCCTCTGAACCGAACCTTCTGCATGAGTCTCCACCAGTACCACCACATCAGCTCTTTGTTTTTTAAGTTGAGCAAAAACAGCAGACCTTTTTATTTGATCTCTAACCCCACGGACATTCCACATCACTAGTTTAAATGAGGCCATGGGTTGAGGTGTTTGTAGTAAGCAGCTCCAGGATTCAGATCACCCTTGAAATTGTTTAATGGTAAAAATGATCTCCAATATGTATCTGTCAGCAATATTGTCATTATTTCCCTATGGTTCCAAAAAAAACAGGTTTGTGCATAATAAAAGACCTTGCCTTGTAACCATGTTAACCATAAATCCCCCCTCCCCGCCCTGCACTGTCCCCAACTGGTGCAGGCTATTTCCCCAAACTGCCAACATGGCATAAACATTGTCCAGCCTGAGAGGAGATCTGCACCAACTAAGAAAATGCAAAAGTGGGCGTTTGACAACCGTATAGCGAACACCATAATGGTGTCCGCTAGTGCTATTACCTCGGCAATACTCCATGCATGTCCTCCCAGGCTGGAAACTATGACTAATGGGGCGGCTTTACGCTGCATAACGTAGCACTGTATAGGACTATACTCACTACTATGGCGAGCTTACATGTATGGTGCTTCCCTCCGCCGAGAGAAATATTAAGTAAACATTTACATAGAACAAATAATGCGTGCATGTATACCCCAAAATTAGTATGAAATTTGGAGGGTTGTTATTTAGCCCCCCACCCCCTCCCCGGTGAGCCCCATGCAATGATTTCAAGCTGCGATGCTATGCAAAAGTGTCACTCTCAAATGTGTAAGAGGCCCTACATTAGTGAAGTCATATGTCGCTGTTCCAAACATAGTTACTGGTATAATGCAACACCTCTCATCCCAGGGGCAACAGTGTCAGAAATCTATGTCCAAATGCAACCTGCTGTCTCTCTCCCTTATTTGGAAATATGCAAAGGTGCAGAGCAAGATCGCTGCAATTAGGTAGCCGTACAACCTGTTTCAGGTCTGTTCGTTGGTAAATATCATCACTTTGCACCTCAGGAGCAACAGTATCAGTGAGCAATGTCTGAATGCAAACTGTTACTCCTTTTCTTGTGTATATATATATATTCAAAGGTGCACAGTAAAATTGCTGTGATCAAGCAGGCATGTACATTGTTTCAGGTAAGGGCCCTGACAGAGTGCAGCATCTTACATTCCAGAAGCAACAACAACAGGAAGCAATGTCTGCATGCAAATCGCTGCCCCTTTCCCTTGTAGAGAAATGTTCAGAGGTGCGCAGCTAATGCACTGGAAAGGCACACCGGTTTTGAGGTACAGGGCAAAGGATATGGTTACTTATCTGTGTTCTTCCCTCTGCTCCAGCCACGAAATGACTGCCTCTGGATCATCAAAAAAGTAAGCGCGGTCATCTCCCTCTATGCGTAGCCGAGCTGGGAATAGCATCGCATATTTTACATGTTTTATGCGAAATCTTCGTTTGGCTTCCATGAATGTTTTACGCTTGCGTTGTACTTCCGCCGAAAAATCCGGGAACACAGCGATCGTTTTGTTACTGAAGGGGATGTTGCCTTTTTCTCTGCTGAGGCGAAGTATGGCATCCCTGTCTTTTAAATTTAGGAATTTGGCGATGAATGTGCGTGGGGGCGCTCCATTTGGTGGCGGTCTGCCCGACATGCGGTGCGCCCTTTCCACAACAAAGGTGGGGGAAAAGGCCTCTCTGCCATAAGTATCACAAGACAATGATTCAAGGAATGTGGTAGAGTCACCCCCCTCTGCTCCCTCAGGGAGACCTATGAATCTGAAGTTACAGCGTCTGAGCCTGTTCTCTAACTCATCTTGCTTTTGCAGGATTTGATTAACTTGCAGCTGTATAGCTTCTGTGGAGTGTTGGAGGGGGGGAAGGGAGTGCTCCACTATGCTCAGGCGAGTCTCAGCCTCAGTGACTCTATCTCTCAGTTTCTGAAAGTCCTGTCTCACCAAGGATATATCTAGCTTTACTTCTTCAATCCTGGCTGTGAGTGTAGACTGACATGCAGCCACTGCTTCCTGGCATATAGTTATGGCTTCCAGCACTTTCGCTGTGTCTGTATTCACAGAAGCCTCCTCTCCCCTCGTGGCGCCGCCATCTTGCCCAGAGGATTCTTTCTCCTTTTCCTGTCGGCGGTATTGATCCAGCTTGGATGTCGCTGCAGCCGGCTTCTTCGGCGGTTACATGATACATGCAGAGGTATGATAAAGTCAGGGTCGTTTTGGGGTCTTATAGATCGGATGTAATCCCAGGATGTGCTCTAAAGGATGAACTGTCGGCGGAGCTCCGCTGCCTTTCGTCCTATCCCATGCCGCTCCAGACCACGCCCAAAACTAATATTTTTACATAGTGCACCAACATCCACACACATAGGACACCCAATGTTAGAGGTGATTTATTCTTCCAAAGTAAGCACACCTTGGCACACTGGTACTGACTAGTATTCCAATGTTTCTCTTCTCCCTCAGTTTCTCTCCATTACTCAGCTAGTGTGACCCTAGTACTGGTGGAGAGGGGCAAACAAATGTGAGCGTGAGTGACAGATTTGTGTACACTCTGCCCTCACTGTTCATATTTAGCCCCTTGCTTCCTTTTCGTGTGCAAGTCATACTCATCACCAAATTCATTCCTCTGGGTCAGCCATACTGTGATGGACCACCATTAGGCATGAGCCAAATTACCCTGGGTTCGGTTTGAGCAGGGTGCAGAAAAGTTTGGATACCTGAAACCCATTAAAATCAATAGAAGCCAAATCTGTCAAATTTAAAATGCCCATTTCCTGGGCTAATAGCGAGGGTGTCAAAACAATAGCAGGAGGGTAGTTACTGCCCTGGGGAACATGTACCAATGCAAAAACTGGCCGTAATGATCATTCTTTATTCTTAACTGAATCATAGTAAACTACATTTACTGCAGGCTGCAGAGAAAGGGACTGGGGAATCTCTGTCCTCAGTTTCTTTCTCTGTCTCAAACATCAGGGGTCTAATCAGGAGTAATATTTCACCAAAGCCCCATAACGGGGTTCCTAAAAAAAAATGTAAAAAAGTAATAAAAAATAATATTGTAAAAAATAAAAACCTACAGACACCATCCACCGGCCTACTGACACCAATCCTTGGTCTACTGACACCGTCCACTGCACTGCTGATATACACGCATGTGTGTTTGTACTCTGGGGTGCACACCCTAATACAATAGGCTGCGCACACCAATGCCTGCCAATAACACATTTCCTGTCCTAATGTCACAATGCGCCCACTGTGCTGAATCTATGGAGGAACAGCATAGGAAGTTTGTTAGCATTACTGATCCATTGCCTAAATATCAATGAGTAAAACAAATGAATTGATGACATGTGCAGGTGCAGTATTTCTATAAACACATACTGTATATTAATAACAGCATTAGGTACTGCAAAATTAATAGCTTGTCAAATATTCCAGATCAAAATACTTTTTGGTTGTCATCCGCTCTTCTTTCTATCCAACAAGTTGTTTAATTATTTATTTATTCTTGTGATTAAATATTGAAAAAGCAAATGATAGTGAGAAGCAGCGTGCCAATGATTCACAGGTTCAGAGGAATACAATTAAGACTATTTTAACAACTGCAAAAAAGTCACAGCAGACTAAAGTATTAACAGAAGAGGATCTAGCGACTTTAAGCTTAGAAATTTCTATATTTATTCAAAAGCTCTTTGAAACAACTAATTAATAAATATTTTTCAGCATATTGGTTACTAAACTTGTATAGGGTACTCCGCTATAGGCCTCATGCACACTGGACGTTAAAATAACGTTATAAAAAGCCAGTAGCTTTGCAGTGAGTTTTTCAACGTTTTTTAACTTTTTTGCAATAGCGTTTTTTTAGCGTTTATTAGCGTTTTTCCGCATTAGCGTTTTTAGCGGGGTTTTTAAAAAAAAAAAATTCAATGGATCAAAAACATTTTTTACGTTTATTGGTGTTAATCGGCGTTTTTTGACATTAGAGCATTTTTACAGCTGAAAACAGCTAAAAACCTCCTCTCAGAACCCACTAGTTTTGGGTTTTTTTGAAAGCAAAAAAATGCCCCAGCCGAAAACTGCTGATAACAGCCTATGTGTGCATGGACACATAGGATAACATGATGGTGAGTTTATTGACTGTAGAATAAAACGTCTGAAGCCAAAAACAGCTGCTGTAAAAACGTCCAGTGTGCATGGGGCCTAACACTTCATAAGAACAAATGCTTTATTTGCATAAAAAAGCTGCCAAGACACATACCACTCACAACATTGAGCTGCAGAGAAATAAATGAATATCCACACTTGTTTTTCCAGGTGTCTTCAGCTGGGTTCGATGATGTCACAGGTCGTCCTTGTACTCTTCTTCCTGCGGCAGTGGGCAGATCCTAAATGCTGCAGAGCGCGACACCATGTCATTAAGCAGCTGTCATTTAACCCACAAGAGGGGAGGTATATTGGTAGAATTAGAATTTAAGCAGTCTATTCAGTTCGGTTTGGCTGCAAACCTTCGCAAGGCACTAAAACCAGACATGCAGTATTTTTTAATGCAACACACCACAACACGCAGATGGTTTTCTGGTTCCTCCTTCCCTCATCACCATACTAAATACATTGTTCAATAAAATATTTACCTTTTTAATTTCAAACCTTTTATTAGACCCAGTGATGTCATTGCTAGGTCTTTGTGCTTCTGTATGCAATACAGGCAGATCATAGCTGGTGCTCCTTCCAACCCTGATGCAAGCAGTGGGCCAGCTCTTTGGAGAAGTTATGCAAATATAAAAATGCCTTGATGGGTGGGCATCAGTGTGGAGGAATGGGTGTTCCTAGGCAGAATGCCTTTGCTTACATACTGCCCATATAATACCCAAATGAGTTGCCACCTCATCCCTTTAAGACCCTTTCACACCAAGGCAGTTTTCAGACGTTTTAGCGCTAGAATTAGCGCCTGTAAACTGTCTCCCATTAATTACGATGGGTGCTTTCACACCCGGGTGGTGCCCTTGCGGTACGTTAGGAAAAGTCCTGCAAGCAGCATCTTTGGGGCGGTTTGGAAGCGCTGTATACAGCGCTCCAAAAACACCCCTGTCCATTGCAATGAATAGGCAACACTTCCGAAGCACAAATGTACACTGTTATACAAGCTGTACACTCATTACTTTACATTGTAGAAAAGTGTCATTTCTTCAGTGTTGTCACATGAAAAGATATAATAAAATATTTACAAAAATGTGAGGGGTGTACTCACTTTTGTGAGATACTGTACCATCAAAAGAAAGCTCTATTTGTGGGAAGAAAATGATAAAAATTTCATTTGGGTACAGTGTAGCATGACCGCGCAATTGTCTTTCAAAGTGTGAGAGTGCTGAAAGCTGAAAATTGGCCTGTGCAGGAAGGGGGTGTAAGTGCCCTGTATTTAGGTGGTTAAAGAACAGCCACTCACCTGTCCCACAACAGAGAGCGGGATTCTCTGCTGTCAGAATACTCTGATTAGTGGGTGCAGTCAACAGAAGTCGGTCTAATGCTGGCCATACATGGTTATAAAATCATTCGACAAAAACAGAATGAAAAAAATAGAATGTGCAATAACGCCATCATTGTATATATCGATAGCTGTCGCCTAATTATTGACATATTATCAATCGATAACAACATAAACAGTAGATTTTTTTGTCAATCGATGACACGATCCGGGGTTACATTTTAACGCACACGCATGCGCTGTCGGTTTGTTCAAACTGTTTTCCACTACTGTTTTGAAAATCATTCATTTCGGTGCAAAAAATCTGACATGGTTTGTTTTTTGGCACAAAAATTTGCATTTCGAGAATCAAAATTAGCCCACTAATGTTTCACAGTCGAGTGATCGAGCGCATCAAACGCTTTCCCTAACGATTTTCTAACCGTTTATGGCCGGCTTAACAGCTATGGATTTGGATTTCAATCCACCAGCTTCAGACAACCCTGCCTGCAAGATGGCAACGCTACTGAGCAACTTCACGAAGGAACAGTGTTGTCGTCACCCTGATAAATCAAGTAGCAAAATAACCGATCCACTGGCAGGATCAACAGGTGATAAAACTATGTTACATGGGAGATTCAGAGAAGCGCATAACGCCTGTGACAGACTGCATCCTACATGGATTCTTTTATATGGCATTTTGTGTAATGGTAGAATGGTGCCACGATGTGAGCTTTAACCCCTTGTTCTCAACTTGCACACAAATGAGGCAAGCAAAGTGTGCAGCTGCCAGTGTGACAAGTAGCAGTTCCCTGATAGATTGCAGGCTCTTGGGATCAGGACCCCCTCTCCCTTGTGTCTTTTAGTTTAGAAGAAGTGCTATTTGTCAGCTGTGACTATCTGAGAGTGATAGCAGGGCCTCCTTGTGCTGTACTCTTCTCCCCTCACTGCCTCTTCTCACCACTGGTCTTCTCCCCTCACTGCCTCTTCTCCCCACTGGTCTTCTCCCCTCACTGGTCTTCTCCCCTCACTGCCTCTTTTCCCCCCACTGCCTCTTTTCCCCCCACTGCCTCTTTTCCCCCCACTGCCTCTTCTCCCCCCGCTGCCTCTTTTCCCCTCACTGCCTCTTCTCCCCTCACTGCCTCTTCTCCCCTCACTGCCTCTTCTCCCCCCACTGCCTCTTCTCCCCCCACTGCCTCTTTTCCCCCCACTGCCTCTTCTCCCCCCACTGCCTCTTTTCCCCCCACTGCCTCTTTTCCCCCCACTGCCTCTTTTCCCCCCACTGCCTCTTTTCCCCTCACTGCCTCTTCTCCCCTCACTGCCTCTTCTCCCCTCACTGCCTCTTCTCCCCTCACTGCCTCTTTTCCCCTCACTGCCTCTTCTCCCCTCACTGCCTCTTCTCCCCACACTGCCTCTTCTCCCCACACTGCCTCTTCTCCCCACACTGCCTCTTCTCCCCTCACTGCCTCTTTTCCCCTCACTGCCTCTTTTCCACTTACTTGTCTTCTCCCCTCACTGCCTCTTCTCTCTTCTTCCCTCACTGCCTCTTCCCTCTTCTACCCTCACTGCCTCTTCTCCCCTCACTGCCTCTTCTCCCCTCACTGCCTCTTCTCTCTTCTCCCCTCACTGCCTCTTCTTTCTTCTCCCCTCACTGCCTCTTCTCTCTTCTCCCCTCACTGCCTCTTCTCTCTTCTCCCCTCACTGCCTCTTCTCGCCTTACTGCCTCTTCTTTCTTCTCCCCTCATTGTCTCTTCTGCCCTCACTGCCTCTTCTCCCCTCACTGCCTCTTCTCCCCTCACTGCCTCTTCTCCCCTCACTGCCTCTTCTCCCCTCACTGCCACTTCTCCCCTCACTGCCTCTTCTCCCCTCACTGCCTCTTCTCCCCTCACTGCCACTTCTCCCCTCACTGCCTCTTCTCCCCTCACTGCCACTTCTCCCCTCACTGCCACTTCTCCCCTCACTGCCACTTCTCCCCTCACTGGTCTTCTCACCACTGGTCTTCTCCCCTTGTTGGTCTTCTCCCCTCACTGCCTCTTTTCCCCTCACTTCCTTTTCTGTCATCACTGCCTCTTCTCTCCTCACTGCCTCTTCTCCCCTCACTTCCTTTTACTGAAGTCAAGCCATCAGACAGTTGCAAATCAGTGTTCTTGCTATCAGACGAGTATTTTTTGGTTGGATTTTAAACACACAAAAACTAAATATAACATAATGGATGTGTGACAGCTCTGTATAATCATTATATTATATGGTACATCACCCTCTCTAACATTTACAATACGGTAAGATTTTACTGTGGAAGTTTAAAGATACAGAGCCCCAAATACCAACCCATTGGCTACATAGTGACATAATTGCAATATTTCAAATTGGGTTCAAAAAATTTTTTCCCATTGGACCAATACGTTTACAATGCAGATGTGTCATACACACCCCCCTCTATGATATCTTACAATATGGTATGAATTTACTGTGGAAATTTAAAGATACAGAGCCCCAAATACCAACCCATTGGCTACATAGTGACATTTTTCCAATACTTCTAAATGGGTTCAAAAAAAATTCTACCATTGGACCAATACGTTTACAATGCAGACGTGTCATACACACCCCCCTCTATGATTTCTTACAATACGGTAAGATTTTACTGTGGAAATTTAAAGATACAATGCCCCAAATATAAACCCATTGGTTACATAGTGACATTTTTGCAATATTGCAAATTGGGTTAAAAAAAAATTCTCCCATTGGACCAATACGTTTACAATGCAGATGTGTCATACACACCCCCCTCTATGATATCTTACAATACGGTATGAATTTACTGTGGAAATTTAAAGATACAATGCCCCAAATATCAATCCATTGGTTACAAAGTGACATTTTTGCAATATTTCAAATTGGGTTCAAAAAATTTTTTTCCCATTGGACCAATACGTTTACAATGCAGATGTGTCATACACACCCCCCTCTATGATATCTTACAATATGGTATGAATTTACTGTGGAAATTTAAAGATACAGAGCCCCAAATACCAATCCATTGGCTACATAGTGACATAATTGCAATATTTCAAATTGGGTTCAAAACCAATTCTCCCATTGGACCAATACGTTTACAGTGCAGATGTGTCATACACACTCCTCTCTATGATATCTTATAATACGGTAAGATTTTACTGTGGAAATTTAAAGATACAGAGCCCCAAATACCAACCCATTGGTTACATAGTGACATTTTTGCAATATTGCAAATTGGGTTAAAAAAAAATTCTCCCATTGGACCAATACGTTTACAATGCAGATGTGTCATACACACCCCCCTCTATGATATCTTATAATACGGTAAGATTTTACTGTGGAAATTTAAAGATACAGAGCCCCAAATATCAACCCATTGGTTACATAGTGACATTTTTCCAATACTTCTAAATGGGTTAAAAAAAAATTCTCCCATTGGACCAATACGTTTACAATGCAGATGTGTCATACACACCCCCCTCTATGATATCTTATAATACGGTATGAATTTACTGTGGAAATGTAAAGATACAATGCCCCAAATATCAATCCATTGGTTACAAAGTGACATTTTTGCAATATTTCAAATTGGGTTCAAAAAATGTTTTCCCATTGGACCAATACGTTTACAATGCAGATGTGTCATACACACCCCTCTCTATGATATCTTATAATACGGTAAGATTTTACTGTGGAAATTTAAAGATACAGAGCCCCAAATACCAACCCATTGGCTACATAGTGACATTTTTCCAATACTTCTAAATGGGTTAAAAAAAAATTCTACCATTGGACCAATACGTTTACAATGCAGATGTGTCATACACACCCCCCTCTATGATTTCTTACAATATGGTTAAATTTTACTGTGGACATTTAAAGATAAAATGAGGAAAATCTTGCGAGCCACAATAATCCAATGCTCAATGTGCATACATGTGAAACGTGAACCTCAGAAAATGAAACATAAAGAAATATATGTAGATATATGTAATTATCTAGCCGCAAACGCAGTTCACGCATTCATAATCGTGCAAAGGTTTAAATAAGAAATGTTTGCGCTGCGCTTGATAATCTAAAAAATGGTGTCAGAGATCACTAATATATAAATATCGAATAAATAAATGAATACAACTTAAAAACTTCCCATATATATAGTGTGCACATTGACTTCTACATTGTGCTTACATATCAAACAATTAAAGTGCAATGTGCATATACAATAACGCCAAAGCAAACTTAATCAAGTGATGTATCAAACAACATGCAATATCTCGCATCTAGTGCAGCATGCAAAAAATCCAATAACATAAAAATGAAATAGCATAAAAGTGCTCGGTGCTTCCTAAACGCAGTCAATATAATCTGTGCTTAGTGATCTCCTATATTATAGTGTCCATAAAATGTCCAAATCAAAAGTGCATCTGTGTCCAGCGAAATCCAAAACATCCAGTGCAATGAATTCGAGTGCTGCAAACAACCGTGGTGTATTCTGGTAACCCCCCAAAGTGATTGCGCTCACCTCAGAGCGTGTGACACAGTGGCTAGCTATGTCAAATCACGCTTGGTAGCCACTCATTGGGCTCTGCAAGGTATAATGGATGCGATCTCCACTCACTCTGGGTTGAAAGGCTCCAAAGACATCCAATCATAAAATGAAGAGAGACTACATAGTGTAATACCATCAAACACTATTTTATTAAAATATAAAATCACTCCCCACAGAGGGGTACTCACATTCTCCTGGTGCTGCTGTGCACCAAACAATAAAACGCTGTGTAAAACCGCTAGTTAGTATGCCGCAGGGTATGTATTTTCTCCCAGCTCAGCTGTGTGCTTTTTCGTCCGTCCTGGCCCCTCCCCTACGCGTGTTCGACACAGGGGGTCACGTGTCTTCATCAGGGGCATATCCTGAGCCCAATGAGTGGCTACCAAGCGTGATTTGACATAGCTAGCCACTGTGTCACAAGCTCTGAGGTGAGCGCAATCACTTTGGGGGGGTTACCAGAATACACCACGGTTGTTTGCAGCACTCGAATTCATTGCACTGGATGTTTTGGATTTCGCTGGACACAGATGCACTTTTGATTTGGACATTTTATGGACACTATAATATAGGAGATCACTGAGCGCAGATTATATTGACTGCGTTTAGGAAGCACTGAGCACTTTTATGCTATTTCATTTTTATGTTATTGGATTTTTTGCATGCTGCACTAGATGCGAGATATTGCATGTTGTTTGATACATCACTTGATTAAGTTTGCTTTGGCGTTATTGTATATGCACATTGCACTTTAATTGTTTGATATGTAAGCACAATGTAGAAGTCAATGTGCACACTATATATATGGGAAGTTTTTAAGTTGTATTCATTTATTTATTCGATATTTATATATTAGTGGTCTCTGACATTTAAAGATACAATGCCTCAAATATCAACCCATTGGTTACATAGTGACATTTTTGCAATATTGCAAATTGGGTTCAAAAAAAATTCTCCCATTGGACCAATACGTTTACAATGCAGATGTGTCATACACACCCCCCTCTATGATATCTTATAATACGGTAAGATTTTACTGTAGAAATGTAAAGATACAATGCCCCAAATATCAATCCATTGGTTACAAAGTGACATTTTTGCAATATTTCAAATTGGATTCAAAAAATGTTTTCCCATTGGACCAATACGTTTACAATGCAGATGTGTCATACACACCCCTCTCTATGATATCTTATAATACGGTAAGATTTTACTGTGGAAATTTAAAGATACAGAGCCCCAAATTTCAACCCATTGGTTGCAAAGTGCCATTTTTTGAACCCATTTAGAAGTATTGGAAAAATGTCACTATGTAGCCAATGGGTTGGTATTTGGGGCTCTGTATCTTTAAATTTCCACAGTAAAATCTTACCGTATTGTAAATGTTAGAGAGGGTGATGTAACATATAATGATTATACAGAGCTGTCACACATCCATTATGTTATATTTAGTTTTTGTGCGTTTAAAATCCAACCAAAAAATACTCGTCTGATAGCAAGAACACTGATTTGCAACTGTCTGACGGCTTGACTTCAGTCTTCCTTTTCTCTCCTCACTGGCTCTTCTCCCCTCACTGGCTCTTCTCCACTTACTGCCTCTTCTCCCCCCACTGGTCTTCTTCACTTACTGCCTCTTCTCCCCTCACTGGCTCTTCTCCACTTACTGCCTCTTCTCCACTTACTGCCTCTTCTCCACTTACTGCCTCTTCTCCCCTCACTGCCTCGTCTCCCCTCACTGGCTGGCTCTTCTCCCCTCACTGGCTCTTCTCCATAGCCTCGGATCCTCCCTGTTTTCCTCCCACACAGCAGAAATAAAGGTCACGTATGTTTGGAGAAATATGTAGGTCAGTGGAACATTTCCTGCACTTGTGCCTGACAGGCAGCGAGCTTTCCTTTCTCCTCACCACCTACACTGGATTTCTAGTCCTTCCCTCTCATTCTATTAAAGAGTGCATGTCTTCATTCCTTCACACAGCCCACACCCCCCATGGCCGGACACCTCTACTTCTCCGGCCATAGATAACCTATGACTGCTAAAGGTGCTCTCCCTTCATCTTCATGGTGACACGTCTCCGCCGAGGAGAAGATGGAAGGGGACTTGTCACATCTGTGACAGGAGCGGGAACTTGGCGCCCAGTTCGTCATGCAGCTCATGTGTGAGGGAGACCCTGGACTGCCGCTGAGCCTGGCATGCGGCGCCCCGTCACACCATGAGATATAGCGGCTATAGAGCTAAGGACACTGCGAACGGTTCGTACAGCGCTCGGGGGGAGGAGGAGGCCCTCACACAGATCGCTTCAGCGGACAGCAGCACCGTACTGAGGAGCAAGAGGAGCCGCCTGAGGAGCGCCCCGCCGTCCGAGCGCCACAGCGCTGCCAGGTAAGAGCTCGGACCACTATGCAGAGCTCAGACCACTGTGCAGAGTCCACTGTGCAAAGCTCAGTTCACTATGCAGAGCTCAGACCACTATGCAGAGCTCAGTCCTGTATGCAGGGCTCAGTTTAGTGTGCATTGCTCAGTCTAGTGTGCAGGGCTCAGTCCAGTGTGCAGGGCTCAGTCCAGTGTGCAGGGCTCAGTCCAGTGTGCAGAGCTCATTCTAGTGTGCAGGGCTCAGTCCAGTGTGCAGAGCTCAGTCCAGTGTGCAGGGCTCAGTCCAGTGTGCAGGGCTCAGTCCAGTGTGCAGGGCTCAGTCCAGTGTGCAGGGCTCAGTCCAGTGTGCAGAGCTCAGTCCTGTATGCAGGGCTCAGTTTAGTGTGCAGTGCTCAGTCTAGTGTGCAGGGCTCAGTCCAGTGTGCAGGGCTCAGTCCAGTGTGCAGGGCTCAGTCCAGTGTGCAGGGCTCAGTCCAGTGTGCAGGGCTCAGTCCAGTATGCAGAGCTCATTCTAGTGTGCAGGGCTCAGTCCAGTGTGCAGAGCTCAGTCCAGTGTGCAGGACTCAGTCCAGTGTGCAGAGTTCAGTCCAGTGTGCAGAGTTCAGTCCAGTGTGCAGAGCTCAGTCCAGTGTGCAGAGCTCAGTCCAGTGTGCAGAGCTCAGTCCAGTGTGCAGAGCTCAGTCCAGTGTGCAGAGCTCAGTCCAGTGTGCAGGGCTCAGTCCAGTATGCAGAGCTCAGTCTAGTATGCAGAGTTCAGTCCAGTATGCAGAGCTCAGTCCAGTGTGCAGAGATCAGTCCAGTGTGCAGAGCTCAGTCCTGTATGCAGGGCTCAGTTTAGTGTGCAGTGCTCAGTCTAGTGTGCAGGGCTCAGTCCAGTGTGCAGGGCTCAGTCCAGTGTGCAGGGCTCAGTCCAGTGTGCAGGGCTCAGTCCAGTGTGCAGAGCTCATTCTAGTGTGCAGGGCTCAGTCCAGTGTGCAGAGCTCAGTCCAGTGTGCAGGACTCAGTCCAGTGTGCAGAGCTCAGTCCAGTGTGCAGAGCTCAGTCCAGTGTGCAGAGCTCAGTCCAGTGTGCAGGACTCAGTCCAGTGTGCAGGACTCAGTCCAGTGTGCAGGGCTCAGTCCAGTGTGCAGGGCTCAGTCCAGTGTGCAGGGCTCAGTCCAGTGTGCAGGGCTCAGTCCAGTATGCAGAGCTCATTCTAGTGTGCAGGGCTCAGTCCAGTGTGCAGAGCTCAGTCCAGTGTGCAGGGCTCAGTCCAGTGTGCAGGGCTCAGTCCAGTGTGCAGGGCTCAGTCCAGTGTGCAGGGCTCAGTCCAGTATGCAGAGCTCATTCTAGTGTGCAGGGCTCAGTCCAATGTGCAGGGCTCAGTCCAGTGTGCAGGGCTCAGTCCAGTGTGCAGGGCTCAGTCCAGTGTGCAGAGCTCAGTCCTGTATGCAGGGCTCAGTTTAGTGTGCAGTGCTCAGTCTAGTGTGCAGGGCTCAGTCCAGTGTGCAGGGCTCAGTCCAGTGTGCAGGGCTCAGTCCAGTGTGCAGGGCTCAGTCCAGTATGCAGAGCTCATTCTAGTGTGCAGGGCTCAGTCCAGTGTGCAGAGCTCAGTCCAGTGTGCAGGACTCAGTCCAGTGTGCAGAGTTCAGTCCAGTGTGCAGAGTTCAGTCCAGTGTGCAGAGCTCAGTCCAGTGTGCAGAGCTCAGTCCAGTGTGCAGAGCTCAGTCCAGTGTGCAGAGCTCAGTCCAGTGTGCAGAGCTCAGTCCAGTGTGCAGAGCTCAGTCCAGTGTGCAGGACTCAGTCCAGTGTGCAGGGCTCAGTCCAGTATGCAGAGCTCAGTCTAGTATGCAGAGTTCAGTCCAGTGTGCAGAGATCAGTCCAGTGTGCAGAGATCAGTCCAGTGTGCAGAGCTCAGTCCTGTATGCAGAGTTCAGTCCAGTGTGCAGAGTTCAGTCCAGTGTGCAGAGTTCAGTCCAGTGTGCAGAGTTCAGTCCAGTGTGCAGAGCTCAGTCCAGTGTGCAGAGCTCAGTCCAGTGTGCAGAGCTCAGTCCAGTGTGCAGAGCTCAGTCCAGTGTGCAGGACTCAGTCCAGTGTGCAGGGCTCAGTCCAGTGTGCAGGGCTCAGTCCAGTATGCAGAGCTCAGTCTAGTATGCAGAGTTCAGTCCAGTATGCAGAGCTCAGTCCAGTGTGCAGAGATCAGTCCAGTGTGCAGAGCTCAGTCCTGTATGCAGGGCTCAGTTTAGTGTGCAGTGCTCAGTCTAGTGTGCAGGGCTCAGTCCAGTGTGCAGGGCTCAGTCCAGTGTGCAGGGCTCAGTCCAGTGTGCAGAGCTCATTCTAGTGTGCAGGGCTCAGTCCAGTGTGCAGAGCTCAGTCCAGTGTGCAGGACTCAGTCCAGTGTGCAGAGCTCAGTCCAGTGTGCAGAGCTCAGTCCAGTGTGCAGAGCTCAGTCCAGTGTGAAGGACTCAGTCCAGTGTGCAGGGCTCAGTCCAGTGTGCAGGGCTCAGTCCAGTGTGCAGGGCTCAGTCCAGTGTGCAGGGCTCAGTCCAGTGTGCAGGGCTCAGTCCAGTATGCAGAGCTCATTCTAGTGTGCAGGGCTCAGTCCAGTGTGCAGAGCTCAGTCCAGTGTGCAGGGCTCAGTCCAGTGTGCAGGGCTCAGTCCAGTGTGCAGGGCTCAGTCCAGTGTGCAGAGCTCAGTCCTGTATGCAGGGCTCAGTTTAGTGTGCAGTGCTCAGTCTAGTGTGCAGGGCTCAGTCCAGTGTGCAGGGCTCAGTCCAGTGTGCAGGGCTCAGTCCAGTGTGCAGGGCTCAGTCCAGTATGCAGAGCTCATTCTAGTGTGCAGGGCTCAGTCCAGTGTGCAGAGCTCAGTCCAGTGTGCAGGACTCAGTCCAGTGTGCAGAGTTCAGTCCAGTGTGCAGAGTTCAGTCCAGTGTGCAGAGCTCAGTCCAGTGTGCAGAGATCAGTCCAGTGTGCAGAGATCAGTCCAGTGTGCAGAGCTCAGTCCAGTGTGCAGGACTCAGTCCAGTGTGCAGGACTCAGTCCAGTGTGCAGAGCTCAGTCCAGTGTGCAGAGCTCAGTCCAGTGTGCAGGACTCAGTCCAGTGTGCAGAGCTCAGTCCAGTGTGCAGAGCTCAGTCCAGTGTGCAGAGCTCAGTCCAGTGTGCAGGGCTCAGTCCAGTGTGCAGGGCTCAGTCCAGTGTGCAGGGCTCAGTCCAGTATGCAGAGCTCAGTCTAGTATGCAGAGCTCAGTCCAGTATGCAGAGCTCAGTCTAGTATGCAGAGCTCAGTCCAGTGTGCAGGGCTCAGTCCAGTGTGCAGGGCTCAGTCCAGTGTGCAGGACTCAGTCCAGTGTGCAGGGCTCAGTCCAGTGTGCAGGGCTCAGTCCAGTGTGCAGGGCTCAGTCCAGTGTGCAGAGCTCAGTCCAGTGTGCAGAGCTCAGTCCAGTGTGCAGAGCTCAGTCCAGTGTGCAGGACTCAGTCCAGTATGCAGAGCTCAGTCTAGTGTGCAGGACTCAGTCCAGTGTGCAGAGCTCAGTCCAGTGTGCAGGACTCAGTCCAGTGTGCAGAGTTCAGTCCAGTGTGCAGAGTTCAGTCCAGTGTGCAGAGCTCAGTCCAGTGTGCAGAGCTCAGTCCAGTGTGCAGAGCTCAGTCCAGTGTGCAGGACTCAGTCCAGTGTGCAGGGCTCAGTCCAGTGTGCAGGGCTCAGTCCAGTATGCAGAGCTCAGTCTAGTATGCAGAGTTCAGTCCAGTGTGCAGAGCTCAGTCCAGTGTGCAGAGATCAGTCCAGTGTGCAGAGATCAGTCCAGTGTGCAGAGCTCAGTCCAGTGTGCAGGACTCAGTCCAGTGTGCAGGACTCAGTCCAGTGTGCAGAGCTCAGTCCAGTGTGCAGAGCTCAGTCCAGTGTGCAGGACTCAGTCCAGTGTGCAGAGCTCAGTCCAGTGTGCAGGGCTCAGTCCAGTGTGCAGGGCTCAGTCCAGTGTGCAGGGCTCAGTCCAGTGTGCAGGGCTCAGTCCAGTATGCAGAGCTCAGTCTAGTATGCAGAGCTCAGTCCAGTATGCAGAGCTCAGTCTAGTATGCAGAGCTCAGTCCAGTGTGCAGGGCTCAGTCCAGTGTGCAGGGCTCAGTCCAGTGTGCAGGACTCAGTCCAGTGTGCAGGGCTCAGTCCAGTGTGCAGGACTCAGTCCAGTGTGCAGAGCTCAGTCCAGTGTGCAGGACTCAGTCCAGTGTGCAGAGTTCAGTCCAGTGTGCAGAGTTCAGTCCAGTGTGCAGAGCTCAGTCCAGTGTGCAGAGCTCAGTCCAGTGTGCAGAGCTCAGTCCAGTGTGCAGAGCTCAGTCCAGTGTGCAGAGCTCAGTCCAGTGTGCAGGGCTCAGTCCAGTATGCAGAGCTCAGTCTAGTATGCAGAGTTCAGTCCAGTATGCAGAGCTCAGTCCAGTGTGCAGAGATCAGTCCAGTGTGCAGAGCTCAGTCCTGTATGCAGGGCTCAGTTTAGTGTGCAGTGCTCAGTCTAGTGTGCAGGGCTCAGTCCAGTGTGCAGGGCTCAGTCCAGTGTGCAGGGCTCAGTCCAGTGTGCAGGGCTCAGTCCAGTGTGCAGAGCTCATTCTAGTGTGCAGGGCTCAGTCCAGTGTGCAGAGCTCAGTCCAGTGTGCAGGACTCAGTCCAGTGTGCAGAGCTCAGTCCAGTGTGCAGAGCTCAGTCCAGTGTGCAGAGCTCAGTCCAGTGTGCAGGACTCAGTCCAGTGTGCAGGACTCAGTCCAGTGTGCAGGGCTCAGTCCAGTGTGCAGGGCTCAGTCCAGTGTGCAGGGCTCAGTCCAGTGTGCAGGGCTCAGTCCAGTATGCAGAGCTCATTCTAGTGTGCAGGGCTCAGTCCAGTGTGCAGAGCTCAGTCCAGTGTGCAGGGCTCAGTCCAGTGTGCAGGGCTCAGTCCAGTGTGCAGGGCTCAGTCCAGTGTGCAGGGCTCAGTCCAGTGTGCAGGGCTCAGTCCAGTGTGCAGAGCTCATTCTAGTGTGCAGGGCTCAGTCCAGTGTGCAGAGCTCAGTCCAGTGTGCAGGGCTCAGTCCAGTGTGCAGGGCTCAGTCCAGTGTGCAGGGCTCAGTCCAGTGTGCAGAGCTCAGTCCTGTATGCAGGGCTCAGTTTAGTGTGCAGTGCTCAGTCTAGTGTGCAGGGCTCAGTCCAGTGTGCAGGGCTCAGTCCAGTGTGCAGGGCTCAGTCCAGTGTGCAGGGCTCAGTCCAGTATGCAGAGCTCATTCTAGTGTGCAGGGCTCAGTCCAGTGTGCAGAGTTCAGTCCAGTGTGCAGAGTTCAGTCCAGTGTGCAGAGCTCAGTCCAGTGTGCAGAGCTCAGTCCAGTGTGCAGAGCTCAGTCCAGTGTGCAGAGCTCAGTCCAGTGTGCAGAGCTCAGTCCAGTGTGCAGGACTCAGTCCAGTGTGCAGGGCTCAGTCCAGTGTGCAGGGCTCAGTCCAGTATGCAGAGCTCAGTCTAGTATGCAGAGTTCAGTCCAGTATGCAGAGATCAGTCCAGTGTGCAGAGATCAGTCCAGTGTGCAGAGCTCAGTCCTGTATGCAGAGTTCAGTCCTGTATGCAGAGTTCAGTCCAGTGTGCAGAGTTCAGTCCAGTGTGCAGAGTTCAGTCCAGTGTGCAGAGTTCAGTCCAGTGTGCAGAGCTCAGTCCAGTGTGCAGAGCTCAGTCCAGTGTGCAGAGCTCAGTCCAGTGTGCAGGACTCAGTCCAGTGTGCAGGGCTCAGTCCAGTGTGCAGGGCTCAGTCCAGTATGCAGAGCTCAGTCTAGTATGCAGAGTTCAGTCCAGTATGCAGAGCTCAGTCCAGTGTGCAGAGATCAGTCCAGTGTGCAGAGCTCAGTCCTGTATGCAGGGCTCAGTTTAGTGTGCAGTGCTCAGTCTAGTGTGCAGGGCTCAGTCCAGTGTGCAGGGCTCAGTCCAGTGTGCAGGGCTCAGTCCAGTGTGCAGGGCTCAGTCCAGTGTGCAGAGCTCATTCTAGTGTGCAGGGCTCAGTCCAGTGTGCAGAGCTCAGTCCAGTGTGCAGGACTCAGTCCAGTGTGCAGAGCTCAGTCCAGTGTGCAGAGCTCAGTCCAGTGTGCAGAGCTCAGTCCTGTATGCAGGGCTCAGTTTAGTGTGCAGTGCTCAGTCTAGTGTGCAGGGCTCAGTCCAGTGTGCAGGGCTCAGTCCAGTGTGCAGGGCTCAGTCCAGTGTGCAGGGCTCAGTCCAGTGTGCAGGGCTCAGTCCAGTATGCAGAGCTCATTCTAGTGTGCAGGGCTCAGTCCAGTGTGCAGAGCTCAGTCCAGTGTGCAGGACTCAGTCCAGTGTGCAGAGTTCAGTCCAGTGTGCAGAGTTCAGTCCAGTGTGCAGAGCTCAGTCCAGTGTGCAGAGCTCAGTCCAGTGTGCAGGACTCAGTCCAGTATGCAGAGCTCAGTCTAGTGTGCAGGACTCAGTCCAGTGTGCAGAGCTCAGTCCAGTGTGCAGGACTCAGTCCAGTGTGCAGAGTTCAGTCCAGTGTGCAGAGTTCAGTCCAGTGTGCAGAGTTCAGTCCAGTGTGCAGAGCTCAGTCCAGTGTGCAGAGCTCAGTCCAGTGTGCAGAGCTCAGTCCAGTGTGCAGAGCTCAGTCAAGTGTGCAGGACTCAGTCCAGTGTGCAGGGCTCAGTCCAGTGTGCAGGGCTCAGTCCAGTATGCAGAGCTCAGTCTAGTATGCAGAGTTCAGTCCAGTATGCAGAGATCAGTCCAGTGTGCAGAGATCAGTCCAGTGTGCAGAGCTCAGTCCTGTATGCAGAGTTCAGTCCAGTGTGCAGAGTTCAGTCCAGTGTGCAGAGTTCAGTCCAGTGTGCAGAGCTCAGTCCTGTATGCAGGGCTCAGTTTAGTGTGCAGTGCTCAGTCTAGTGTGCAGGGCTCAGTCCAGTGTGCAGGGCTCAGTCCAGTGTGCAGGGCTCAGTCCAGTGTGCAGGGCTCAGTCCAGTGTGCAGAGCTCATTCTAGTGTGCAGGGCTCAGTCCAGTGTGCAGAGCTCAGTCCAGTGTGCAGGACTCAGTCCAGTGTGCAGAGCTCAGTCCAGTGTGCAGAGCTCAGTCCAGTGTGCAGAGCTCAGTCCAGTGTGCAGGACTCAGTCCAGTGTGCAGGGCTCAGTCCAGTGTGCAGGGCTCAGTCCAGTGTGCAGGGCTCAGTCCAGTGTGCAGGGCTCAGTCCAGTGTGCAGGGCTCAGTCCAGTATGCAGAGCTCATTCTAGTGTGCAGGGCTCAGTCCAGTGTGCAGAGCTCAGTCCAGTGTGCAGGGCTCAGTCCAGTGTGCAGGGCTCAGTCCAGTGTGCAGGGCTCAGTCCAGTGTGCAGGGCTCAGTCCAGTGTGCAGAGCTCAGTCCTGTATGCAGGGCTCAGTTTAGTGTGCAGTGCTCAGTCTAGTGTGCAGGGCTCAGTCCAGTGTGCAGGGCTCAGTCCAGTGTGCAGGGCTCAGTCCAGTGTGCAGGGCTCAGTCCAGTATGCAGAGCTCATTCTAGTGTGCAGGGCTCAGTCCAGTGTGCAGAGCTCAGTCCAGTGTGCAGGACTCAGTCCAGTGTGCAGAGTTCAGTCCAGTGTGCAGAGTTCAGTCCAGTGTGCAGAGCTCAGTCCAGTGTGCAGAGCTCAGTCCAGTGTGCAGAGCTCAGTCCAGTGTGCAGAGCTCAGTCCAGTGTGCAGGACTCAGTCCAGTGTGCAGGGCTCAGTCCAGTGTGCAGGGCTCAGTCCAGTATGCAGAGCTCAGTCTAGTATGCAGAGTTCAGTCCAGTATGCAGAGATCAGTCCAGTGTGCAGAGATCAGTCCAGTGTGCAGAGCTCAGTCCTGTATGCAGAGTTCAGTCCAGTGTGCAGAGTTCAGTCCAGTGTGCAGAGTTCAGTCCAGTGTGCAGAGCTCAGTCCTGTATGCAGGGCTCAGTTTAGTGTGCAGTGCTCAGTCTAGTGTGCAGGGCTCAGTCCAGTGTGCAGGGCTCAGTCCAGTGTGCAGGGCTCAGTCCAGTGTGCAGGGCTCAGTCCAGTGTGCAGAGCTCATTCTAGTGTGCAGGGCTCAGTCCAGTGTGCAGAGCTCAGTCCAGTGTGCAGGACTCAGTCCAGTGTGCAGAGCTCAGTCCAGTGTGCAGAGCTCAGTCCAGTGTGCAGAGCTCAGTCCAGTGTGCAGGACTCAGTCCAGTGTGCAGGGCTCAGTCCAGTGTGCAGGGCTCAGTCCAGTGTGCAGGGCTCAGTCCAGTGTGCAGGGCTCAGTCCAGTATGCAGAGCTCATTCTAGTGTGCAGGGCTCAGTCCAGTGTGCAGAGCTCAGTCCAGTGTGCAGGGCTCAGTCCAGTGTGCAGGGCTCAGTCCAGTGTGCAGGGCTCAGTCCAGTGTGCAGAGCTCAGTCCTGTATGCAGGGCTCAGTTTAGTGTGCAGTGCTCAGTCTAGTGTGCAGGGCTCAGTCCAGTGTGCAGGGCTCAGTCCAGTGTGCAGGGCTCAGTCCAGTGTGCAGGGCTCAGTCCAGTATGCAGAGCTCATTCTAGTGTGCAGGGCTCAGTCCAGTGTGCAGAGCTCAGTCCAGTGTGCAGGACTCAGTCCAGTGTGCAGAGTTCAGTCCAGTGTGCAGAGTTCAGTCCAGTGTGCAGAGCTCAGTCCAGTGTGCAGAGCTCAGTCCAGTGTGCAGAGCTCAGTCCAGTGTGCAGAGCTCAGTCCAGTGTGCAGGACTCAGTCCAGTGTGCAGGGCTCAGTCCAGTGTGCAGGGCTCAGTCCAGTATGCAGAGCTCAGTCTAGTATGCAGAGTTCAGTCCAGTATGCAGAGCTCAGTCCAGTGTGCAGAGCTCAGTCCAGTGTGCAGAGATCAGTCCAGTGTGCAGAGCTCAGTCCAGTGTGCAGGACTCAGTCCAGTGTGCAGGACTCAGTCCAGTATGCAGAGCTCAGTCTAGTATGCAGAGTTCAGTCCAGTATGCAGAGATCAGTCCAGTGTGCAGAGATCAGTCCAGTGTGCAGAGCTCAGTCCTGTATGCAGAGTTCAGTCCAGTGTGCAGAGTTCAGTCCAGTGTGCAGAGTTCAGTCCAGTGTGCAGAGTTCAGTCCAGTGTGCAGAGCTCAGTCCAGTGTGCAGAGCTCAGTCCAGTGTGCAGAGCTCAGTCCAGTGTGCAGGACTCAGTCCAGTGTGCAGGGCTCAGTCCAGTGTGCAGGGCTCAGTCCAGTATGCAGAGCTCAGTCTAGTATGCAGAGTTCAGTCCAGTATGCAGAGCTCAGTCCAGTGTGCAGAGATCAGTCCAGTGTGCAGAGCTCAGTCCTGTATGCAGGGCTCAGTTTAGTGTGCAGTGCTCAGTCTAGTGTGCAGGGCTCAGTCCAGTGTGCAGGGCTCAGTCCAGTGTGCAGGGCTCAGTCCAGTGTGCAGGGCTCAGTCCAGTGTGCAGGGCTCCGTCCAGTGTGCAGAGCTCATTCTAGTGTGCAGGGCTCAGTCCAGTGTGCAGAGCTCAGTCCAGTGTGCAGGACTCAGTCCAGTGTGCAGAGCTCAGTCCAGTGTGCAGAGCTCAGTCCAGTGTGCAGAGCTCAGTCCAGTGTGCAGGACTCAGTCCAGTGTGCAGGGCTCAGTCCAGTGTGCAGGGCTCAGTCCAGTGTGCAGGGCTCAGTCCAGTGTGCAGGGCTCAGTCCAGTGTGCAGGGCTCAGTCCAGTGTGCAGGGCTCAGTCCAGTATGCAGAGCTCATTCTAGTGTGCAGGGCTCAGTCCAGTGTGCAGAGCTCAGTCCAGTGTGCAGGGCTCAGTCCAGTGTGCAGGGCTCAGTCCAGTGTGCAGAGCTCAGTCCTGTATGCAGGGCTCAGTTTAGTGTGCAGTGCTCAGTCTAGTGTGCAGGGCTCAGTCCAGTGTGCAGGGCTCAGTCTAGTGTGCAGGGCTCAGTCCAGTGTGCAGGGCTCAGTCCAGTATGCAGAGCTCATTCTAGTGTGCAGGGCTCAGTCCAGTGTGCAGAGCTCAGTCCAGTGTGCAGGACTCAGTCCAGTGTGCAGAGTTCAGTCCAGTGTGCAGAGTTCAGTCCAGTGTGCAGAGCTCAGTCCAGTGTGCAGAGCTCAGTCCAGTGTGCAGAGCTCAGTCCAGTGTGCAGAGCTCAGTCCAGTGTGCAGAGCTCAGTCCAGTGTGCAGGACTCAGTCCAGTGTGCAGGGCTCAGTCCAGTGTGCAGGGCTCAGTCCAGTATGCAGAGCTCAGTCTAGTATGCAGAGTTCAGTCCAGTATGCAGAGCTCAGTCCAGTGTGCAGAGCTCAGTCCAGTGTGCAGAGATCAGTCCAGTGTGCAGAGCTCAGTCCAGTGTGCAGGACTCAGTCCAGTGTGCAGGACTCAGTCCAGTGTGCAGAGCTCAGTCCAGTGTGCAGAGCTCAGTCCAGTGTGCAGGACTCAGTCCAGTGTGCAGAGCTCAGTCCAGTGTGCAGAGCTCAGTCCAGTGTGCAGAGCTCAGTCCAGTGTGCAGGGCTCAGTCCAGTGTGCAGGGCTCAGTCCAGTGTGCAGAGCTCAGTCTAGTATGCAGAGCTCAGTCCAGTATGCAGAGCTCAGTCTAGTATGCAGAGCTCAGTCCAGTGTGCAGGGCTCAGTCCAGTGTGCAGGGCTCAGTCCAGTGTGCAGGGCTCAGTCCAGTGTGCAGGACTCAGTCCAGTGTGCAGGGCTCAGTCCAGTGTGCAGGGCTCAGTCCAGTGTGCAGGGCTCAGTCCAGTGTGCAGAGCTCAGTCCAGTGTGCAGAGCTCAGTCCAGTGTGCAGAGCTCAGTCCAGTGTGCAGGACTCAGTCCAGTATGCAGAGCTCAGTCTAGTGTGCAGGACTCAGTCCAGTATGCAGAGCTCAGTCTAGTATGCAGGGCTCAGTCCAATATGCAGAGCTCAGTCTAGTATGCAGAGCTCAGTCTAGTATGCAGAGCTCAGTCCAGTGTGCAGGGCTCAGTCCAGTGTGCAGGGCTCAGTCCAGTGTGCAGGACTCAGTCCAGTGTGCAGGGCTCAGTCCAGTGTGCAGGGCTCAGTCCAGTGTGCAGGGCTCAGTCCAGTGTGCAGGGCTCAGTCCAGTGTGCAGAGCTCAGTCCAGTGTGCAGGACTCAGTCCAGTGTGCAGGACTCAGTCCAGTGTGCAGGACTCAGTCCAGTGTGCAGGGCTCAGTCCAGTGTGCAGGGCTCAGTCCAGTGTGCAGAGCTCAGTCTAGTATGCAGAGCTCAGTCCAGTATGCAGAGCTCAGACCACTGTGCAGAGCTTATTCCAGTGTGCAGAGCTGAGTTTAATATGCAGAGCTCAGTCCAGTGTGCAGAGCTCAGTCCAGTGTGCAGAGCTCAGTCCAGTGTGCAGAGCTCAGTCCAGTATGCAGAGCTCAGTCTAGTATGCAGAGCTCAGTCCACTATGCAGAGCTCAGACCACTGTGCAGAGCTTATTCCAGTGTGCAGGGCTTAGTCCAGTGTGCAGAGCTGAGTTTAATATGCAGAGCTCAGTCCAGTGTGCAGAGCTGAGTTTAATATGCAGAGCTCAGTCCAGTGTGCAGAGCTGAGTTTAATATGCAGAGCTCAGTCCAGTGTGCAGAGCTCAGTCAAGTGTGCAGAGCTCAGTCTAGTGTGCAGAGCTCAGTCTAGTGTGCAGAGCTCAGTCTAGTGTGCAGAGCTCAGTCCAGTGTGCAGGGCTCAGTCCAGTGTGCAGGGCTCAGTCCAGTGTGCAGAGATCAGTCCAGTGTGCAGAGCTCAGTCTAGTGTGCAGAGCTCAGTCTAGTGTGCAGAGCTTAGTCCAGTGTGCAGAGCTCAGTCCAGTGTGCAGAGCTCAGTCCAGTGTGCAGAGATCAGTCCAGTGTGTAGGACTCAGTCCAGTGTGCAGAGATCAGTCCAGTGTGCAGAGCTTCTCTCCACTGTGCAGAGCTCAGACCACTATGCAGAGCTCAGTCCAGTGTTAAGTCAGTGTGCAGAGATCAGTCCAGTGTGCAGGGCTCAGTCCAGTGTGCAAAGATCAGTCCAGTGTGCAGGGCTCAGTCCAGTGTGCAGGGCTCAGTCCAGTGTGCAAAGATCAGTCCAGTGTGCAGGGCTCAGTCCAGTGTGCAGGGCTCAGTCCAGTGTGCAGGGCCTAGTCCAGTGTGCAGAGATCAGTCCAGTGTGCAGAGATCAGCCCAGTGTGCAGAGATCAGCCCAGTGTGCAGAGATCAGTCCAGTGTGCAGAGATCAGTCCAGTGTGTAGGACTCAGTCCAGTGTGTAGAGATCAGTCCAGTGTGCAGAGCTCAGTCAAGTGTGCAGAGCTCAGTCAAGTGTGCAGAGCCCAGTCCAGTGTGCAGAGATCAGTCCAGTGTGCAGGGCTCAGTCCAGTGTGCAGGGCTCAGTCCAGTGTGCAGAGATCAGTCCAGTGTGCAGGGCTCAGTCCAGTGTGCAGGGCCTAGTCCAGTGTGCAGAGATCAGTCCAGTGTGCAGAGATCAGTCCAGTGTGCAGAGATCAGTCCAGTGTGCAGAGATCAGCCCAGTGTGCAGAGATCAGCCCAGTGTGCAGAGATCAGTCCAGTGTGCAGGGCCTAGTCCAGTGTGCAGAGATCAGCCCAGTGTGCAGAGATCAGCCCAGTGTGCAGAGATCAGCCCAGTGTGCAGAGATCAGCCCAGTGTGCAGAGATCAGTCCAGTGTGCAGGGCCTAGTCCAGTGTGCAGAGATCAGTCCAGTGTGCAGAGATCAGTCCAGTGTGCAGGGCTCAGTCCAGTGTGCAGGGCCCAGTCCAGTGTGCAGGGCCTAGTCCAGTGTGCAGAGATCAGTCCAGTGTGCAGAGATCAGCCCAGTGTGCAGAGATCAGCCCAGTGTGCAGAGATCAGCCCAGTGTGCAGAGATCAGCCCAGTGTACAGGGCTCAGTCCAGTGTGCAGGGCCTAGTCCAGTGTGCAGAGATCAGTCCAGTGTGCAGAGATCAGCCCAGTGTGCAGAGATCAGCCCAGTGTGCAGAGATCAGCCCAGTGTGCAGAGATCAGTCCAGTGTGCAGAGATCAGTCCAGTGTGCAGAGATCAGTCCAGTGTGCAGAGATCAGTCCAGTGTGCAGAGATCAGTCCAGTGTGCAGAGATCAGCCCAGTGTGCAGAGATCAGCCCAGTGTGCAGGGCTCAGTCCACCCACAACTCAGCTTTTCAATTCTAGGTGGCGCCTGATGGCCTCAGTCACACACTTAGCAGCATGGAAAGACTCAGCTGATAGGTACAGAGACATCTGGTTACTTTCCATAGGAAGGCGAAGTTATGGTCGCTCTCATTCTCAAAAAGTAGAAGAAAAGGATATACAACAAGATACCTTTGAGCCCATTTATATTATGACATGCAATGCCAGATGTTGTTCATACATTTCAATGGGCTGTGCACCTTTTTTCAGCTTTAAGTTTCAAATCATGCCTTTTCACATGAAAAACTATATGCCTGCTACATTTCGGGTGCCATTAACACTGAATGGCACTGCAAGCGTGGCACGCTTTTTAATACGTTTTATAAGCACATGCAGAATCTTATGATTTTCTGCGTGTTTACAAAACGCCATAGTGTAAATGCAGCCTTAAAGTGGAATTCAAGGCTAAACCTAACCAGTCTTAAAAATGCTTCCTCACCCTCCTAACACCTATGCTGACTGACCTGTGGAAAAAAATATATGTACTTACCTATTTTTAGCCTGCTTAGGTTCAGCCACGTGATCTCCTGTGTCAGCCAGTGGC
The DNA here is from genome assembly GCA_037952835.1 of Lithobates septentrionalis. Taxonomy (NCBI): domain Eukaryota; kingdom Metazoa; phylum Chordata; class Amphibia; order Anura; family Ranidae; genus Lithobates; species Lithobates septentrionalis. The sequence continues at coordinate 974,591 of JBBDGP010000934.1, forward strand.
AGCTGCAGGGGAGAGGAAAGAGTGCTCAACAACAGCTGGGAATACCTGTATACTTACCTATTTTTACTCCAGCCCAGTCACGTGACCTGGCTCCTCTGTGTCAGCCAGTGGTGGTTTCAGGGGAGATGAAGGAGTGCTGACAGTGGCAGGGACATAGGAGCCTATGAGTGATGTCACCTCTCCCAGGTATTCCCAGTAGTTTTCGAGCGCTCTCTCCTCTCCCTGCAGCTACCACTGGCTGAAAATAGGTAAGTATATAAATTTATCATACACAGGTTTGTTAGCATAGGTGTTAGAAAAGGGGAGGGGACATTTTCAAGACTAGTAAGGTTGAGGCTGGAATTCCAGCTGAACTTCAGGAAAATTAATGTCCTCACTTAGGGCATCATGTGCACTATAAGGGTTAAAGTGATTGTTTCTTTTATAAACAACACACATTTCATACTTACCTGCTCTGTGCAAGGGTTTTTCACAGAGCAGCCCCAATCATTCTTTTCTGGGGTGCCCCGGGGGCGCTCCTGGCTCCTCCTCTTCATTGGGTGCCCCCACGGAGAGCCGCTTTCCCTGGGGGCACCCGTTCAGGCCTGCACACGAGTCCCGCTGCTGCGTCCATTGACACAGACAGCAGGACTCAGCCAATGGCTCCTGCTGCTATCAATCTATCCAATGAGGACCCTAAACAGTGGCTGGAGCCGCTGAAGCACAGAAGGTTTTTCACCTTAATGCATACAATGCATTAAGGTGAAAAACCATGAGGGTTTACAACCCCTTTAACTGTTCATTTAGTCTAGGGGACAGTAAACGCAATTTTACTTAGCTGATCCTCTGCTGTCCTGGTGGATGGTGCTCCCCCATCAATGGTAATGGATTGTCCCTCAGCATTCTCACGTCCAGTGCAGGGATATGGGCTCTGATTCACATTTGATGACATGGGAGGACCTAATCTTTGGAGCATAGGGGAGAAGAGGCTGCAGGGACCATTCTAGCAATGTGGAGGAACCTTCAGGAGCAGAGGATTGGGTATGTAAAATTGCTGTACCTGCTCTCCATAGATGTAAATGAGCACTTAAAGTGTTACTAATGGTTTATGCTTTTTGTTTAAATCTAAAATCATTACCTATAAATGAATTACTTGTGCAACCTGGCAGTCACCAATAGTTCCCTATTGGTGGTGGCAACAATCTGTGAGCTTTTGCACTGATACTACCACAGTGCACATGCATCCCTTCTACGTAAGTAAGTGGCTTTTGGTGGAGGAAATCCCCTAAGTGGCTATGTCACCTAGGCCTGGGTTGGAGGAGGGGCTAAGCCTGGGCAGGTCACATGTTCTGTGACTGCGCTTCAGCCTTTTCCAGGTTGCCCCGCCCTGCCTAATGTAACTATTTTGGAAAACAGGTAAATTGATTGGTTTAGCTCCACTTTAACCCTTGCAGTGCGAGCACATCCACAATGCAAGGGAAGACTTTTAGTTCTCCTGGAGTTTAGATTTAACCTTCTCATCTGGCCATTGCATATAAGTGGCCGGATGGGTGCTTGCCTGATGCAGGTGTATGCACCTATATGTCATCCTGCTTGTGCACCTTGTGCTCCCCCTCTGGGGCATACACAGCGGATCAGAGATCAGGGTACAGCACATATCACAGCGATCACACATGTAAACAAGGGCTGCATGCCTGCCGCCTTTGTTGCATTTCCTCCCACAGCCATCGGGCTATGAGAGGAAATTGAGTGCTTACTGCACTGATCGGGATGGAGTGTAATAAACACAAAAAATGTTCCAAGCCCCCTGAGCAGTAAATGTTACAGTACAGTGTCCTGGCATTTTAGAGCCTCAAGTAATGAGATGGACAGTAAGTACATCAGGACTGATCAAATCTCAAATATATACTGTATATTATAGTATGTAGATTCTATAACTTTCACACAGACTAATATACACTGATTTATTTTTTTTCTCACCAAAGAAATGTAGCAGAATACATTTGGCCTAAAGTTATAAAGAATGATTATTTATTTGTACAATTTTATAACATAAGTGAAGAAAAATGTTTTGGTTTTTTTTTCAAAATTTGTGTTTTTTTTTTTCTTTTATATACTAAAAAGTAAAAAAAAAAAAGACAGTGTTGATTAAATGCCACCAAAGAAAGCTCTGTCTGTCTCAAAAAATGATCTAAAATTCATTTAGATATAGTGATGCATAACTGAGTATTTGTCATTCAAAGTGTGAACGTGCTGAAAACGGAAAAATGATCTGGACTGTATGTGGGTATAACAGTCTGGTCTTCAAGTGATTAAAACATCACCTCCCCATTGCTCTTAGATTTACTGCATACGGTTTCTAATAAATCTTATTCCTACATATTTTTAATTAACGTTCTTAAATTTTTTTACAAACAACAAAACACATGTACATACATAACATACAGTCATTCGGAATACATATTTAGCCTTTGATGTTCGTTAAGGTTATAGTTACTAAATCATTTAGCTTTCATAATTATTCATTTCTTCAAAAAACAAACACCCCTCCTTTGTATATTCAGAGCTACAACAAAAAAACAAACAAACAACAAAAAAGAATAAATAAATAAATCTTAAAGCTAATACCTTTTTTCAACTCTTTCTAAGTGCTTACAAGTGTGCCAGTCACCACAACACAGTGCACCACACACCTGAATGGAGTGTACACTTTCTATGTTTTCAAGACCAAAAGACTAAAAATGTAAATGTAAAAATGTAAACAGGGCAATTTGTGAAAACAGCGCATCATACTGTCCCCTCAGTACCTGGTGAAACAGACAGCGGCCTGCATGCTAAAATAGTGTTTTAGCATGTGGGCAGTGTGAACAGGCTCTAAATTTCTCAGGGTAAAAATGCCTTATGCCGTCAGAATAGACTCCGACGATCTTTCCGACGGAGTTCCGCTAAAACTTGTCTACACACGATCACACCAGAGTCCGATCGTTCAGAACGCGATGACGTACGACGGGACTAGAAAAAGGAAGTTCAACAGCCAGTAGCCAATAGCTGCCCTTGCTTCGTTTTTGGTTCGTCGGAATAGCATACAGACAAACGGTTTTCCGGATAGGAACTGATTCCGTCGGAAAGATTTGAAACATGTTCTATTTCTAGGTCCGTCAGAATTTTAGAAAGAAAAAGTCAGATGAAGCCCACACACGATCGGAATGTCCGATGGAATGATTCCGTCAGACCTTTTCTGCCGGAAAGTCCGCTCGTGTGTACGCGGCATTAGAGTTATGGATGCTGGTGGGATGGCATAACTGCTCTAAAGATTCAGTGGTGTTGTCAGCCCTCCACAGACAGACACGCTCAATGGAGCTCTGCAGTTATATAACCACTTGGCAAAAGTTTCAAAAAGGTATTTCCATTGAGATTTATTCAAAACTGTATGGAGCATATATAGCAACATTGGGGAGGCAACATTTAAAAGGCAGGTTATTGCATTTCTTCCTTTTTTTATTGTATTGATGTTTTATATCAGGATATGATTTCTTTTTTCTGTGCCCTGTGCAGATGGCATTGTTTCTGTACAATGATTGCAACTAGCTACTTGTGTAATGTATGCTATCGGTTTCAGTGCAAGTACTGTACATATTGGTTCCATGTGCCAAAGTGTCCACACCCTTATTTGGTGCCGTCAACATACAAAACAGTACAACGAGTCATTCCATTTTAAGCAGATGGAAACCCAGCCTCTTCAACTTGTTATCGCTATTCCATATGTTGTTCTCAAGCTTTAAAAAAAGTCTTCAGTTTTCATTAAAGAAGAAGGAAAGACTAAATAAATTGCAGTGAACAGTAAATACCTTCTCTTAAAGGCTAAAGCCATGTTTTGGACCAAGATTCATGTTACACTCATATTTAGGCCTAGTTTACACTTGTGGTTGGGGGTGGTAAAAATAGGCAGTTGCACTGCATTTAACTGCCCTGCTCCCCCTTAAACTGCAAAGGCAGCTGCACTGGGGTATACACATGCCGCAGCTACGATGCTTTACTTTTACCAAAAATAATCCCCACTGTCGCTTTTGGTGGGCAGTACTGCAACTGAACATTCAAGTGAATGAGGCTAGGCTTAGTGTTGTATCATGGTATTCTGACTTAAAAATCTTATTTGAAAAAAAAAACCAAAACAAAATAAACAGAGATTTAGAAGGCATCAGTATTGCATCACTGGCCGTATGCAGGAATGTAAGCTGAGCTGTGCATGCAATTTTGTATTTTTACATTTAGTTCCAGTTTAGGTTTGCATTGTGGTGTCCTTTTATCAGCGTACACCACATCAGAGCAGTAGTGTGAACTGACATGATAAGGAACAAGCATTTTTACCTTTTCTGTGCTCGGACTGTGCTGGGTAAAGCTGGGTACACACTATAATAAAATTGAAAGAAAAATGACGTACAAGGAACGCTCGGATGATTATCTGTTTGTTAGTATATTGTTTTCTGGTGCAGCTCTGCATAGAAACCAATCAGCTTCCAAGTTTTATTTCTAAAGCTTAAAGTGGCTGTAACCCTAAAAAAAAAAAAAATTAAGATCCTGTTCCTTTGAAGCCTCATGCACACTGGACGTTATAATGTTATAAAAACACCAGTAGCTTTTTTTTTTCAATGGATCAAAAACGTTAAAAAACACTGGTGATCGGCGTTTGAGTGTTTATCGACGTTTATCAGCGTTAGAGCATTTTTACAGCTGAAAAACGTCTCTCAGAACCCACTAGTTTTGGTTTTTTTTACTGCTCAAAAACTCCACTGTCCAAAACTGCTGATAACAGCCTATGTGTGCTTGGAAATATAGGATAACATGATGGATAGTTTAAAGGGGTTGTAAAGGTAAAAGTTTTTTCACCTAATGCATTCTATGCATTAAGGTGAAAAAACTTCCGACAATACCGCCGCCCCCAGCCCCCCCGTTTTACTTACCTGACCCCTCGAAAGTCCCCCGCTCGCTCCCGACATCGATTTCGCCACTCAGCCTGGCCGCTGATTGGCTACAGTGGATGGATTGAAAGCAGGGGGGCGGGGCCGAGTGATACAGTGAGCGGCTATAGCCGCCGGCTGTATCACGGGAGCGCGCCCGCAAGAACTAACCACCATGCGAGGGAGCTCGCATTAAGGTGGTGAGTCCTTGCGGGGAGGAGCCGAAACAGCCGCCGAGGGACCCCAGAAGACCAGGTTCGGGGCCACTCTGTGCAGAACGAGCTGCACAGTGAAGGCAAGTATAACATGTTTGTTATTTAAAAAAAAAATTACCTTTACAACCCCTTTAATGACTGTAGAAAAAAAGTCTACTGCCAAAAACAGCTGCTGTAAAAACGGCCAAAAATGTCCAGTGTGCATGAGGCCTAAGGCATGCTGTATAGCACAGTGCTTGTGCTATATCATTTTTCCCTTCCTATCTTGTAAAAAACCTGGTTGATCCTGCCACAGTAATCACGGCTGCAGATCCATGATTACCGTGGTCAGTTTACGTGCCTCCATCATCCGTTGCTGTGCTCTCCCCCTCCCTCCCTGTCAGCATGAGAGCGGCTCTCCTCCCCACCCCTCAATGCTATTCAGCTGCATAATGCAGCAAATATACATGTTTACTGACATTAACTACTGTGTATGTGTTTTTCTAAAATGAAAAGTCTAAATACCTTTTCCCACACTACCGCTGTGCGGTCACGTGATCCCCCTGTGCTGACCGGCCCTGATCTATGGAGAGAAGCGGGTGGGGCTTAGATCTCCCTGTGCTGGCTGACTGACATCACAGGAGAATCTTGGCCCCTTCCGGTTCTCTCCATAGATCAAGGCCGGCTAGAACAGGGGTATCACGTGACCGCACAGCGGCAGTGTGGAAAAAGGTATTTAGCCTTTTCATTTTAAAAGAACAAATGCACTGTTGTTATAGGTAGAATACCTACCACAATCACTTTAATTGAACAAGCCGACATTAGAAGCTGATGCACAGCTTCACCAGATTCTGAGTGCATCAGCTTTAGTAAATCTCCCCCAATTTGTACAGTGATCATATGGAATTAATTTAATAGAAAAAAATGTGCATGACCAGAAGCAAATAATGACCCATAAGAAGGTGACAACGAACATAGAAATCATACACAATAAAGAACGTTGCCTTTGTCGTTTGAGAATTTTTGTAAAAGTTAATACTATCGTCGGTTACATCATGATGTGCACCTTTGTGTAAAATCACACGATCGCTCATCCAATTTTCTCATTGTGTGTACCCCACTTAGTCTCCACAGCACAGTCCCAACACGCCTGGTATAAATGTGCCCATAATCATAACAATTTTTGCTTCTCAGAGACACAGTATATACAAAAACGACACAATGGGTTTCCAGCAGATCAAATGTTATGGTCCCCCATCTCTGGAAACATCTGAAAAACAAATATTTATTTTCAATATCTACTATTGTATGGATGAGTGGTGCAGCGCTAATCCTAAGTAAAGATACTCAGATGGTATATAATGGGGTCAAAATTAGCATAGCGAAGTGTATAGAAATATTAGTGAACAATAAATAAAAGTAGAAAAACAAATGAATAAATATCACTAACCAGTGAATGCAATAAGCTAATAAATAATGTGTTTACAATCTTGAATCTCTGAGGTAAAAAAACTAGTAAAACGTGGATAACAAAGACCAGTGTATATAAATGATATATAGATGTAATACAGCTTGATTTCAATGCATATAAAATACAAAAAGTGACAATGTGCAGTGTGTGAACACTGTGCGTGTTAAACTTGGCTACACTTCAAAGTCCATGCAGTGTTTGGTAATCAAACCTATATAAAGTGCAGAAAATGTGCCAAAAACACTCTATGGTGCATGAAATGATATCCCAAAAAATAAAGTCTATAAATATAAACAATATTAACACGAAAAGAAATGTCCTTTTAAATAAGGTGAACTCTGTGACAATGATGTGCTGGCATGCGCATGTAGCAGTTAAAGTGCCAAGTGACTTGAAAACTCGTGCTTCTTCGTGTGCAAACACTTCAGTGGGTAATGGCCCCTTACCTCACAGCAATGGGGCAACAGCATATGACCAAAGGGCTTTTTAACTCGTCCTCCTAGGGGCTCCTACGCGTCCCTGACCGTCCTCACAGTAATGGGGCAACAGCATATGACCAAGGGCTCTTTGACTCATCCACCTTTGAGTTCCTGCAAATCCCTCACTGTCCCAGGATTGGGTTCCCTCAGGTGCGGTGCAGGAATGTATAAAAGATATTGAAGTGGAGAAAGAGCCCAATAGTGTAATTCCGTTTCAACAATAGGATTTTATTAGGCAAAAAACGGGTACTCACATTTAGTAATTAGGAAAAACCAATTGTATCCGACGAGCGGCGAACTCGTCTGCTTCTCACTGTGTGTACAGCCTATCCCGTCCCTACGCGTGACGTCACACCACACGTGACTTCTTCAGGGGATGAATATAGGCTAGAATAGTGTCCTTAAATAGTTTAATATTGGCCGGCTATGGGCGGCCATTTTCTCGAAGTTTACATGTGTTGGTATACGGCGGCCATTTTCCTAGAGATTTATTGTGTAGTTCAAGTTCCGCTTTGTGGAGAATATCAGCTGACTTATATTGGCCAATAGAGGCTGTCTGCTGTTTTAGTATCATTTGTACTGTCAGCAGAGAGAGACAAATATGTTGTCTCTAAATAAAGCGAGGTGAACAAACAAATTGCGGGTTGAACTGATACCAAATGGATAAGTTGTTTGCATCCGCCTTGGTTTAATAGAAAAAAGCAGAGCTTGTAAACAATTATAATCTTAGAAACGAAGGAAGGGAGAAGCTGGAGACACTAGTGGCATACTAAATATACATACTGAGTAAAATAAAAACAAACATATTGCAAAATACTAATCTATATATAAAACCAATATATATAAAATCAATCTTACATAAAATATACCAATGTTAATTTATTATCAAGAGGACTATATCTTATTTAAATATATATAAAATTACTGTATCTAAAAATTAAAAAATTAAATTAAAAAGTGTAATGAATGGCCTAGGCCAGTGGATATTAAAAATTAAATAGAGGAGAGACAGCTCCTACAGGGACTTGTAGTTACTTCCAGATAGTCCTATAAGATAATGAGGAGGAGAGTTTTGCATATAAAGCCGACAGGAGATATAGAGAGGGGGGGGGGGGGACTACTGTAATCTAATTCCCAAAAAAACCTAAAACAGTCTCCCGCCATTGGGAGTGATGGCTAAAGTTAGTGGCCTCACCAAGTATAGCTTGGGTACTTAGAGGGTACCAGGTGGGCCGACTGATAAATAGCTAAAAATCAATCTGATTTGGTTAGAAACCTCTATTTTTTAAAAAATTCTAATTCTAAAAATCACTCAGGAAACAATTGAGGTCAAATTCTATGTTTAGGCCACGGGGCCAAAAAGTGTCCAAGGTAAAGATCCATTTGGATTCCAATTTACTTAGAGCTCTCACCTTGTGGCCCCCCCGCCAATGCTTAATGTATGGGGTAATACCCCAGAAGGTCAAATGGGTAGGGTCTTTGTTATGACAGATGAGGAAATGTTTTGATACACAGTGTTTGTCATAACCGTTAAGGATATTTTTGACATGTTCCTTAATCCGGACTCTCAGGGGTCTTTTTGTGCGGCCTACGTACTGGAGGCCGCAACTACATTCGAGTACGTATACTGCCCCTTCCGTGTTACAGCAAATGAAATCTTTGATTTCATAGCTATCGCCAGTGCTGGTAGAAGTAAAATTAAACACTTTCTGGTTTGGTCGTTTGGTTCTGAGGCAGGCAAAACACCTCTTACATGGGAAGAAACCATTTCTAGAGAAAAAAGTAAAAGGTTTCTTGGGTGGATCCACAACATTTTTTACTATTAAATCCCTAATCGTCGGTGCCTTTTTATATATAAATCTCGGGTTCTTGGGGAGGATTTCTTGCAGTTGCTTATCTGACCGTAGAATATGCCAGTGGCGCTTTATTATTCTTTCAATTTTCCTGTATTGTACATTAAAGTCTAGAATCAAAGGTATCCCCTCTACTGGATTTTGCGGTTGTGTGATTTTTTCTTTAATCAGTTCGTTCCGGTCCAATTTGGAGACTTCATCGATTTTGGTCTTGATAAATTTCTGATCATAGCCTTTTGCCGTGAATCTATCTCCCATTTTCTCTGCCTGTTCGAAGTATGTGTCTATTTTGGTGCAGTTTCTCTTTATCCGCATCAATTGCCCTTTCGGGATGTTATAAATCCAATTTTTATGATGGCAACTTGTGGTTGGGAGGTAGCTATTTCTATCAACTCCCTTAAAGTGCGTTTTCGTGCTAAATGTGGAGTTGTTTAGTGAAATCTCAAGATCTAGGAAGTTGATTTTTTCTGAACTGACATCCCAAGTTAATGAGATGTTTCTATCGTTGTTGTTGAGTTTCATGAGGAATTCAATTAGATGTCCTTCTTCTCCATCCCATAGTATGAAAATGTCGTCAATATATCTTTTATATATGACGAGTTGACTTGGACGTTCGCTAAACACATTATATTCTTCCCACTGTGCCATGAACAGGCCGGCTATGCTCGGGGCAAATCTGGCACCCATGGCCACCCCAGTCTGTTGGTGGTAATAAGATCCATCGTACCAGAAATAGTTGTTTTTTAGACTAAATTCTAGACATTTGATAAGGAATTTTCTCTGTGTACACGGGAGTTCAGTATATTTCCTTAAACCCCATTTTGCTGCTTCACAGGCCCTATGGTGAGGGATAATTGTGTATAACGCTGATACATCAGCCGTGGCCATAACCCATGATCTATCCTCTCCTTGGATGTTGTCTATGACCCTTAGCATCTCTTTACTGTCTTTCAGATAAGCTTCGGTTTTCTGAACTGCCGGCTGCAAAAAAACATCTATATACTGACCCATCCTGGCTGTAATTGACTCTATGCCATTCACTATCGGCCTAGGTGGTGGGTCAGTTTTATTTTTATGTAGTTTAGGGACTGAATAAATAATTGGCGTCCGACAGGATTCTGGTATGAGAAATCTCGCTTCTTTTTTGTTTAGTATCGCCTTTTTCACTCCCAGATGGACCACTTGCTCGAGCGATTTACGGCATCCAAAGACTGGATTCTTCAATAGTTTTGTGTAAGTATTGTTATCATTCAGCATGGTGGTCATTGTATTGTGATATTGTTCTTTAGAAAGTATCACAATACCTCCTCCCTTATCTGCCGGTCGGATGACAATGTCTTGCCTTTTGGACAGTTTGCGGATTCCACTTTTGATGTGATTGGGTTCTTCTTTTCTCTTGATTTTTACTTCTTTTATTTCATCTAAAACAATTTTTTTAAAAACATCAATGTGTTTATTATCTTTTGCTGGCGGGTTAAAAACTGATTTGTTCTTGAGTGAACTATGTAAAACACCATTATCTGGTGGCTGTGTTACTCTAGATATTGGGGGATTTCCTACCATGTATTTTTGTATATTTAATTTTCGTACAAATTTCTGGATTCCAATGTAGGTCTCGAATTTATTAAGGTTTTTTGTGGGTGCATATTTCAACCCTTTATCGAGTACCCCAATTTCTTCATGTGTCAATGTCAACCCACTAAGATTAAAAATCCCCTCTCCTTTTATTCTCTCTTTCTTTTGCTGTCTCTTTCCAGATCTTCGTCCTCTCTTTTTTCGGGGCTTCTTCTGGGGCCCCGCATTTCGTCTGGATATCTCACTGGATGGTTCTCCCTGCTCCGGTCTAAAAAAGGCCTGTTTGATTCTTGGTCTCCGTAAGGTGGAGGATAGGGTCTTACTGATCTTTCATCTCCTTCTCTGTTATCCAAGGGAGCATAATAATTATAAGTAGGAATAGGGCTCCGCTCATCCTGCCTGTAGTTCCTATATGGTGGTCCTCTTCTGTCATCATATCTAAAATCATGTCAAAAATATCCTTAACGGTTATGACAAACACTGTGTATCAAAACATTTCCTCATCTGTCATAACAAAGACCCTACCCATTTGACCTTCTGGGGTATTACCCCATACATTAAGCATTGGCGGGGGGGCCACAAGGTGAGAGCTCTAAGTAAATTGGAATCCAAATGGATCTTTACCTTGGACACTTTTTGGCCCCGTGGCCTAAACATAGAATTTGACCTCAATTGTTTCCTGAGTGATTTTTAGAATTAGAATTTTTTAAAAAATAGAGGTTTCTAACCAAATCAGATTGATTTTTAGCTATTTATCAGTCGGCCCACCTGGTACCCTCTAAGTACCCAAGCTATACTTGGTGAGGCCACTAACTTTAGCCATCACTCCCAATGGTGGGAGACTGTTTTAGTTTTTTTGGGAATTAGATTACAGTAGTCCCCCCCCCCCCTCTCTATATCTCCTGTCGGCTTTATATGCAAAACTCTCCTCCTCATTATCTTATAGGACTATCTGGAAGTAACTACAAGTCCCTGTAGGAGCTGTCTCTCCTCTATTTAATTTTTAATATCCACTGGCCTAGGCCATTCATTACACTTTTTAATTTAATTTTTTAATTTTTAGATACAGTAATTTTATATATATTTAAATAAGATATAGTCCTCTTGATAATAAATTAACATTGGTATATTTTATGTAAGATTGATTTTATATATATTGGTTTTATATATAGATTAGTATTTTGCAATATGTTTGTTTTTATTTTACTCAGTATGTATATTTAGTATGCCACTAGTGTCTCCAGCTTCTCCCTTCCTTCGTTTCTAAGATTATAATTGTTTACAAGCTCTGCTTTTTTCTATTAAACCAAGGCGGATGCAAACAACTTATCCATTTGGTATCAGTTCAACCCGCAATTTGTTTGTTCACCTCGCTTTATTTAGAGACAACATATTTGTCTCTCTCTGCTGACAGTACAAATGATACTAAAACAGCAGACAGCCTCTATTGGCCAATATAAGTCAGCTGATATTCTCCACAAAGCGGAACTTGAACTACACAATAAATCTCTAGGAAAATGGCCGCCGTATACCAACACATGTAAACTTCGAGAAAATGGCCGCCCATAGCCGGCCAATATTAAACTATTTAAGGACACTATTCTAGCCTATATTCATCCCCTGAAGAAGTCACGTGTGGTGTGACGTCACGCGTAGGGACGGGATAGGCTGTACACACAGTGAGAAGCAGACGAGTTCGCCGCTCGTCGGATACAATTGGTTTTTCCTAATTACTAAATGTGAGTACCCGTTTTTTGCCTAATAAAATCCTATTGTTGAAACGGAATTACACTATTGGGCTCTTTCTCCACTTCAATATCTTTTATACATTCCTGCACCGCACCTGAGGGAACCCAATCCTGGGACAGTGAGGGATTTGCAGGAACTCAAAGGTGGATGAGTCAAAGAGCCCTTGGTCATATGCTGTTGCCCCATTACTGTGAGGACGGTCAGGGACGCGTAGGAGCCCCTAGGAGGACGAGTTAAAAAGCCCTTTGGTCATATGCTGTTGCCCCATTGCTGTGAGGTAAGGGGCCATTACCCACTGAAGTGTTTGCACACGAAGAAGCACGAGTTTTCAAGTCACTTGGCACTTTAACTGCTACATGCGCATGCCAGCACATCATTGTCACAGAGTTCACCTTATTTAAAAGGACATTTCTTTTCGTGTTAATATTGTTTATATTTATAGACTTTATTTTTTGGGATATCATTTCATGCACCATAGAGTGTTTTTGGCACATTTTCTGCACTTTATATAGGTTTGATTACCAAACACTGCATGGACTTTGAAGTGTAGCCAAGTTTAACACGCACAGTGTTCACACACTGCACATTGTCACTTTTTGTATTTTATATGCATTGAAATCAAGCTGTATTACATCTATATATCATTTATATACACTGGTCTTTGTTATCCACGTTTTACTAGTTTTTTTACCTCAGAGATTCAAGATTGTAAACACATTATTTATTAGCTTATTGCATTCACTGGTTAGTGATATTTATTCATTTGTTTTTCTACTTTTATTTATTGTTCACTAATATTTCTATACACTTCGCTATGCTAATTTTGACCCCATTATATACCATCTGAGTATCTTTACTTAGGATTAGCGCTGCACCACTCATCCATACAATCAATCTTAAGGTCAGGTGTTCACCCGAACAGGTGCATGCAGCTTTTCCTCCTCTAGCCGTTTTCCATACTTGATAGCGCAGGAATATCTCTGACAATCTATTACTTACCTACCTCATACACTCCCTATTCTTGCGGCAATCATGGATGTATTTTCATATATGGAAAAAAGGCAGGTAAATCTAGAAGAAGTATTTAATATTACAAAAACAAAAACTAGTAGTAACTTAGACCTTGAAAGCCTTATGCGCAAACTAGGGCACAACATGGAAAAGAAAGTGAGCCTTTGGTGGGACATCTGCACCTTTGAGACATATCTTAAGGAAAGCATTGTCCCTAGAAGGTTAAGGTGGGATGTCCCCCCAAATGATGGGCTCACTGATCAGGAATCTAATGAAGAGTGGTATAAATTTTTCAACGACAAAGGCCTAGAACTTATAGGTTTTTTGTTAGATAGAAAAAGGAGGAAGAACAAGATAATAGATCAGAATATTACAGACCTTAAAGGAAATATTGAACAATACAAAGACATGATTGAATATAAAACTCTAATGACCCAATTGAACAAGGACCTTGCTAAGAAAGACAAAGAAGTGCAACAAAGAAAAAGCAAGAAACACACGAGAGATACAAACGATTTTCGTAATGACCAAGTGTTCAAATGGCAAAGCCAATTGGGAAAAGTAGAATGTTCATCTACATATTCCACACCGGAAAAAACGGTAAGACTTCACCCTCAACCACAAAATGAACCACTCAGGCCAGCCACGGAAGTCAGAAGCCATCAAGAGCCTAGAGAAGAAAATAGAACCATGACACCTAGACAAAGAGGGAGTGATGGAAGAAATAATGAATACCAAAGCTATACACCATATCGAAATGAGAGGAGGCCCCAACAAAGTAATCGGACACCACGGAATGGAGGAAGAAAACCATATTATGGGAAGAATAACAGAAGGCCCTACAATCGGAACAATTGGTACAAACCCCCATACGAAGAACGAGACTATAGAGGCCCACCGTATGAACATAGAGACCAAAGGAGACCTATGCAAGAATATAGAGAGAACAGAGATTTGGAATACTATAGACCAAGAGAGAGAAGTCCCATACAAGATTTTAGATATGATGACAGAAGAGGACCACCATATAGGAACTACAGGCAGGATGAGCGGAGCCCTATTCCTACTTATAATTATTATGCTCCCTTGGATAACAGAGAAGGAGATGAAAGATCAGTAAGACCCTATCCTCCACCTTACGGAGACCAAGAATCAAACAGGCCTTTTTTAGACCGGAGCAGGGAGAACCATCCAGTGAGATATCCAGACGAAATGCGGGGCCCCAGAAGAAGCCCCGAAAAAAGAGAGGACGAAGATCTGGAAAGAGACAGCAAAAGAAAGAGAGAATAAAAGGAGAGGGGATTTTTAATCTTAGTGGGTTGACATTGACACATGAAGAAATTGGGGTACTCGATAAAGGGTTGAAATATGCACCCACAAAAAACCTTAATAAATTCGAGACCTACATTGGAATCCAGAAATTTGTACGAAAATTAAATATACAAAAATACATGGTAGGAAATCCCCCAATATCTAGAGTAACACAGCCACCAGATAATGGTGTTTTACATAGTTCACTCAGGAACAAATCAGTTTTTAACCCGCCAGCAAAAGATAATAAACACATTGATGTTTTTAAAAAAATTGTTTTAGATGAAATAAAAGAAGTAAAAATCAAGAGAAAAGAAGAACCCAATCACATCAAAAGTGGAATCCGCAAACTGTCCAAAAGGCAAGACATTGTCATCCGACCGGCAGATAAGGGAGGAGGTATTGTGATACTTTCTAAAGAACAATATCACAATACAATGACCACCATGCTGAATGATAACAATACTTACACAAAACTATTGAAGAATCCAGTCTTTGGATGCCGTAAATCGCTCGAGCAAGTGGTCCATCTGGGAGTGAAAAAGGCGATACTAAACAAAAAAGAAGCGAGATTTCTCATACCAGAATCCTGTCGGACGCCAATTATTTATTCAGTCCCTAAACTACATAAAAATAAAACTGACCCACCACCTAGGCCGATAGTGAATGGCATAGAGTCAATTACAGCCAGGATGGGTCAGTATATAGATGTTTTTTTGCAGCCGGCAGTTCAGAAAACCGAAGCTTATCTGAAAGACAGTAAAGAGATGCTAAGGGTCATAGACAACATCCAAGGAGAGGATAGATCATGGGTTATGGCCACGGCTGATGTATCAGCGTTATACACAATTATCCCTCACCATAGGGCCTGTGAAGCAGCAAAATGGGGTTTAAGGAAATATACTGAACTCCCGTGTACACAGAGAAAATTCCTTATCAAATGTCTAGAATTTAGTCTAAAAAACAACTATTTCTGGTACGATGGATCTTATTACCACCAACAGACTGGGGTGGCCATGGGTGCCAGATTTGCCCCGAGCATAGCCGGCCTGTTCATGGCACAGTGGGAAGAATATAATGTGTTTAGCGAACGTCCAAGTCAACTCGTCATATATAAAAGATATATTGACGACATTTTCATACTATGGGATGGAGAAGAAGGACATCTAATTGAATTCCTCATGAAACTCAACAACAACGATAGAAACATCTCATTAACTTGGGATGTCAGTTCAGAAAAAATCAACTTCCTAGATCTTGAGATTTCACTAAACAACTCCACATTTAGCACGAAAACGCACTTTAAGGGAGTTGATAGAAATAGCTACCTCCCAACCACAAGTTGCCATCATAAAAATTGGATTTATAACATCCCGAAAGGGCAATTGATGCGGATAAAGAGAAACTGCACCAAAATAGACACATACTTCGAACAGGCAGAGAAAATGGGAGATAGATTCACGGCAAAAGGCTATGATCAGAAATTTATCAAGACCAAAATCGATGAAGTCTCCAAATTGGACCGGAACGAACTGATTAAAGAAAAAATCACACAACCGCAAAATCCAGTAGAGGGGATACCTTTGATTCTAGACTTTAATGTACAATACAGGAAAATTGAAAGAATAATAAAGCGCCACTGGCATATTCTACGGTCAGATAAGCAACTGCAAGAAATCCTCCCCAAGAACCCGAGATTTATATATAAAAAGGCACCGACGATTAGGGATTTAATAGTAAAAAATGTTGTGGATCCACCCAAGAAACCTTTTACTTTTTTCTCTAGAAATGGTTTCTTCCCATGTAAGAGGTGTTTTGCCTGCCTCAGAACCAAACGACCAAACCAGAAAGTGTTTAATTTTACTTCTACCAGCACTGGCGATAGCTATGAAATCAAAGATTTCATTTGCTGTAACACGGAAGGGGCAGTATACGTACTCGAATGTAGTTGCGGCCTCCAGTACGTAGGCCGCACAAAAAGACCCCTGAGAGTCCGGATTAAGGAACATGTCAAAAATATCCTTAACGGTTATGACAAACACTGTGTATCAAAACATTTCCTCATCTGTCATAACAAAGACCCTACCCATTTGACCTTCTGGGGTATTACCCCATACATTAAGCATTGGCGGGGGGGCCACAAGGTGAGAGCTCTAAGTAAATTGGAATCCAAATGGATCTTTACCTTGGACACTTTTTGGCCCCGTGGCCTAAACATAGAATTTGACCTCAATTGTTTCCTGAGTGATTTTTAGAATTAGAATTTTTTAAAAAATAGAGGTTTCTAACCAAATCAGATTGATTTTTAGCTATTTATCAGTCGGCCCACCTGGTACCCTCTAAGTACCCAAGCTATACTTGGTGAGGCCACTAACTTTAGCCATCACTCCCAATGGCGGGAGACTGTTTTAGGTTTTTTTGGGAATTAGATTACAGTAGTCCCCCCCCCCCCCCTCTCTATATCTCCTGTCGGCTTTATATGCAAAACTCTCCTCCTCATTATCTTATAGGACTATCTGGAAGTAACTACAAGTCCCTGTAGGAGCTGTCTCTCCTCTATTTAATTTTTAATATCCACTGGCCTAGGCCATTCATTACACTTTTTAATTTAATTTTTTAATTTTTAGATACAGTAATTTTATATATATTTAAATAAGATATAGTCCTCTTGATAATAAATTAACATTGGTATATTTTATGTAAGATTGATTTTATATATATTGGTTTTATATATAGATTAGTATTTTGCAATATGTTTGTTTTTATTTTACTCAGTATGTATATTTAGTATGCCACTAGTGTCTCCAGCTTCTCCCTTCCTTCGTTTCTAAGATTATAATTGTTTACAAGCTCTGCTTTTTTCTATTAAACCAAGGCGGATGCAAACAACTTATCCATTTGGTATCAGTTCAACCCGCAATTTGTTTGTTCACCTCGCTTTATTTAGAGACAACATATTTGTCTCTCTCTGCTGACAGTACAAATGATACTAAAACAGCAGACAGCCTCTATTGGCCAATATAAGTCAGCTGATATTCTCCACAAAGCGGAACTTGAACTACACAATAAATCTCTAGGAAAATGGCCGCCGTATACCAACACATGTAAACTTCGAGAAAATGGCCGCCCATAGCCGGCCAATATTAAACTATTTAAGGACACTATTCTAGCCTATATTCATCCCCTGAAGAAGTCACGTGTGGTGTGACGTCACGCGTAGGGACGGGATAGGCTGTACACACAGTGAGAAGCAGACGAGTTCGCCGCTCGTCGGATACAATTGGTTTTTCCTAATTACTAAATGTGAGTACCCGTTTTTTGCCTAATAAAATCCTATTGTTGAAACGGAATTACACTATTGGGCTCTTTCTCCACTTCAATATCTTTTATACATTCCTGCACCGCACCTGAGGGAACCCAATCCTGGGACAGTGAGGGATTTGCAGGAACTCAAAGGTGGATGAGTCAAAGAGCCCTTGGTCATATGCTGTTGCCCCATTACTGTGACGGTCAGGGACGCGTAGGAGCCCCTAGGAGGACGAGTTAAAAAGCCCTTTGGTCATATGCTGTTGCCCCATTGCTGTGAGGTAAGGGGCCATTACCCACTGAAGTGTTTGCACACGAAGAAGCACGAGTTTTCAAGTCACTTGGCACTTTAACTGCTACATGCGCATGCCAGCACATCATTGTCACAGAGTTCACCTTATTTAAAAGGACATTTCTTTTCGTGTTAATATTGTTTATATTTATAGACTTTATTTTTTGGGATATCATTTCATGCACCATAGAGTGTTTTTGGCACATTTTCTGCACTTTATATAGGTTTGATTACCAAACACTGCATGGACTTTGAAGTGTAGCCAAGTTTAACACGCACAGTGTTCACACACTGCACATTGTCACTTTTTGTATTTTATATGCATTGAAATCAAGCTGTATTACATCTATATATCATTTATATACACTGGTCTTTGTTATCCACGTTTTACTAGTTTTTTTACCTCAGAGATTCAAGATTGTAAACACATTATTTATTAGCTTATTGCATTCACTGGTTAGTGATATTTATTCATTTGTTTTTCTACTTTTATTTATTGTTCACTAATATTTCTATACACTTCGCTATGCTAATTTTGACCCCATTATATACCATCTGAGTATCTTTACTTAGGATTAGCGCTGCACCACTCATCCATACAATCAATCTTAAGGTCAGGTGTTCACCCGAACAGGTGCATGCAGCTTTTCCTCCTCTAGCCGTTTTCCATACTTGATAGCGCAGGAATATCTCTGACAATCTATTAAATATCTACTATTGCCCTTAAAAGGTACACTATAATCAAAATATTAAAAATACATTATATATATTTAGAATGAAAAAAATATAACATTTGATAATATGCACGTACATGCCCTCGATTACGTCAGTTGTGACGAAACATGTAGTCTACGTACGTCCCGTTGCCACGCCAACGCCTATCCTACTGTGTACACAAGCGGATTTTGCTTTCATGCTGCTTGCTGCTTTGGATTTTGATATGCCTGTTTTATTCAATGACATTTTGAGTACTTTCAATCCCCTTGTCTTAAAAATAAAGCTTTAAACGGATTTACACTATGTGGATGCTCCATTTCATTACATACCCATGATGGGAATGCGTTTTTGCTTATCCACGGAGTTGCCATTTGAATTTGCTGTATCTTTGATCCTATGCTTGGATGATATCTGCTACCCTGTTACCTCTTATACACATTGGGTGTCTGGGACTCCGTAATAGAGTTCTAGCATTCTGGTAAGAGTCCAACTTTATGTGGTGGTGGATCACATGGATTACACAATCTCCATAGACACTTCTTTTGGATTATTTTCACTTATGAACTTTTGTTTTACATTAATTTTTTTAACACTATGTTTATATATATGTTTAGTATCACTATTATGGATCATCTACTTTTGATTTTGTTCCTACTTTTGGTACTGCATTTATTATTAATAATTTGATACTAAAAAGCATGGCCTACTCAGCTTCTTTCTTCATTCCAGCATTTTTTTATCCCACTGTCTGAATTCATAGCTAATGAAAAGCATTTTGAGGCTATTGTGCTTTTTTTTTTTTTTTTTTTTTTTTTTTTTTGTGGGTTTAAAAAAAAAGATACATTTGGAACAAAGTAAACATTTTTTAATACTGCCCATAATTGCAGAAAGTGGGGGTGTCATAAAATTTCTCTCGACTTATGAAAATCCTTAACCTCATCACTTTCGGCGACCCCTCGTCACCAAACAGCTGTTCGCTCGTCTTTACCGCGCATGCGCAGACTGGTTTTTTCACCACGCATGCACCGACTGTTTTCTCGGGTCCAGGAAACGTGCTGGCTGACAAATATGCTATTTCTGTACTTTGCATATATATATTTTTTTTTGTAGTTGTAAAATTTTCAGTTTATTGGAAGGTAAATGATCCAAATCAAACAGCTTTTAGTTCCACAACTGGTAATCGTAGGTGACTTTGACATGTATCTTGTGAATTTTCCGATTTAAATTACAACTCTGAACAAGAAAAAATGGGAGAGGAGATTTCAGTTTAGGAGCCTGGGTGCCTTATATTGGATAATGTACTGCATTTCACACACTGCCAGCTACAGATTATAATACACCGCATATTCTGGTGATCACCACTAATTATAATACATTACATTCTGTTCCCAGCAGTGTGGGAAGTTTAGTAGATAAGGTAACAGATCCAGAGACAAACAGGCTTTGCAGATCCAGAGACAAACAGGCTGCCTGACTGATTTTTTCCTGTGAAATGTTGTGTGAGTAGGAGAGAGAGCAGTGACTAGGAAAGAAGAAGAGGCTACTATTGTAGTTACATTGCAACTTGTAAAAATGTATCCATCTCGAACTCTGCATTGTCATGGCTTTTCCCAGCAGATTTCTATACAAATGTAATACTCCATAGCTGGAACAGAGCACTGGAAATGTATTTGAATGTATTAACTTTTATTTTCCTTTTTGAGAAACAGAATCTTACATTCCTGCAGAATACCATTGGCCTATCCCTTCTGGCTCACTCTACTCATCTTTGAATGACCTATAAAGATACCAGGCAGGATTTGCCCTTAATGCCCTTATAAACCAGATGAAGTGTCCCACCCCACACGTTATTAGGGCTCATGCACACTGCATCTCAAAAAAGTTTAACCTCTCACATTTTGAATGACAATTACTCAGTCATGCTACACTGTACCCAAACAAAATTTTTATAATTTTTTTCTCACAAATAAAGCTTTCTTTTGGTGGTATTTAATCAGTGCTGTGTTTTTCATTTTCTGCAATGTAAGCGAAAAAATAGAGAAGATTAAAAAAAAAACAAAAAAAAAAAACACATTTTTTAAGTTTCTATTGTAAAATTTTGCAAAGAAGTAATTTTTCTTCATAAATTTGGGCCAAAATTTATACTGCTACATATCTTTAGTAAAAATAACCCAAATTAGTGTATATTAGTCTCCGTGAGCACCTCTAGGCATTCTAGGAGCATAAATTACACACATAAACTCCTGCCAACCTATCACATTATTGTAAGCCCTTTATATTTCTAACACATAGCATGTGATACCAATTACAAACCAAAATACATTCTGCTGAGCAAAGGGTAAAGAAAATATTACCTGCGGTTTTAGTAGTGCAGTGGTCCACAGAGGAGAGCATCGGTCCAAGCAGCATGCAGGAACGTGGACAGCGACAGCAAAACAGGCAGCAGGCAGGAATACTGTCCATAGTCAGTACAGGTAGAGATGTTGTCAGCACAGTCAAAGCATTGGTCCAGGTAGCAGGCAGGGATGTGGTCAGTAGCAGCAAAAGGATCGTCCATGCAGCAGGCAGGAATACTGTCCATAGTTAGTACAGGCAGCAGGCAGAGATATGGTCAGTACAGCAAAAGTATTGGTCCAGGCAACAGGCACATGGTCCATAAAGTCCTGGGTCAGTGCAGGCAGAAATATTGTCAGCACAGCCAAAGTATTTGTTCAGGCAGCAGGCAGGACCATCAAGTTTAGGGCCTCGGTCAGGAAAGAATGGGGACAGGGGTAGAGGCTTCTCCCACCCAAATCTCTTTGAAGCCTCTGGACAACCAGACCCTGTTCTGGGAACACAGAAAACCAAAAACTGGTTTACTCAAATCAGAACACTTTTCTGGAGCCCCTCACATATGTGAGACCCCTGTGTAGCAGGGTGAAAGATCAGTCCAGGGGGCAGACAAAAACATGGTCAACAGGCCGAGGTCAATGCAGGTAAAAGGCAGAAATAGATGACAGGCAGAGGCATAGTTGATAGTCCAGGGTCAGTTCACGTGAAAGACAGAAACATGGCAGTGTAACTATGTTTACAACCACTTTAAAAATCAGAAAATTGCATTTTTCATAGTTTTATCCTGATAGGATGACTTAAAAACAAATCAAATGTGATAAGCAAATGATTTTCATATAGAATATGATATACATTGCCAAAATTATTTTTTCTTTAAATTACAACTTGAAAAATGTATATTTCCATTTTACTCTGCATCCAGATTTTCAATTTTGTAAATTTTCTGTTCTTTTGCCAAGCAGTCTACAGAGAAAGTGAAAAAACTTGCATGCCCTGGAATGGAGGTTTTTTCTCTGTGAGATACTACCCAAGACCATGTAACGGGTGATGAGGCTGCAGCTTTTCTTTTTTCTCATTTGGGGAGACTTATAATTCTAGGTGTGCTGACAACACAAAAATATTTTCTAGGAAGCTAGAGTGGAATGTCAAATGCAGGATACAGTGCATCCACCTTGAATACCACCATTCTATACATAATGCAAACAATGGACGGACCTTGTATTTAGTATCAAGGATTGCACAAATCAGATAACTAGAAAAATATGAAATCTTAAAGTGTTACTAAACCCAGTAATATGAAAATAGTTCATCTGCCCCCCCCCCCCCCACAGCTAATAAATCTTCTTTTTATGTTAAAATATTGCCACTGTATACTTTTTTGGCTGATCTGTATACCACGGTCAGTGATAAACTGCACAGTTTCTCCAGTTCTGAGAGGTAGGTGGAGATTTCCACTTCAGCCTGTATACACGCCCACATGTGTGATGCCAATATCATGTGACCTGGCTAACTCTGAGAACAAGTAAATGCTCTCTCCAGCATAAAAGACACAACTGAGCATGTGCAGGTTGGCTACCCTGCCTGTGTTAGCTGGCTTTCCCCAGATAGACAGTGCAGGAGGGGGAGGATCTGTGTATACAGGATAAAACAGCCTTTTTACACAATGCAGAGGATTAACCCCTTAAGTTCCACAGTATAACAAGCATGCTATGCTGCGTATACACACTGATTTAAAATACAATTGCAGCATGTATTTAAAGTGTAATTCTGGGTTCACACTGGGAGTTTTTGTTTTGTTCAACCCAGTGGCTGAACAAAAAAAACAGACATATTGCTGTTCTAACACAAGCGATGTTAGTACAGCGATCTCCCCCACTGAGCTATTGTGTTTTGACAGGGGGACTCCCCCCCTCACCATTACACATTGATCAGCACTCACAGCCATTTGCTGCCAGCTCTGATCGTATGCTGGTTTTTCAGCATGCCCTGTACACATGGGTGAAATGGTGGCCAGTTTGTGTTGAACTGGCCGATATTCAGCCCATGTGTACCAGCCTTAAGGAGCAGGGGACAAAGCCATCCCCCTCGCTGCCTGACAAAAAGTGTCCTTTTCGTTTTTCTACTCCCTCGACTTCAGTGTTGAGGACCTCCAACTTAGCTCCCTGTCCACCCATAGAGTTTCATTCCCTGATAAACCCCCCCACCCCACGTTTTCTCACTTTCAACCTTCCAATGTCCCCACACAGATTATCAGATCTCCCTCTTGGATCTTTTAGATCAAGGCGTCATTGTCCCAGTTCCTGTGGCAGAATGGTTGTGGGAGTTTTACTTTTACCAAGCCCAAAGGGGACATTTGCCTATCTTGGATCTCAAGACTTTGAACACCAAAAGTTCCAGATGGAATCCACCAGATCTGTTATCATCTTCGACACCAGGGAGACGTTTCGGCTTCTTTGTTCATTGGTGATGGTTACTTTCATGTGCCCATCTTTCCTGTGCATCAGAAATTTCTTTGCTTTGCCATGGGGTTTCTACAGTACCAGTTCAAGCTCTTGCCCTTCGGTATCTCCAAGTTGAGGTTTTTTGGAGCGACATGCTTCACGCGTTTGCAGCGTGATTTATTGCACGACAATCGTGGCAGACCCACACCGCAATTTTAGGTGTCATTCAAATGAATGGCATTTCAAATGTGATTAGCGCGATTTGTCGTTCACATATCAGCGCTTTGAAATTGCAGGCAGAATCAAGGCAAATCTGCTCACGATTCAAAACGCTCAAGTGTGAATGCAGCCTAAGACCCAGAGTTCTAGGCTGAGTTGCAGAAAGTAAAGGGAGGTGGATCTGCTTGTTACTAGAATAAATTCTATCATAACGATTGTTGGTGGTTAGACATTATTATTGTACTGCTAGCCCCAGGTTAGGAGACATAATGGTGTTTTTGTTTATTTGTTAATTTTTGTTTATTTTAAGTGAAGGCTGTATGAAATTTGTCAAAAGAGCAATAACACTACCAGACCTTGTTTTTTAATGCTTTTGTGAAAGGAATATGTGGTAAAAAGCAAACACTTTGGGTAATTGTACGCAAGATCGACATCAAAATGGTTGCAATTCATGTTTATGATTTGCAAAAATACTGTAGTAATCTCACCTAAAACCACAAAACGCCAAAATAGGGCATTTTTGAATAATTATTTAATTAGGATTAAAGAGGATCTTCAGTCTGTTTTAAAAAAAATTCAAAGTCAGCAGCTACAAATACTGTAGCTACTGACTTTTAATAAAAAGATACTTACTTGTCCAGGGATCCAACGCTGTCCTCACTCAGACTGGTCTTTGGGTCCCCAACACCGCCATGTTTATTGTGGGGATTCAGGTGTGACTCCTTGCAGTTTCACAGCCGGCTTCCCATTCATGCTGTGCTTTTGTAAATAGATCCGCGGCCTCCTGGGACATGTGACGTGTCCCAGGAGGTTGGGGGCAGTGAGGTGTACTGAACTTCCACGGGAACCTGTCAAAACGAGGTTCCTGCTCCAAAAGTGGGAGAGGGGGGGATAAAGACGAAATCTTTGAGATGAAGTTTGGCTTATTACTCAGGTTAATAACTCAGGTTACTTTAGATTGGCGTTACCATTTTGTCAATAGTTTAGTAGATTGACATTTACAGCAGTGATAGACTCATCAAAGCAAATGCCAGATGAACAAAAAGTGCCTGAACCACTAATGACACAACGCAGGGACGCAAAGAAAATGCTTACTTGTCCTGCCGCCAGCGCTACTACACTTTGCTTGCATACAGAGCTTTAGTGACCAAATTTTTTTAGCATCCAACACTTCTGTGTCCATGCTCTGTGGTTCCATCCCCTGGCTTATGTGTCCATGCTGGGTAGTATACTTTTGGAATTGGGTATTCTTTACAAAGTGAAATTTCACCACATTCACTAATCTCTGGGGAAAATTTCCTTGCAAAGTGCTTCCATTGGAAAGTGAACAGCCCTACTTGGCTTTAGTAAATCAACCCAAATGCATATCATCTTGAGGTTCAGAGCTGGTCCAGTAATTTCACAAAAGAATTATGCAAACTTGACACCTGTCAGTTGTGGTGAAATTGATCCAGACTTCTTTTTTTAATCTCATTTATTGCTTTCAGATTTATCAAGTATCACTGTGAACTCATAACTCAAAGGACTTTAATAGCATAACACAAACAACATTGAGGTGCAGTAACCCAGAGAAACCTATAACTGATCAGTTTTAGTAGTTTATTATAATCTGTATAATAAAAGATGATGATTTCTGCTTGTTTGCAATTAAAGTCTATGAAAACTGTCATTCCCCGAAATATTTAATCAGCTTCTTAAGGATTAATGAAGATTAGCAACTCAATGTTTTAGTAATTAACATTGTAACAATGAGATCAGGAAAACATTT
Organism: Lithobates septentrionalis; assembly: GCA_037952835.1. Taxonomy (NCBI): domain Eukaryota; kingdom Metazoa; phylum Chordata; class Amphibia; order Anura; family Ranidae; genus Lithobates; species Lithobates septentrionalis. The sequence goes on from JBBDGP010000934.1 coordinate 1,000,245, forward strand.
TATCTAGGCTGTGAATTTGTAATACAATAAAAATATAAGTTAGCACATGAAGCTAGAGATATGCCTTTGTTTTTACCTCTGTCACTGCCACAAACATGTTATATATGTAATGGCTATAGCTTTTTTCTAAGTAAGTTTTATGGTTGCAGCATACACTCTAATTTTATAGCATCAGCATTATATTAACAATACAAACAATTGGTATTTTTGACAATATACCGTATATACTCGAGTATAAGTCGAGTTTTTCAGCACATTTTTTTGTGCTGAAAGTGCCCCCCTCGACTTATACTGGAGTCAAGCACTTTTTTGCAGCAAAAAATTTCATTTTCCGAACATACGTTGGGGCCCCGTATCTCAGGGCCACTTGGTGCTAGGAACCCCAATTTTGTTATGCAAACCCAGTGGAACTGGTACCAGAACATATCCAAAGCTGGGGTTCCTAGAACCAAGTGGCCCCAAGATACGGGGCCCCAAATCCGGTTCAGAAAATGTAATTCTCTGCTGCAGAAAAGTGCTTGACATTTTCTGAACCGATTTTTGGGGCCCTGTATCTCGAGGACACTTAGTGCTAGAAACTCCAGCTTTGGATATTTTATGGTGCTAGTTCCACTGGGTTTGCACACCAAATTTGGGGTTCCTAACACTAAGTGGCCTCAAGATACGGGGCCCCAAAGTTGGTCAACTGTGTGTATCTGCAGCAATGTCATTTCAGGACCTTTTGGGTTCAGAGACCCCACATTTTGGCTGCAGCTAGGGAGCATCTAGGAACCCTTAACTACTGAGTTTGAAGTTCGGGGAACCTATGGCTGCAAATGGGCACAGTGAGGCTGCAAATGGGCATTGTTGACCCTCTTTTCCACTTACAGTAGCTGTGCATTTCTCACCCTCGTCTTATACTCGGGTCACTACGTTTTTCCCATTTTTTTGTGGTAAATTAGGGCCTCGACTTATACTCGAGTATATACGGTAAGATAAACATGAAAAACATGAACAATCTTTTATGTTGTGAGTGCTGTCTGTCTGCTGGCCATCTCTTTTCACAACTTTCTGGATTCCTTGCAGCTTCTCCTCTGCAGTTTATTTTCAATTTCTAATGACTACATATCCCATGGTACCTTTCTGCCTGCAAGCAGTGATTCTTGTACTGACTCTGCCTCCTAACACTTCTCCTCTCAATACCTCTGTAGTTTAGAAGGCAGGCTCTGTGAAATCTATAAAAACAAAGAAGGGAAGGCGGAAACCCCTGATGCATTACCCGAGTAAAAAGATGGTTTATTAAAATAGAAGGAAGCCAAAGAAATGCATACTCACAAAAGTGCCAAGATGTACAGCATGTAAATGGTAGCATAACATGGAGGTAAAAAGTGCAAGTGCTTCTAAAACCTCACATGGAGCACACTGATGTATTTTTGGGGGTGCACCCCCTTCTTCAGAGCTGTGCTGATCAGCACCACCAAATGCCCAGTGCTTAAATACAGTAATGCATGCCACAATCCACCCCCAACCAAACCGGAAAGGCGGAGCAAGACGGGGAGGAAAAAAACAAAAACAAAGCACAACAAGGAGCAGCAGCATCACCCCTATGTACACCTGTATGTATTTCCCTTCTTTGTTTTTGTAGTTCCACACTGGATACCCCATCCGAGGAGGACTGCATTGACTCAGTGTATACGTGTCACTGGTTTGCCCCCCCCCCCCCAATTGAGGACCACTGTGCGCTGGAAGTGTTTGGCTGTTTTTTTTCTGTGAAATCTATGACACAGCAATGCCTACTCACAGGGCATGATGAATATGTGTCACAGAGAACTGAACCCCTGTGCGTGCCTGTGTGCAACACAGTCCTGTAATGGCTCTGTGATTGGACAAAACGTAGACAGTCAGTCAATTTCATTGGCTCTGTACCCTTTGCTGGTGATCCACTGTGTCCAGTCACAAAGAAGCAACATTTCTCTACATGTCTGCACATTTTTTGGTGTGTCAACTTGTAGTGCATTGCCTTTTCATTATCAGAGAGCCCAATGCACATATTCACATAACATAAAGCATAACCATTTTATCTTTCAGGCAACGCATGTATTCTTTATTATCTTAGTTGCAGTGTGCGGAGAAGCAAGTGCTTTTGTTTACTCGCTATATGTGCATTGTGGTGCCAATTAAAATGAATGGAAATACAAGGTAATGCACATGTACAGCATGTAACGCATGGCAAAATGTGCACACAAGTGTGAAGCCACCTTCCAGGATTGCAGAGAATGTAATTTAGAGTAGTGCAGATTATGAAAATGATGCATCGCTATACAGAAAAATTGCATGGCTAAGTGCAGTCCTAGTGCTATGGTTTAATATCTACAGTTAATATTGCAGTACACACTCTCATCATGTAAATGTTACTTGTATTTTTTACTGCAGATATATTTTCCATTGTCAATGTTCAATAAAACCAGAGTGCCACATCATTAATGTCAATGTGTGCAGGGATTCTAGTAACCATAGTAACATCTTTTTTTATTAAAACCTACTGAAATCAAGCTATTTGGATCTTTCTCATTCCTACATATTCACTATTTTTTATTTTTTATTTTATTTAATCATAACATTTAACAACTGATAATCATGGCACGATACTACTCTTTATTCAGTCCTAAACCTTATTACAATTCTACCCTATTGCATTTCCCTGATGCCCTGTCTAGACTTGTACTGGTCTGTTGGCAAAAATGGGACTACAGTAGTCATGAATATTATTAATAGGAAAGAAAAAAAAATAACTTTTTCAAAAAAGGAGGCAATTTTAATTGGATGGTGAGATTTGTGTTAAGGCTATAAATTGACTAAATATGCCCCTTGACAGCGACTGTGTATCCTGATGCTTTGTATGTAAATGAAAGTACAGTAATCCTTGAATCTCTAACAAATCATCTATAATCACAATTAAAATAAATGAAAATAATGATTGTGGACATAGTGGCATCCCCGAAGAATGTTGCCTTCCTTTGCCAAACTTTTTTTTAGACAGTCTGTACAAAAAACACTTTGTTTGCAGTTGAGGCCAGACCTGTTTGTCAAAATTGACTACCCACTGTGCAAATAGTTGGGTCCCAAGCACACTCATGTAAAAAAAACAATGAGCTGAGCTCTTATATTTCCGTGGTCCCTGATGGCCACAGGGTTGTGGCCACCTATACTGTCCTAAAACTATGGCGCAAAGAGCACTTCGAGACGGTATGATTATCAAGCCTATAAAGCAGTGACTTCAAGTATCCATACATGGTCAAAATGTCATAAACCTCTGCCAGACTGAAAGTAATATAATATTTAGATTGTCTAGAACAGGATTTCTTAACTAGAGTTTCTCAAGAGGTTGCTACGGGTTCCTTGAGCAATTTTTGCCTCTCAGATAAGTTCCCACTGACACCATTGACCTCTTTAGCTATCTGTGAGGGGGTTCTTCCCAATGTCCACTTTTATCAGGGGTTCCCTGAGACTGGAAAATTATTTCAAGGGTTCATCTATGGTGAAAGGGCTGAGAAGGGCTGGTCTAGATAATGCAGAGTACAATAAAAATGTGTCTAATGCAACAACGTGCACCACGTACACAGGGGCATTCATAGCACATCCACCTCTATTGTCTAATACCATAACCTTTGATATCAAAATAGAGTGGATATCAGCATAGGAGGACTTTTTTATTCAGTACACAGCACAGATTTTTTTTTTTTTTTTTAACAAACAGGTGCTTTATTGAAATAATTACAGTTGGCAGCATATGAAGAAACAGGTTAGCATCATTAGCATGTTGAACAGGAATGATACATCTATAACAGCATAGAGAACCAACAGCAATTATCTTAATTAGTTTATCTCGGGAGTACAGTGCCTTACAAAAGTTATCACCCCCCTTGGCTTTTTTCCTATTTTTTACATTACAGCCTTTGGTTCAATGTTTTTTTATCTTAATTATATGTGATGGATCAGAACACTATAGTCTAAGTTGGTGAAGTAAAATTAGAAAAATATATACATAAAACTATTTCAGAAATAAAAAACTGATAATTGGCATGTGCGTATGTATTCACCCCCTTTGTTACGAAGCCCATAAAAAGCTCTGGTGCAACCACTTACCTTCAGAAGTCACATAATTAGTGAAATGATGTCCACCTATGTGCAATCTAATGGTCACATGATCTGTCATTACATATACACACCTTTTTGAAAGGCCCCAGAGGCTGCAACACCTAAGCATGAGGCACCACTAACCAGACACTGCCATGAAGACCAAGGAACTCTCCAAACAAGTAAGGGACAATGTTGTTGAGAAGTACAAGTCAGGTTTAGATTATAAAAAAAAAATCCAAATCTTTCATGATCCCTAGGAGTACCATCAAATCTATCAAAACCAAATGGAAAGAACATGGCACAACAGCAAACCTGTCAAGAGACGGCCGCACACCAAAACAGACCGGGCAAGGAGGGCATTAATCAGAGAGGCAGCACAGAGACCTAAGTTAACCCTGGAGGAGCTGCAGAGTTCCACAGCAGAGACTGGATTTTTTTTTGCACATAGGATGACAATAAGCCATACGCTCCATAGAGTTGGGCTTTATGGCAGAGTGGCCAGAAGAAAGCCATTACTTTCAGCAAAAAAAAAAAAAGTAATGTTTTGAGTTTGCGAAAAGGCATGTGGGAGACTCCCAAAATGTATGGAGGAAGATGCTCTGGTCTGATTAGCCTAAAATTGAACTTTTTGGCCATCAAAGAAAATGCTATGTCTGGCGCAAACCCAACACATCACATCACCCAAAGAACACTATCCCCACAGTGAAACATGGTGATGGCAGCATCGTGCTATGGGGAAGTTTTTCAGCAGTCGGGACTGGGAAATTGGTCAGAGTTAATGGAAAGATGGATGTTGCTAAATACAGGGATATTCTTGAGCAAAACCTGTACCACTGTGTGTGATTTGAAGCTAGGACAGAGGTTCACCTTCCAGCAGGACAATGACCCCAAGCACACTGCTAAAGCAATACTTGAGTGGTTTAAGGGGAAACATGTAAATGTGTTGGAATGGCCTAGTCAAAGCCCAGACCTCAATCCACCAGAAAATCTGTGGTCAGACTTAAAGATTGATGTTCACAAGCACAAACCATCCAACTTGAAGGAGCTAGAGCAGTTTTGCAAGGAGGAATTGGCAAAAATCCCAGTGGTAAGATGTGGCAAGCTCATAGAGACTTATCCAAAGCGACTTGGAGCTGTGATAGCCACAAAAGGTGCTCTACAAACTATTGACTTTAGGGGGGGTGAATAGTTATGCACATTGACTTTTTCTGTTATTTTGTCCTATTTGTTGTTTGCTTCACAATTAAAAAAAAAAAAACACACACAACGCATCTTCAAAGTTGTGGGCATGTTCTGTCAATTAAATGATGCAAATCCTCAAACAGTCCATGTTAATTCCAGGTTGTGAGGCAACAAAACAAGAAAAATGCCAAAGGGGTGAATACTTTTGCAAGGCACTGTAAATTACAAGCTTGGGACCTTGCTCTAGGCTATCCTCCCAGTCCTCTCTGTCCAGGGAAGGAATAGCCTCCCTCCAGTATTCCCAAAGTGTTTCCATTCCAGGTATATCAGTACAAAGGAGAGCACTATAAAAGGGTCGATAATGGTTTGTCTAGGTCCCCAGGGGCTAGAAGAGAATTCAATAGGATCAGCTTTAAGAACCGGAGTCTGTGGGAATTGGGCCCCAGCAGCATGTCGCAGCTGGAAGTAACGGAACAGCATCCAGCACAGCAGACTGAACCTCTGAGACAATTGTGAGAAGTTTAAGAGGGCACACATGGGCATGATGTCCCCAATAGTCTTTATCCCATACCGCGCCCACAACTGGGGGTCCTGAGTGGTACGGAAATGAAGGAGTCCAGGCTTGCCCCACAGGGATTGGCCTGGAACAGAGAAGTGTCGTGTTGCAGTTTTCCAGATTCGCCATGTAATACGCGTTAGCCCAGAGAAAAAGGTATGCCCTCGGTCCCCTATAAATGAGATTGCAGAGATCCAGTAAGGATCCCAAGAAGGCAGCCTCCAGACAAGTGGCCGCATTGGCTCTAGAACCACCAATAGGCAGATACCAGTACTGCTGCCCAAAAATATACCCAAAAATTAGGTAGTGCCAAACCTCCCAACTCTGGAGGGAGAGATAGCGTAGCTTTACCCATATGGGGGGTGGCCCCGTTCCACATAAAAGGTAACCAGGCCTCTATCTATTTCTTTGAAAAAATTAAGATGGAACCCAGACCTGACCATTACAAAATATGTAGTTGAATCTTGGGAGAAGCATTATTTTTACCAAATTTATTCGGCCTACTAAATTCAATGGGAGCCCAGACCACGACGAGCAACACACTTTGAGTGATGTTAAGAGCGGTTGGAGATTACGGTCAAAAAAAGTCAGATGTTTGTCTACTGTACTCCTAGATACAGTGGGGCAAAAAAGAATTTAGTCAGCCACCAATTGTGCAAGTTCTCCCACTTAAAAAGATGAGAGAGGCCTGTAATTGTCATCATAGGTATACCTCAACTATGAGAGACAAAATGTGGAAACAAATCCAGACAATCACATTGTCTGATTTTTGAAAAAATTTATTTGCAAATTGTGGTGGAAAATAAGTATTTTGTCAATATCAAAAGTTCATCTCAATACTTTGTTATATATCCGTTTTCTGTAAGTCTTCACAAGCTTGTCACACACTGTTGCTGGTATGTTGGCCCATTCCTCCATGCAGATCTCCTCTAGAGCAGTGATGTTTTGGGGCTGTCGCTGGGCAACACAGACTTTCAACTCCCTCCAAAGGTTTTCTATGGGGTTGAGATCTGGAGACTGGCTAGGCCACTCCAGGACCTTGAAATGATTCTTACGAAGCCACTCCTTCGTTGCCCGGGCAGTGTGTTTGGGATCATTGTCATGACCCAGCCACATTTCATCTTCAATGCCCTTGCTGATGGGAGAAGGTTTGTCTCAAAATCTCACGATACATGGCCCTATTCATGCATGATGTTGCCACCTCCATGCTTCACAGTAGGTATGGTGTTCTTTGGTTGCAACTCAGCATTCTCTCTCCTCCAAACACGACGAGTTGTGTTTCTACCAAAAAGTTCTACTTTGGTTTTATCTGACCATATGACATTCTCCCAATCCTCTTCTGGATCATCCAAATGCTCTCTAGCTGTGAGGTACCTGGTGGTTGAGCCTGACTGTAGAAGGAGACCTCTCTTAAGCGCTGGTTCAGGAGCCGCTGGAAGTGGGAACAGTGGTCTCCTGAGCACAGTGGGTAGGAGGGCCTGATGCAGATTTCAGCAGAAGCAGACACCGGAACTGGAAGGATGTCCCTCAGGGATGGCTGTGCTGTGGATGCAGGTAACTGGTGCAGGCCGGTAGGTAGGCAGGCGGACAGATGCGAAGACGGCAGCTGGATGCAAACAGGCAGGCTGGAAGCAGCGTCACAGGACACAGGCAAGCAAGGTCAGACAGTCCGTGTTCGGCAGGAGATCAGGCAGAGTATAAACAGGAGGGATGATCCAAGGATAGTCAGACAGGCAGGAGATCGGCAATGGGTAGCAGAGTAACAAGGTCAGGCAAGCCGGGTCGGATAGGAGACTGGAGAATGGTCAGACGTAGCCGGGTCAATATCAAAACAACAAGCAGGCAGATACAGGAACTTTCAGGTGCAGAGCTGCAGACGAACAGCAGCTAACATGAGCACCTGTCATTCTTTTAAAGGCCCCTTGGCGCCAAACGGCGCTAGCGCGAACGGGCACGCGCGCGCACCCGCGAACGTGCGAACGCGCGTACGGGCATCCGCGGGAGCGCGCCGGCGCCCCCTGGTGGGGATTTTGGCTGAATTCGTCCAGGAGCACTCCTTGTGGACCTACGTGCACGCACACTCACCCGACGCCTGCCGACATGCCCCTGACATTGCCCCCCCCCAACGGGCAGCCTCCGGATGCCCAGGTACGCCTTCTTTTCAGGATGGTTAGAGAAGTATGCATGAATTAAACGTTTGGCATGAATATTACAGTCAGGTTCCCATGAGTTGTTTTCTGGACCATACCCCTTCCACTTAATTAAAAACTGTACTTGCCCAGACCTCTTTCTGCAGTCAAGGATGGATTCCACTTCATACTCTTCATTACCGTCCACCAGAACTGGTTCAGGGACCCTGGTGCCCCTATCAGGAAAAGGATCATCTACAGCAGGCTTTAAGAGTGATACGTGAAATACAGGATGTATCTTAAGTGAGTCAGGTAAGCATAATTCATATGATACTTCATTAATTTTCCTTTTCACAGGGAAAGGTCCAATAAATTTTGGGGCAAGCTTCTTGGAAGGACATGTCAATCTGATATTATTAGTAGACAGCCATACCTTGTCGCCAAGCTGAAAGTTTAGATCTCCCCTTCTTTTCGCATCAAAGAACTTCTTATTGTCCGCTTGCGCTTTGGATACCGCCTCCTGCAAGATCCGGTTATTACGACTGAAGAACTGTACTGTGTCCTGGACCGCTGGAACTGAAGATTCTGAAAGAAAATCTGGTAAAAAAGATGCATGAAACCCATAGCTAGCAAAGAAAGGGGATTGACCTGTGGCAGAGTGACTGGCATTATTGTACGCGAATTCTGCTAGTGGCAGCAAGGACACCCAATCATCTTGCACAAAAGATGTAAAACACCTAATGTATTGCTCCAGAGTCTGATTTGTCCTTTCAGTTTGCCCATTAGTTTGGGGATGGTATGCTGAGGACAGAGCTAGTTCGATCTTCAAATTTTCACAAAGGGCTCTCCAAAAGCGTGAAGTAAACTGTACCCCCCTATCAAACACTATATTTGCGGGGATCCCGTGCAACCTAACAATTTCCCTAATGAACACACGAGCCGTCTCTACAGCAGAAGGTGTTCCTTTTAGGGGCACAAAGTGGGCCATTTTGGATAGCCGGTCGACGACCACAAAGATCGCCGAACACCCCTCAGAATATGGCAGTTCGACTATAAAGTCCATTGCTATCATCCTCCAGGGCCTATCTGGTATAGGCAATGGTCTTAGTATTCCCCACGCTCTGTTCCTGGGGGTTTTGTTCTGGATGCAGACAGAGCAGGAGTTGACATATTTCTTACAAAATTCCTTTAAGTTAGGCCACCAAAAAGTGCGCTGCACCAGCTCAAGGGTCTTACGAACCCCAAAATGTCCTGCAAGTGGATGGTCATGCAAAAGCATCAGCACCTTGACTCTGACGTTTTCTGGTACGAAGATTTGACTTCCCCTCCATAATAGTCCATCTCTAGGTGTTAGGGAGGACCCCTGAAGACTTGAAGGTTCTGGGGATGCTTCTCTGATCATGGATAACAAGTCTGTCTGAAGGAGGAGAAAACTATTTGCCGGCAAAATAGTGTCAGGGACAGAAGAGTCTTTAGGATTATCAAACATGCGTGACAGTGCGTCTGGTTTTATATTCTTGGATCCCGGCCGGTAGGTGATGTGGAAGCAAAACCGTGTAAAGAATAAAGCCCAACGGGCCTGTCTGGGTTTCAGTCTTTTAGCAGATCTTAGATACTCCAGATTTTTGTGATCTGTATAAATCAGTACTGGATGGACTGCACCTTCAAGCAAGTATCTCCATTCCTCCAAGGCAGTTTTGATGGCAAGTAACTCCCGATCCCCCACATCGTAGTTCCGCTCAGCCGGCGAAAGTTTCCTAGAGAAGAACCCTACAGGATGCATCAGGTCTTTGTTGCCCTGACGTTGTGAAATAATGGCACCCACAGCTACTTCGGAGGCATCCACCTCTAGAATAAAGGGCAAGGATGGATCTGGATGGCTAAGAATCGGGGCTGACGTAAAACGCCTCTTTAATTCTTCAAAGGCCTCCTGGGCTTCCTGGTTCCAGTGGAAACGAAGATTCTGCTTCGTTAGCTGTGTAATGGGGGAGATGATGGCAGAGAACCCCCTGATAAACTTTCTGTAAAAGTTCGCAAATCCCACGAAGCGTTGTACGCCTTTCTTGTCCATGGGTGCTGGCCATTCTAGCACAGCAGACACTTTCTGAGGATCCATTTTAATACCGGTTGGGGAGATGACTAACCCCAGGAACTGAATCTCTTCTTGCTCAAATTCACACTTCTCTGCTTTGGCATACAATCTGTGCAGGCGGAGTCGAGCTAGGACTTTACGGACATGTTCCCTGTGTTGTTCAAGTGAACTGGAGAAGATAAGGATATCGTCCAGGTAGACAATTAAGAAGATGTCCAGGAAATCTTTAAACACATCGTTGACCAGGTGCTGGAATGTGGCAGGAGCATTGCAAAGGCCGAAGGGCATGACCAAATATTCGTAGTGCCCGAAACGGGTCCGGAAAGCCGTCTTCCATTCGTCCCCGGCCCGAATGCGGACCAGATTGTAGGCCCCTCTCAGATCTAATTTGGTGAATATGATGGCAGTCCGTAATTTTTGAAACAGTTCCGGTATTAAGGGCAACGGATAACGGTTTTTGACCGTAACCTTGTTTAATTCCCGGTAGTCCACACAAGGGCGGAGCGTGAGATCTTTCTTAGAGACAAAAAATATTCCCGCCCCAGCTGGTGAAGTGGACTGTCGAATGAAGCCTTTTTCTAGATTTTCATTGATGTAAACCTTAAGCGCCTCTTGTTCCTTTTCGGACAGCGGAAAGATGCGCCCAAAAGGAATCTCAGCTCCAGGAAGTAATTCTATTGGACAGTCATAGGGGCGATGAGGTGGCAAAGAATCTGCTCCCTTCTTGCTGAATACATCTGCAAAGTCCTGATAGACCTCTGGTACGTTTTGAAGCAGATCTGGGTCAATGTCCATACATAGTAGGGTAGTAGCAGGATTAACAGGTTCAGATAGGCAATGTCTTTGACAATAGGGTGACTGAAACTTGATCTCGCCCGTGGCCCAATTGACAAGAGGATTGTGGGCTTGAAGCCAGGGCATACCCAAAATGATTGGGAAAAGAGGTGATGTGATAACGTCCAGGGTTAAGATCTCTCGATGTTGAGGTGAACAGGTAACAGACAGAGGAAGGGTTTCTTGAGAGACCTGCCCAGACTTTATACGGGATCCATCGGCCAGAAAAATTGAAAGTCTATGTGTCTTGTCTGTTAAAGGAAGATTTTGCTGAGTAGCAAAAGTGGAGTCAACGAAACAGCTACATGCCCCGGAATCAACAATGGCGTTGACTTGAATTGTTCTTCCCTGGAGCTGAAATGAGAGAGGGAGAACAAGTTGAGTGGTATTGGCTGTTAAAGCGGACAAACTGGTTGGAGCTGAAGAAAAACACTTACGGATCTTCACTGGGCAGTTGTTCACGTAGTGGCCCGTTCCGCCACAGTAGAGGCAAAGGTTCAGTTGGCGCCTGCGTGCCCGTTCTTCAGGGGTCAGGGTAGTACGCATAAGTCCTAGTTGCATGGGTTCAGGGGCATCAGTTGCTAGGTTGACAGGACTTGGCCCAGCAGAGGGTAGATACCGGGAGGCAGGCAGCGGGGCTCTGGCAGTCATCCACATAGGCCGACTTTGTTGGGAAGATCGTTCAGACCGGCGCTCTCGAAGGCGTCAGTCAATTTGGATAGTGATGGCAATGAGCTCTTCTAAGGTGTCAGGCATTCCTACCCGGGCAAGCTCATCTTTAAGACCCTCAGATAGCCCCATGCGGAATTGGTGGCGTAGGGCTGCATTATTCCATTGAGTATCCGCGCTCCAGCGTCGAAAGTCCATAACATAGTCCTCGGCCGGCCTACGGCCTTGCTGGAGCGCGATCAAAGCTGCCTCAGCGGTGGTAGCCCGCTGAGGGTCCTCATAAAGCTGGGCCATGGCTTCAAAAAAGGCAGGTAGTGTCTGGACCTGTATGGCGTTGGATTCAAGCAAGCGATGGGCCCAGGTCTGGGGTTCCCCCTGCAGAAGAGATACAACAAACCCCACTTTGGTGGCTTCTAAGGAAAAAGTCCGTGGCTGTAATCCGAAATACAGTTGACAAGCGCTGCGGAAGGCCACAAACTTAGATCGGTCACCGGAAAATTTGTCAGGAACAGGGACTCTTGGTTCTGGTGGAAGCATGACCACTGAGGGTGGTGCAGCAGCCTGTACTGGAGCAGCTGCGGGTGCAGCAGCCACACCACCGGAACCACTGAGGTTTAGCACTTGCCCCTCCAGTCTGTTATAACTGTCTTGTAAAGTTTTTACTGCTTGGGTGAGGGCTGCCAAGTGCGTACAGATCTCCTGAATGGGAGAGGTCTCTCCTGCAGGCTCAGTCATGGCTGTTCGTACTGTGAGGTACCTGGTGGTTGAGCCTGACTGTAGAAGGAGACCTCTCTTAAGCGCTGGTTCAGGAGCCGCTGGACGTGGGAACAGTGGTCTCCTGAGCACAGTGGGTAGGAGGGCCTGATGCAGATTTCAGCAGAAGCAGACACCGGAACTGGAAGGATGTCCCTCAGGGATGGCTGTGCTGTGGATGCAGGTAACTGGTGCAGGCCGGTAGGTAGGCAGGCGGACAGATGCGAAGACGGCAGCTGGATGCAAACAGGCAGGCTGGAAGCAGCGTCACAGGACACAGGCAAGCAAGGTCAGACAGTCCGTGTTCGGCAGGAGATCAGGCAGAGTATAAACAGGAGGGATGATCCAAGGATAGTCAGACAGGCAGGAGATCGGCAACGGGTAGCAGAGTAACAAGGTCAGGCAAGCCGGGTCGGATAGGAGACTGGAGAATGGTCAGACGTAGTCGGGTCAATATCAAAACAACAAGCAGGCAGATACAGGAACTTTCAGGTGCAGAGCTGCAGACGAACAGCAGCTAACATGAGCACCTGTCATTCTTTTAAAGGCCCCTTGGCGCCAAACGGCGCTAGCGCGAACGGGGGCGCGCACGCGCGCGCACCCGCGAACGGGCATCCGCGGGAGCGCGCCGGCGCCCCCTGGTGGGGATTTTGGCTGAATTCGTCCAGGAGCACTCCTTGTGGACCTACGTGCACGCACACTCACCCGACGCCTGCCGACATGCCCCTGACACTAGCAAACCTCAGATGGGCCTGGACATGTACTGGCTTAAGCAGGGGGACACGTCTGGCACTGCAGGATCTGAGTCCCTGGCGGCATAGTGTGTTACTGATGGTAGCCTTTGTTACGTTGGTCCCAGCTCTCAGCAGGTCATTCACTAGGTCCCCCTGTGTGGTTCTGGGATTTTTGCTTACTGTTCTTGTGATCATTTTTACCCCACGGGGTGAGATCTTGCGTGGAGCCCCAGATCGAGGGAGATTATCAGTGGTCTTGTATGTCTTCCATTTTCTAATTATTGCTCCCACAGTTGATTTCTTCACACCAAGCTGCTTGCCTATTGTAGATTCAGTCTTCCCAGCCTGGTGCAGGTCTACAATTTTGTTTCTGGTGTCCTTCGACAGCTCTTTGGTCTTCACCATAGTGGAGTTTGGAGTGTGACTGTTTGAGGTTGTGGACAGGTGTCTTTTATACTGATAACAAGTTCAAACAGGTGCCATTAATACAGGTAATGAGTGGAGGACAGAGGAGCCTCTTAAATAAGAAGATACAGGTCTGAGAGAGACAGAAATCTTGCTTGTTTGTAGGTGACCAAATACTTATTTGCCACCATAATTTGCAAATAAATTCTTTCAAAAATCAGACAATGTGATTGTCTGGATTTGTTTCCACATTTTGTCTCTCATAGTTGAGGTATACCTATGATGACAATTACAGGCCTCTCTCATCTTTTTAAGTGGGAGAACTTGCACAATTGGTGACTGACTAAATACTTTTTTGCCCCACTGTATCTGAACTCCTCAACCCACTGTAGTGGGGAGGAGGGGGGCAAATTAATTACCTGATCGTCAATTGGGAAAAGGATAGATTTGGACCAGTTAATCCGTATACCCAAAAATGAACCAAACGTGTCAAAAATAGTTATGGTTGCTGAGAGCATCATTCAAGTAAAGTAGGGCGTCGTCCGCGTACAGGGACAGTTTCTCCTCCAAGCATCCCACCCTCAAGCCCCTGACCTCAGAAGATTCCCTAATCAAAATAGCCAAGGGTTCCAAGGCCAGAGCTAACAAGGAGGGAGACAAGAGGCATCCCTGACGCATACCTCTATGAAGAGGGAACACTGTGGACAGCCAATCGTTGGTAGGGACACGTGCCCCGGGAGCCCTATAGAGCATCTGTAACCAGCGAAGGAATTTAGGAACAAATCCATACTGCCTCAGAACCCCCCATTCCAGTCAAATGCTTTTTCTGCATCTAATAAAGCGATGACTCTGCCCTGGTTGTCATGTGGGATCGAGCAGTTGAGAGATAAGCGTCGTAGGTTTATGTCTGTTCCTTTACCTGGCATGAACCCTGTCTGGTCAACATGAATCAGGTATTCAATAACAGTAGACAGCCGACCAGCCAAGACCTTCGCTAGAATTTTGGCATCAACATTTAAAAGCGAAATAGGCCTATACCTAAGAGGCACAGTCTTGGGTATCCTTGCTGGGCTTGGGAATCAGTACAATAACCGCCTCTTCCATGGATTCAGGGAGAGTATCAAGGGAAGACAAATCTGAAAAGAAAGGTTTGGAAGCTTGGGAGCTACAGTTTCAGCAAAGTTTGAGTAAAATTCAGCAGGGAGCCCATCTGATCTCAGAGTCTTAACTGCCTGTAATTTCCCAATGGCTTTCTGCATCTCTTCCTGAAATATATTTGCATCTAGGCATTCCCAGACTGCCCCGTCTAGTGTGGGAAGTTTAACCACTTCAATACAAGGCACTTACCCCCCTTCCTGCCCAAGCCAATTTTCAGCTTTCAGCGGTGTCATTTAAAAAGTGACAATTGCGCGGTCATGCTACACTGTACCCAAACAAAATTTTTATAATTTTCTTCCCACAAATAGAGCTTTCTTTTGGTGGTATTTGATCACCTCTGCGGTTTTTAATTTTTTGCTAAACAAATTAAAAAAAGACCAACAAATTTGAAAAAAAAAGTTTTTGTTTCTGTTATAAAATTTTGTAAAAAAAATAAGTTTTCTTCTTTACTTATGGGCACTGATAAGCTGCACTGATGGGCACTGATAAGGCGGCAGCAAGGAGATGACACTGATGAGGTGGCACTGATATGAGTGCACATCAGTGCCGCCTAGGTGGTATTGATGGGCACTGATAGGCTGCACTGATGGGTACTTATGGGTGGCACTGATAGCACTGGCAGGCAATATTAATGGGCACTGATTGGCAGCTGCCTGGGCACTGATTGGCATATCCCTGGTGGTCTAGGGTGGCATACCTTTTGGGGTTCCTTTGTGGACATCCCTGGTGGTCCTGGGTGGGCATCCGTGGAGGGGCTGCGCTGATAAACAATCAGCACAGACCCCCCGTGTCAGGAGAGCCACCGATCGGTGAGGATAAACTGCTCTTCCTGTTTACATCGTGATCAGCCGTGATTGGACACGGCTGATCACGTGGTAAGGAGCCTCCGTCAGAGGCTCTTTACCGAGATCGGTGATGCGGTGTGTCAGACTGACACACCACACCACCGATCGTCGCGCTGCGTGCCCCCACGGGCGCACGATCATGGCTTATCCTGCTGGATGTCATATGAAACCCAGTCAGGATAGCTGAACCACTTCCTGGCCGTCATTCTGCTATAGGCCAAGCGGGAAGTAATTAATGGTATCCAAAAAAGGTAGTTAGCTCACTCTGGGAGTAGGTGACCCTGGACTCATAAAGCTCCCTAAAGAGTACACAGCACAGATTTGTTTAAAACAATCAGATAATAGGGTATTGTATGGAAACTTCCCAGAGAATTAACATACTGTATATCTAAAGCTATTTTTAGTTTTGTATAAAGTTAAAGTGATGGTAAACGACCACCTTGTAAAACAACCAATTCAGTTTAAAAGTCAAATGAAAAACACTTGTGTATAGATATAAGAAACATAAATACCTTTTTTCCTAAGGAATCACATTCCCTCCGTTCTCAGATGCATAAGAGCTGGGGAGGAGAAGCTGCAGAACACTGAGCTACCCAGTGAATGGCTGTTTAGAGGGGACATGTGTCAGGACAAGCATGATTATTGGAGTAGAGCAGGCTGAGTTCCCAGCATAGGTAGGGAACTGACCATGATGTTCCCTCCTGCTTAGTGTGGTCAGTTTTTATTAGGCGAGCAGAGAGACTGGCAGGAACACTAGGGATTTCACACAAAGGAAGCAATAAAAATAGAACACGATACTTTCTCATACAAATATTTGCCCATTGCCATTGGGAAAGAAAATTATAGAAAGTCAAATCCTAAAGCAAAACTACAGCTATTTTGGTTAGTGTGATTTTCTTTAAAGAGTCCTAAAGGTAATTGTTTTGGGGTAAAACTCTTTGGGGTTTTTATTGCTGCCTGTTTACCATTTACCACTGTTTGTCCTGTTTACCATTTTCATTGAAAGCGAAAGTAAGACCCCTTTCACGCTAAAAAAAAAAAAGCGCCCGAAAAGCTCACGAAAACCTATTTTCATTAAAATCAATGAATGCTTTCACACTGGAGCAGTGCACTGGCAGGGCGGTGAAAAAACGCGCCTCTCCATTGAAATGAATGGAAAGCTCTTCAAAAGCGTCTAAAAGATCTTCAACAGTGCTCAGTGTTTTACTGGCAGTTTACAAGCGCCTCAGTGTGAAAGGGGCAAGGGAAAAAGGGGAAAGGGGCCTTTGAAAATCTCAAATTTGGGTTTGACATCAGAACAGAAATAGAGGGGAAATCTTCAAGTGGGGACACTAATTCTGGTGTCCCCGGTGACATCTGGACCCCCTCACTTTGGAGGAACTTCTTCTCACTTCCTGTTTGTCCACTTAAGGTTTACAAGTTTATAAATATTTTTTTTTTCATTATTTGTGTAACATTTGTATCCTACAAATAATCATTAAATTCAATTAAGACCCTTAGGATACTTTCACACTGAGGCGCTTTACAGGCGCTACAGCTCTAACAATAGCGCCTGTAAAGAGCCTCTCCTGTGTCTCTTTCACACTGGAGCGGTGCGCATGCAGGACAGTAAAAAAAAGTCCTGCAAGCTGCATCTTTGCAGTGCTGTAGGAGCGGTGTATACACCGCTCCTACAGCGCCCCTGCCCATTGAAAATAATGGGGCAGCGCCGCCAAACAATGGGGCAGCGCCGCTATGCCGGCGGTTTTAACCCTTTTTTGCCCGCTAGCGGGGGTTAAAACCGCCCCACTAGCACCCGAATAGCGCCGCTAAAACTATGGTAAAGCGGCGCTAAGAATAGCACCGTTTTACCGCCGACGCCCGCCCACCCCAGTGTGAAAGTAGCCTTAGCTTGAAGAGCATTGTGGGCTTTGTAGTAAGGAACCCAAGCATTGCCTTGGCATTTGTTGACTGCATTTGTACATCCAGAGGGCTGTTCCTTCTAGCAGGAATGGTGGGCTGTGTACATCCCCCTAATTCTTTAGCTGTGTGTAATTTGACATCTTGATATTTAAAGTGGTTGTTTGGCCACTCTAACAAGTATGCACCATCCATGCTGTCTCCTTATGCATTGTCCCCCTTTGTATTTGATTTATAAAAAACTGCTTTAAATACCTCATGTAATTGCTGATATCCATGATCACATGACCAGCCGGGTCTCTTCTTTCCTCCTCTATCAGATGCAGCGGGAGGGGCCGATATTCCCCCGCTGACGTCAGATAGGAGAGGAGGAGAGACCTGGCCGGTCATGTGATCACGGATCTCGCTCTTACATGAGGTATTTACAGCATTTTTTAAATAAATCACACACAGAGGGGGGACACTGCATAAGAAGACAGCACGGATGGTGTATACAGGTTAGAGTTATTTGAGCAGCAGGAGCGGAGGGGGCGGCACTGTCACAAGCTGACAGACAGGCAGGGGAGGGGGAAGGAGGACACAGGAGACACAGGACATCAGGCTGGGGATGACAGGGGCCACAGTGTCAGGGCTCAGCAGCCATGATTACTGTGGTCAGTTTTCAAAGGGGAGGGGAGATACTGGCGGGATCAGCCAGGTTTTTTAGGTGTTACAGGCGGCCAAATGACACAGGACAAGCACTGTGTCATATAACATGCTTTAAAGGAGTAGGATCTATTTTTTTTGGGGGTTAACCAACGCTTTAATCATATTCACAAGAAAGTGTACACATAGCATTTTTAAATTCTGGAGCAGTAGCTTCACCCTACAAGTAGTATTTTTTGAACTTTTAGGTACAATATTTCACGTATGTTTAAGCAAAATAAAAATAAATGATACAAAATGCTCTTTTTAAGTCTGGAATATATTAAGTTAGTAAAAAAAAAAGTGCAAAACGCTATACATTCCCTTCAAGAAAAAATGGGCTTTAAATTGCAGTATTGGTATTGCTTTTTTTTACATTTGTTTCTTAAAGGAGTTGTAAACCCTTGAGGTTTTTCATCTTAATGCATTCTATGCCTTAAGGTGAAAAACCTTCTGTATTGCAGCAGCCCCCTAGAGCCCCCCTTTTACTTACTTGAACCCAATCTTTTCAGCGACGAGAACAAGCCCAGTAGCTTCAGCCGTCGTCTCGGGTCCTCATTGGATAAATTGATAGCAGCAGCAGCCATTGGCTCCCGCTGTTGTCAATCAACTCCAGTGACACGGGGCGGGGCAGAGTCCTGCTGTCTGTCAATGGACACAGCAGGACTCAGGAGTGCGCCCGCTCGGGTGCCCCGTTGGAATGCGGATTTCTGAGGGGGCACTCAATGCGTGGAGGTGCCAGGAGCGCCACTGGGGGACCCCAGAAGAGGAGGATCGGCGCCACTCTTTGAAAAGCCCTTGCACCGAGGAGGTAAGTATACCATGTTAGTTTTTTTTTTTTTTTTAAATAACAAACCTTTACAACCCATTTAGAGCCAGTTCACACCAGATGCAGTACTGTGCACTTTTTTCTGCACTAAAAATCCATGCACAGTGTTTTCCATGTATTTCAATGGCTCTAGTTCACACCAATGCAGTCAATTTCTGCACCGGAAACTGACTGGAACTGACTGCACTGGTGTGAACTAGAGCCATTGGAATACATGGAAAACACTGCATGCATTTTTAGTGCAAAAAAAGCGCACGGAACTGCATCTGGTGTGAACTAGCACTTATGCCGCGTACACGCGGTCAGACTTTTCAGCTACAAAAGTCCGACAGCCCGTCCGACAGACTTTCGACGGCCTTTTGACGGACTTGCGGCGGACTTTCTAACTAACGGACTTGCCTACATACGATCACACAAAAGTCAGACGGATTCGTACGTGATGACGTACACTGTACTAAAATAAGGAAGTTGATAGCCAGTAGCCAATAGCTGCCCTAGCGTGGGTTTTTGTCCGTCGGACTAGCATACAGACGAGCGGATTTCTGGGTCCAGCGGAGTTACGACGTAAAGATTTGAAGCTTGTTTCAAATCTAAAGTCCGGGGAAGCCCACACACGATCGGATTGTCCGCCGGATTTGGTCCGTCTGACTTTTGTAGACGAAAAGTCCGACCGTGTGTACGCGGCATTAAAGTTTCTTTGCATCAAATTTTTTAATCCAATTGTAAGTGCATGCATACAAAGTAACGGTATGTGTTTCTTCTCAAAGAGATCATAGTACCACTTGTGACATAACCTTTCCTTCCTGAAATACTATGTCATATTTGTTCAGACACTAGCCAGGGACAGCATCTACAGTACTTTCTGGACTGAGGATGACACAGGCATGTAATTCTTGCCGATGTTCACAAATGTCTGATACTTATCCACCCATGCTGCCTCTCACCTTGTTACTTGTTTCAAAATTACAACATTGTGGTCTGCAGAGGTACTGAAGGAGAAGAGATGGAGGAAATGCTTCCCTCTCTGCAGCAGACTGAATACATACTATTATCCTAGGCAGCAAAATCACTTGTCTGGAGCTCAATTACTGCTTTTCTAAACTACGTTGTTTTTGTATATTATGACATGTCAGGAATGTATTAATCCAGACTCATCCATATAGTTACCTATGCCCAAATAGCAAGCGATTGAGCTGCAAGTTTGAAAATTACTTGCTAAGCTATTGCTAGACTTGCCAGACTTCACAGGTTTGTTGCACAATTGCAGCAAGACCACATTGCATGACTCCAGATCAACTTTCTTTGCAAACATTCTGCAAGTCTGCTGCAAGTTCTGGTTCAGTTATGTTGTGCAATAGTCATCCCACCACAGGGGTCACTGACTTGCAGAGCTCTTGCTGTAGAATCACCACTGCAACTTTGCTCTTGCTAGAGGCTTGCCACGCAAATTTGCTACAAATTGAAAAAGTCTCAACTAGAACTTGTGCTTCAAGTGTACAACCCGCTAGTGAAAATGTGCAGCAAGTTAACAGACTTACAATTCAACACTGCCACAAATGTGTGGCAAGTTATCCTTGCTATCTGGGTGGTCTAAATATGCTGTAAGGTTTAAAGTGGATGTAAACCCGAATTTTTTTTTTTTAATCATACTGTAGTGTAGATTATAAGATTTCCTATCATTTGAGCCCAGTCTTGCCTCACAGAGTTAATCCATCTCTGAGCAATCCCCCTTTATTGTTCAGTGAGAAAAATCTTGACAAACCTAGAAAAACTTTGTCAAATACTCCCCCTTGCTGTGAGTGACAGCCTAAGACATTATTTTTTAATTCCCTCCCCCACTCCTTTCTTCAGCAGCTCTGCAAGGATTGGCTGTTCCACACCTTAGCATGATTTGGCATGCTGAAGTCATGTGGTTACTTTCCTGTCTTTTCACTGGATGTTAGAGATCATAGCAGAAGTTCAGTGTTAGAAATACACATATTGACAAGGGGAGTGTAGAGGTGGGCGGGGAGTCTACTGACATCACGACTCCACCCACAGACTATGCAGTTTTTCAAGTCTAATAACAGACAGAGGGGAGACATTTGACAGGTAAAGATACATGCAGGCGGCATGTATATCCTTATAGATAACCCCTATGGCAGTAGTTTATAAAGGATGACATTGGGTTTACATCCACTTTAACCATTTCAGCCCCGGAAGGATTTACCCCCTTAATGACCAGGCCATTTTTTGTTAATAAGGCATTGTGTTATTTTAACTGACAATTGCATGGTCGTGCGACGTTGTTCCCAAACAAAATTGTCCTTTTTTTCTCACATTAAGAGCCCTTTCACACTGGGGGCGGGGGGCGGCGTCGGCGGTAAAACGCCACTATTATTAGCGGCGTTTTACTGTCGGTATGCGGCCCCTAGCGGGGGCGGTTTTACCCCCCCGCTAGCGGCCGAGAAAGGGTTAAATACCACCGCAAAGCGCCTCTGCAGAGGCGCTTTGCCGGCGGTATAGCCAAGCCGTCCCATTGATTTCAATGGGCAGGAGCGGTGAAGGAGCGGTATACACACTGCTCCTTCACCGCTCCGAAGATGCTGCTGGCAGGACTTTTTTTACCGTCCTGCCAGCGCATCGCTCCAGTGTGAAAGCCCTCGGGGCTTTCACACTGGATACACAGCAGCGGCACTTTCGGGTCGGTTTGCAGGCGCTATTATTAGCGCAATAGCGCCTGCAAACTGCCCCAGTGTGAAAGGGCTCATAGAGCTTTTCTTTTGGTGGTATTTGATCACCACTGTGTTTGTTATTTCTTTGCGCTATAAACAAAAAAAGAGCAACAATGTTGAAAAAAAAAAGAAAAGAAAAAAGAACTATATGTTTTACTCTGTCACAGTATAAATGACACTGGCAGGGAAGGGGTTAACATCAGGGGCAATCAAAGGGCTTGTTCCCTGGAATGCTTTCTAACTGTGTGGGGAATGCTGACAGTAGACAGAGAGAGATCTGTGTTCCTGATTACTAGGAATCACAGATCGTTCTCCTTCTCTGTGACAGAACGACGTCTACCTTGTTTACATAGGCAGACCGCTGTCCTGTCATTCCTGAGAACAATCACGGGTCACCGGCGGCACGCGCCCCAGACCAGACTTGCTACAGTATATGTGCGGTGGGCGGTCTGGAACTGGTTAAAGTCATTCAAATAATAAGAAGGCACTCTTTGCACCTGGAGGCAAGGAGAGTTAACCTCCATGTGCTGGAAGGCTTCTTTATAGTTAGAGCCCATTCACACAGGGACGACTTGTCAGGCGACCTAGTCGCCTGACAAGTCGCCTCCCGTTCTGTACAATGGAACCGTTCTCGCTCCGACTTAGAAAAAGGTTCCTGTACGACTTTGGGGGCGACTTGGGGCGACTTGCATAGACTTCTATACAGAAGTCGTTTTGCAAGTCGCCGCGGAAGTCGTTTGCAGGTCGCCTCGCTGAGGCGACCTGCAAGTCGTGTTGCCCGTGTGAATGGGCTCTAAGAGTTGTGAAAGTGTGAAACAGATTTCCACAGGGCAATTGCTATCCAACTCTGTTGATTGCTTAAAAAAAAAAAAAAAAAGGGAAGGACTGGATATACAAAATAATTGCTATTAGTATAAAAATAACACTATCAATTGTTGATCAAGGGATAATGCAATTACCTTAGAGAATCCATTCTCAACGAGAGTTATATGGAACCTCCTGGGGCTTCTTGAGCTATGGCTGATTGACCTTCCATTTGATGGCGATAGTTCCAGGGCCTACACTACCACCACCAAGGCATTTTCTTCCCATTGGTCCCGGATAAATTGGTTTTAGCAGGGGTTCACTGAGACCTGAAAATAATTTTAAAGTGGCTCTAAAAACATTTTTTTTTATATCTTAATGCATTCTCTACATTAAGGTAAAAAAACAAAAAAAGTCCTTTATCGATCCAGCACTGTGCCTGGCTTCAAGTCTTCTCTGCCCTCTTCCTGCCTCACAGACTTTGCTGATAGCAGTGGGAGCCATTGACTCCTGCTTCTGTCAATCAAACCCAGTGAGCAGAGAGCAGGAAATTGAGCTGAGCCATGCTGTGTGTGTCTATGAGCACACACTGCCTGACTCAAGAGCGAGTCCACACGTCTGCCCCGAAGAAAGCTGCTTGCTATGTAGCGCATTAGAGAAAGAAATTATATTCCAATTGAAGCAAATTGGACTGTGCTTGATAAAAGTTTTATTTCTTTCAGGATCGACTATGGGTTTAGGGTTCTAAAGGATATAGATTTTTTTTATTTTTGTCTTTTGGTTGAAGCTAATGGACCTTTTTTTAACCTTATTAACTATGTAACTTAACAAGTTACTGAAAAGTCCACATAAAGATCTATCACAAAAACATAAAGCTTGTTATACCCCCAGGGGATCCTGTGTGTGTAGCACTGATACACATAAATCTGTGCAGGGGTTGCTGAGCTGTGGTGTCAGATAGATAGCAAGGCAGAAGGGGCTAGCTAACAACACAGATCAACCAAGATGGGTTTCTGAGTGACAGCTCCAGAGCAGAAGGGGCATGACAGGCAGTGCACACAGTACAAGGACCCCCCCCCCCCCTTTTTAGAGGCCAGACAGAACTCTGCGGTAGTGTGCAGCTGCTGTCTCCTAATCTCTGCTGTTTTGTTGACACAAAGTTCAGAGCTGCAGCCTGTTATTCAGGGGAGTAGAAAGAGTAAAAATAGTCAGCTTGTGTTGTGAATGATTGTAGCTGGAAAAAGGGTTATTGTTCACAAAAAACACAAGCCAACAATAGCACACAGTGGCTACTACGCTTGTCTGAGACAGTCAAGTGTAGTACCTGGCTTGTGTTGTGTCAGCTTGTGTTTTTGTGACTGCAAGCCCTTTTTACCAGTTGCAATTATTCACAACACAGGCTGACAATTTCCACTCTCTCTCTTCTGAATAACAGGCTGTAGTGTAAATTAAAAAGGAAAGATGAGGAGACATGACTCTACAGAATGGAGAGGGAACAGGGGGCCCAGTGCTGGTTGTAACTTCAACCATGGGAATGCCTATATATATATATATATATATATATATATATATATATATATATATATATATATATATATAGCTTTTTTCCTTTAGAGAATAGGTGCAGGTACTCCCCCCTTTCTTTCGAGTCACCCCTTGTCTCCGCCCCTACCCACCTTTGAACACATCCCTTGGTACCACTCCCTAGCCACTTCCCAGTCTGCCCTTTTTAGAATATACAGAACCAAGTATCTTTTTCTTTTTGATGCCAAGTAATTTGTATGGAATGTGTTAATTATAACAAGAAAAGCAGTAAAATAGATATCTCCAGCAATTACAGGCTCCAACACCAACAATAGACCCCCCAGAAACAATAGATGCCCCCACTAAAACAATAGACCCACTTCAGCAACAATAGACCCCCTCCCGCAAAAAGATATCTCCTAGCAGCCAACATCAATAGACCCTTCAGCAGCCAGCAACAATAGACCCCTCCAACAGTAGATCCATCACAGCAACAATACACCCTTCCATCAACAGGAGATCCCCCCCCCCAAGCAGCAATAGACACCTCCCTCAAAAATAGATCCCCCACCAGCAAAAACAGACCCTCCCAACTATAGACCCCTTCCAGCAGCTAGCATCAATAGATCTTCCAGTATATCCCAGAACCCCTTGCCATTACATATATCCAGTACTAGAGGTGCCGGAACTGCGTTCCCCCGTGTTCCTGCTGAAAAAAAAGCCCTGTATATATATTAAGCTACAGCCATCAATGACAGCCTTCAATTGGCACACTTTGCGACAGTGCCTTTTTTCCAGCAAGGATATTCTTTGAGGGCATTTGAGGTGAATGACTCAAGCGGAACAAGAGTCACAGAAGTAGTTATTATATTACAGTCATTAGGATAAGGAACAGTTAAAGTGATTCTAAATGCAGAAGGTGTTTTACCTTAATGCATTCTATGCATTAGGAAAAAAAACCTGTGTGCAGCAGCCCCCCTCAACCCCACTTACACTTACCTGAGCCCCATCTCGATCCAGTGATGTTGCAAGAGAGACTTGGCTGTCCGGGACTCTCCCTCCTGATTGACTTGGACACACAGCAAACGCCATTCGCTCCCACTGTTGTCAAACTCAGTGAGCCAATGAGGAGAGAGGGGGGGATGGGGCCAAGCCAGGACTCAGTGTCTGAATGGACACACAGAGCAGCGGCTCAGCTTGTTGTGCTGCTTGCTGTGGGGGCACTCGGCAGGAGGAAGGGACCAGAAGCGCGAGGGACCCGAGAAGAGGAGGATCTGGGCTGCTCTGTGTAAAGCCACTGCACAAAGCAGGCAAGTATAACACTTTTTTTGTTTAAACAAAAAAAAACAAAAACAAACAAGACTATACTAATCACTTTAAGCAGGTCATCTGCACATATAAACTAATATGGTCTCCTTAACTTATTCCATTCTAAAGGTTGTGGTTTGATCAATCAGGGATTTACTTTTTTCTTCCATCACTGATCACTTCATGCTTGGGTGTTTCATTTGGACGCTTTATATGTCTGATTTAATATTGGATATTTAGTTTGTATTCTTTTGTTTTTTGTCATATACAGCGGGTAAAATAAGTATTGAACATGTCACCATTTTTCTAGGTAAATATATTTCTAAGACCCCTTTCACATTGGGGCGGTTTGCAGGCGCTATTGTGCTAAAAATAGCGCCTGCAAACCGACCCGAAACAGTGCTGCTGTCTCTCCAGTGTGAAAGCCCGAGGGCTTTCACACTGTAGCGGTGCGCTAGCAGGACGTGAAAAAAAGTCCTGCTAGCAGCATCTTCGGAGCGGTGAAGGAGCGGTGTAAACACCGCTCCTGCCCATTGAAATCAATGGGGCAGCGCTGCTATACCGCCGGCAAAGCGCCTCTGCAGAGGCGCTTTGCGGTGGTTTTTACCCGCCCCGCTAGCGGGCGAATACCACCGCTAAAACGACGGTAAAGCACCACTAATAATACGACGCACCTCCCGCCCCAGTGTGAAAGGGGCCTAAAAGGTGCTATTGAAATTTTCACCACATGTCGGTAGCAACCCATACATACAAAGAAACCAAAACAAATACATTCAGAAATTAAGTTATCTGTAATAAAATGGAATGACACAGGGAAAAAGTATTGAACACGCTAACTGAAATGTTTTTATTACAAAATCCTTTGTTGTGAATGACAGCTTCAAGTCGCATGCATTGCTCAGGTGTGATTTTGGTCCATTCTTCCACACGATCTTAAAATCTTAAAGCTTCCGTGGGCCTCTTCTATAAACTCTGATCTTTAGTTCTTTCCATAGATTTTCTAATGCATTCAAGTCAGGTGATTGTCTGGGCTGTTCTAGCAGCTTTATTTATTTTCTTTTTCTTTCTTTGCAAGTACCATATGCTGAAAAACAGTCCCACACCCTGATGTTCCCTCCTCCAAACCCCACTATTGGCATGATTTTGGGGTGATGTGCAGTGCCATTTGACTACCAAATACCTCCCAGTACTTCACATCTTATGGTGCAATGGAGTCTTGCTTGGTGAGTGTGCATATAGGCCATGGCGGTTGAGTGCATTACTTGAAACATTTGTACCTGCTAATTCCAGGTCTTTCTGAAGCTCTCCATGAGTGGTCCTTGGCTCTTGGACCACTCTGATAATTATTTTCACTCCTCTGTCAGAAATCTTGTGAGCAGCACCTGGTTGTGGCCAGTTTATAATGAAATGATGTCACTTCCACTTCCGGATTATGGCCCCAACAGTGCTCACAGGAACATTCAGAAGTTTCCAAATCATGTAACCAATGCCATCAGTATGTTTTGCAACAACAAGGTTGCAAAGGTCTTGAGAGTGCTCTTTGCTTTTACCCATCATGAGATGTTTCTTGTGTGACACCTTGGTAACGAGACACCTTTTTATAGGCCATCAGTTGAGACTGAACAAGTTGATATTAATTTGCACTGACAAGGGGCATAATTGCTTTCTAATTACCGATAGATTTCAGCTGGTGTCTTGGCTTTCCATGCCTTTTTGCACCTCCCTTACCTCATGCGTTCAATACCTTTTTCCCCCCGTGTCATTCCATTTTATTACACATAACTACATTTCTGAACTTGTTTTGGTTTCTTTGCATGTATGGATTGCATGGATCGTTACTTGTGGTGAAAATTTCATGTCAATAGCACATTTATATATATATATATATATATATATATATATATATATATATATATATATATATGTATAGTAATATCAGGGGTTGGTTTAGCTTAACCACTTCCCGCCCGGCCTATAGCGGATTGATGGCCGGGCGGTGGTTCAGTTATCCTGACTGGGCGTCATATGACGTCCTTCAGGATAACATGCCGCCGCGCGCCCGCAGGGGCGCGCATCGCGGCGATCAGTGGATCGGTGTGTCAGTCTGACACACCGCTACACCGATCTTGGTAAAGAGCCTCCAGCGGAGGCTCTTTACCACGTGATCAGCCGTGTCCAATCACGGCTGATCACGCTGTCAATAGGAAGAGCCGTTAATCGGCTCTTCCTCACTCGCGTCTGACAGACGCAAGTAGAGGAGAGCCGATCGGCGGCTCTCCTGGCAGGGGGGGTCTGCGCTGATTGTTTATCAGCGCAGCCCCCCCCGCAGATCACCACACTGGACCACCAGGGATCGCCACTAGGACCACCAGGGAAGGGAAACATGTGGATGGCCAGGTATGTACCCCATGGCCATCCACATGTGCCCAGTCAGTGCCAAATCTGTGCCAATCAGTGCCCACAAATGGGCACTGATTGGCACAATTATGTTGCAGTGATGCCCAGCAATGCCACACTTAGGGGCATCACTGCCATCAATAAGTATCATCAGTGCCACCCATCAGTGTCCATCGGTGCCACCTGTCAGTGCCCATCTGTGCCCATCTGTGCCCACCTATCAGTGCCCATCTGTGCCAACTATCAGTGCCACCCATAACTACCCATCAACGCCACCTACGAGTGCCCATCAATGCCACCTACGAGTGCCCATCAGTGCCGCCTATCAGTGCCCATCGGTGCAACCTATCAGTGCCCATCAGTGCCACCTACCAGTGCCACCTATCAGTGCCGATTAGTGCCACCTATCAGTGCGCATCAGTGGCGCCTATTAGTGCCCATCATCAGTGCCCGTCAGTGCCACCTCATCAGTGCCACCTCATCGGTGCCCATCAGTGCCGCCGTATCAGTGCCCGTCAGTGCAGCCATATCAGTGCCCGTCATTGAAGAAGAAAACGTACTCATTTACAAAAAATTTTAACAGAAAAAAAGAAAAACGTGTTTTTTTTCAAAATTTTCGGTCTTTTTTTATTTGCTGCGCAAAAAATAAAAACCGCAGAGGTGATCAAATACCACCAAAAGAAAGCTCTATTTGTGGGAACAAAATGATAAAAAAATTGTTTGGGTATAGTGTAGCATGACCGCGCAATTGTCATTCAAATTGTGACAGCGCTGAAAGCTGAAAATTGGCCTGGGCGGGAAGGTGTCTAAGTGTCTGGTATTGAAGTAGTTAAAGGTAGAGCTTACCAGTGAGCTGAGTCCACGCCAGATATACAGTTTTAAAGGGCTTGTAGGCCCACTTTTATTAAAGAAAGAAAATGTCCGATAACAGAAGAGTTGCCCACACAGGGGTTTCAGCTTTCCACAGCAACAATGTAAGTTCAATCAAAAATACCAAGCCACCTGGCTCTCTTTAGCAGCACTGCTGCTCAGACTTATGCTTCAGCCCTCTCGGCTCTATAACAGAGTTCCTGTAAACCCAGTACCTCGGCACTCTTTTCCAGCTTCCTTTTCCAGCCCACAGGCTTGGACCCTCTGTCTACTCTGACAGACCTGTGCAGACATGCACACTTCTCCCCTGCTTGCCTGGACTCCTCGGGAGGGTGGAGCCCAGAACTATGGTCAGGTGTCTACAAATAGCCCAACACACACCTGACCAGTCAATATGCTGGTGGATCTCAAAACCTGGACCCTGGACTGGGGATTTCATCCCACCCGGATCGCTACGAAATCCCCGGGCTCCAGGTCCCAAAGTGGACTTTAGTAAATAATGAGGAAACTGAAAAGCCAGTTTCCTCCAAAATAAGCAGATAAACTGGAGCCCCTCAACCTGCCTGGTTGAGAATCCTGCGTCCAACACTGGTGGGGTATCACACCACCACAATATATATATATATATATATATATATATATATATATATATATATATATATATATATATATATATAAAATATATATTTATCAAGAAATATGGTGATGTGTTCAATATTTATTTTACCCACTGTATATGAAAAATAGTAGTGCACATTTATTCAGTTGATTATTTTTTTCACATATTGTTTGAGTGCTGCACCATTTAAGGGCTCTTTCACACATGATGTCAGTTTATGACGGACTCAGTCTGCTCAGCGGGGATCGCTCCAGTGGATGACAGGTTTGTCTCTGCTCACTGTGGAGGAACAGACCTGTCAGATCTCTGCTCTGGGGGAATCGGATGAAAATGGATCCGCCTGTCCGTTTTCATCCGATCTGCCAAACGGATGGAAAATAGGGTTTCCACGCATCTGAATTTAGCAGATCGGATGTCAGCGGACATGTCACCACTGACATCCATTGCTCCATAAAACTATATGGAGCGTCCGTTCAGGTCAGCCTAAAAAAAAAACTGACAGGTGGACCTGAACGGGCCACATGTGTGAAAGGGGCCTAAGTTTTATTATTTGGTATATTTTATGTGAGTGAAAAATTGGTGCAAGCTGGCTCTATTTTAGGGAAGGCATTGCTGAACGGGGACATTTTAGT